>AP025071.1:1352877-1591102 GCA_036186865.1 Eustoma russellianum
TTTTTTTTTTTTTTTTTTTGGTAAATCACATTATGTCTGTCATATTACCAAGTATGCAATTTTAGCTACTACACAATCTACAACCAGTGGTAGGCCTAAAATATAAGAGATGCATAAGTATAAATGGCTCTCAAGCCAAGCAGAAACAAGAAACCAAGTTGTATGAAGTTCATAAGCTAATCGAGAGAAAAGGACATTTTCACTACTAATAGAAATTTAACATTTTCCTGAAACACAGAATCGACTGAAGACAATCCTCGTAGTTCATCAGAAAAAATTTCTTTTCCACTCTCTCTCCCTCCTAATCCAACTGATTTCACAAGACGTGAACAACAACAATGTACATGAAAAATCTTTATGGCTAGGCATCTCCAAATTTCATAGTCTGTGTCCGCACTAACAACTTAACCTATGTCAGAAATAAAATAAGTAGTTCGTAGAAAGTTATATGGTAGAAGACAAGAATATATAGTCATTCACCAACTCAAAAAAGTAGCCAAAATTAGAGACAAAATCAACAACAAAAATACCTTGACTTTCGGTAACAAGACTCGTGTACTCAATTTCAATCCATAACCTCAATTGCATAGCCAGAGGAAAAAACACCCAGCACCCACATGAATATCTAGTTATCCCTCAATACCCTGTTGCCCAAAAAATCTATCAAGCCCCACCTCTCTCCTAATAAGAAGCTCGAACACCGAGTAGGCCCTTTTCCCTCAGTAACCATAATATAGTAAAACACAGGCAAAAAAGAAATAGCGAAGAAAAAAAAAGGAATGGCGCAAAATTATACCTTGGCTTTTCTGAAGGATGTCCGAGAAGAAGAAGTGCTCCAGCGTGAAAATGAAGGAGAGACAACGCGAAAAGAAGAAAAGGGTATGCTTTGATTGAAAAGGGAAGAAATTTTCAAAGAATCTAAAGAGAGAAACGCATAGGAATGGGGGTAAGAAACAGTTAAAGAAGGCAGCCTTAAAGAAGGCGTAGTCATTTCTTCTTAGGCTCTGTTTCCTTTTGGGAATTTCCCTTTCTGGATATTACTGCTATTACAAACAGAAGTCCCACTGCAGTGAGACAGAATTTGTGAAGAAATATTTGATCCTTCGATTAGAACTTGTGAGACCAAAACTCAGCTAATTGAAATTGGATTCTTGAGTTCCTTCTTATGCTGAACTTTTTCTTTATGGTGGCTGCTTGTATTTGTTTCAGACGCAGAGGAGAATGGAAGGAGTAGGAGATAAGGGTGGGTGGATTTTGACAAGCATCCAGTTTTGATACTTTCGAAATTCCACGAAAAAGGTTTCCCAACTTTCTGATATACTTCATCAAAGAAACCTCGTGCATAAACTTTCTACAAAACTGATCTCTTTTAACTTTCTCTACCCTACTTTAAAAAAAAAAAAAAAAAAAAAAAAACCTTTCTCTAACCTTTTCAAATAAAACATTGCTGCCGTTAGTTTTGCGATTATCGTATAATAATTACTAAAAAGGACGTCTTCGTGCACTAACCCTGCCTTTGCGTAGAGTTTTAATACGCAGCCTTACTCTATACTTTGTACCAGAGTTTGTTTTCGCGCTCAATCCTAAAATAATTACTGTTGGTGTTATATGTCAATAACAACAACATTACCCTATTGCCTTAGAGTCTCCCGCTTATAATGTGGTATGAGATTTCGGATGTACGCGACCATACTCATGCGTTAGAAACACACAGAGGTTGTTTTCCAATGACCCATAATGAAAATTACATCAATCTGTCCTGATCAACTGCTACTTCACAATATAAAAACCGCAGCCAATTTAATGAGTAATTTTGTTTTATTATATCATATCACAAAATCTAAAAAGGTTGTATTATTTAATCCATTGGAAATGAAAATTCCTAAAATAATTACTAAACATTCCAATATTGAATAATAAAGATAAAGACCCAAGACACAGTACTTATGTGAATTGTGAAGCTTATGTTTAAGGGGTTGAGATTTGGGTGTTTGACTGAAGTGTCCAACTATAACTCTGCATAGTTTATTGAAAAATACATCAAAATTTGTATTGCGTGTGATATTATATATATTATTTAATAAAGTTATATAGTTTAGGCACCAGTCCATGTTTAATATAGAGGGTTATGCCCCATATATATTATTTAATAACTAATAGATTAACTACTAAGATGTTTGGTAGTTAACCATATGCTACTATAAAAACTTGTATTACCATTATAGATTTTTCACCTTCATGTTATTACATTTATGCTTTCATCAATAAGTTTAATTGGTTCTAAATTTTTAATATATTAAAATTTAAAAATAATTTAGTATAGCAGAACCTAAAGACATATAAGGAAACGGAAAAAAATTAGACAGATACGAGATGATGTGCATTCAAAACCTTGTATAGTCTTACATTGTAACGCATGAAGAGCAGGTTTGAGAAAATCACATTCCGTCAAATAGTTAACAAGGCTTGTCTTTCCTTAGGCGTGATGCAACCTGCAATAGAACAGAAGTCCAGTTGGTACTCGGGTTGGGATTTGCTTCAATAGACAAAGATTTCGAATCTAGGGACGCGCACAGTGTGAGTGTTCTTCTGGTGCTAGGCCAAAAGTCTGGTTTGTGGGGGAGACCTTGTATGGGTAACTGCGTAAGATCTCACTCAACCTATGAGACTGCTGGACTCCTGATTTACATCCTCCACAGATGCTCCTTGGGGCTGAGACGGTGGAGTTCCCGGAGTGAAAGGATTTCAAATGGAGTTTATCACTAAACCACCAAACTCCGGCCTTCTCCCTTACTCATTCCTTTCTCCTTCATGATAGTCCTCCATTTATCAACAGAATCCCACCTCCCAATGGCAGCAAAGAAATTTGAAACAGCTACATAGTTTGCAGGGCTATCCGGTTCTAGCTCAAGGAGATTCTTTGCAGCAAATTCACCTCGAATGGCATCTTGATTAATTCTGCAGGCATTCAGAAGGGCAGCCCACACAGCAGCTGAAACATTGCCACCCTTCTCTACCAACACATTGAAAAGACACCATACTTCTTCAATTTCTCCAGCCCGGCCTAACATATCTATCAAGCAAGCATAGTGTTCTGGCCCAGGAACCAAACCATACTTCTCTTGAACCATGAACAAGCACCTACGTCCTTGCCCCACTAGACCTGAATGCCCACAAGCTGATAAAACAGCAAGCAAGGTCACAGAATTTGGCACAACATCTTTTTCCTTATCCACCATCCTGTTGAACAAGTCGATAGCTTCAGTTCCACGGCCATGACACCCATATGCATCTATCAAGCTTGTCCAAGAAACAACATCTTTTCTACACATGCTTTCAAAAAGTAAATTTGCATCCCTTAACTTTCCACTTTTGGCATACATATCCAACAATGCATTACATAATTGTGTATCTTTTGTGAAATCCTGACGAATCACCACTCCATGTATTTGTTTCCCTATCCATATATTTGAATTCTCAGAGCAAGCAGAAACAGCACTTGTAAGTGCATTGATATTTGGCCGAACTTCAGTGGCGAAGGACAAGGCCACGTCATATCGTTTATTATGAACACAGCTAGCAATTAAAGCATTGTACATAATGTCATCTTTTCTCCAACTCAAATTGTGATAAACTTTCATAGCTTCATCGATCTGCCCCAAATTCGAATAGAAAACAACCAAAGCAGTACTTAGGACCACCAAGTCTCTGCCCATGACAATGATCAGCCCGTGAATTTGCTTACCCTGTATGTAAGCATTTAACGAACTGCAAGCTGTAAGAGTAGAGCACAATGTGACCTCATCAAAGCATACTCTTTCTCTTCTCATAAATTTAAGCAAGTCCATTGCTTTAATTGGGCAGCCATGGCGCAGATAGGTTGAAAGCATTGCATTCCAAGCAACAACATCTTTCGAACCCATCTCACAAAAGACACGAACTGAGTTTTCAAGCTGGTCACACTTTGAATACATGTCAATAAGAGCAGTTTTTATCACAGTCTCCGACTCCAGACTCAACTTGACCATTAGAGCGTGGGTTTGAGTCCCTAAGGACGGGTCTGCAAGAGTTCCACAAGCAGTCAAGACGGGAGTGAATGTGTAGGAATCAAGGTCAGAACGGACGCAATGCATTTCAAGAAAGAGTTTCCACGCTTCAATTGGTTCCCCTTTGCGCGTATAGGAGGTGAGAAGAGAATTGAGTGAGAAAATAGGCCTTTGCGGAATTTCATCGAGCACTTTGGAGTCGATGTGAACATTCACAGAGCAACACCAGTTCGCTGCTGTCTTCGAACATCGTTTGTTAAATCTTGTCGCTGCAAAATTTGGGAAAATATGTCTGATTTTAAGCATCTAATTTAGTCACCAGCCTTCCATGCCCTTTTACTTTCTTTCAAATTCTTTACTTTATACGTGAACAAGAAGAAAGAAGTATACAACAACATTAACCTATATGCCCCCGAATATGGTGAGACATGAGACTCGAATATATGCAACCATAATCATATGGTAGAAACAAACGTTGTTTTCGATAAACCATAATGAAAATTGTGTCAAGATGTGTTGATGAACTGCTACTTCACAATATAAGAAAAGTAGTTAATTTAGTGAGTCGTGTTTCTTTATTCTCTCATATTACAAAATTTACCCATTGAAAATAGAAAAAATAAGAAAGAAGTATGTATCTCAAAAAACCCAGGAAGTAGTCAGATGGAGTAATTATATCAGTAACAGTTATTTTAAAAATATCATAGTTATTCTTCACATTGTTAACTACTCTATTTTAACCGAGGTGTATTGCCATAAAATTTCCCTATATTCTATTTATGTCACGTCATATGTGGGAAGATATTTGCTAACTTATTTTTGCAGTTATTTTTTTATACAATCTCCAAACCGATTATTTTACATGTATTAAATTAAGATAAACTGAATATACATATCATCACATAATTAGATCGTAAAAATATATGATAGAATATGTAGTAGAAGACCATGTTCTCTCATCTAGCATATGTTTACTTCAACAACAACAACATTACTTTATTGTTATAGAGGCTTTCGCCTATAGAAGAATATAAAAAAGTTGGATTTACGCAATTAAATCTATGTGTTAGAAACAAAGGTTGTTTGAGCAGAAGTAGACATGAAACATCACAATAGTCAAGGGTCGAAACTATGGCAACTAGAAAGTCCCCATGTTTCACCTCAAAGAAAATCTGTTTGTATGAATATAAATATATTTCACCTAAAAGAAATCTGTATGCCGTATATGGATTCATTGATACGCACATGATATGAATTGGAAGATGTAGATAGACCATGACTAATGGATATTGAAAATGAAACGCAAACGTTGTCTTTTAATTTTATGTAAATTTACTTATTTTGTATTAATAACGGACAATTGATATGCCTTTAAAAAATGAACTAGGTAAAAGTAAATAGAGATACCGTACTTATTTTTCGAAATTTACAGCCATATAATCTTATGACTCTTTATTATCTTTTGATAGATATACCAGTAGCAGAATGGAGAAATATTACTTGATGCACAAGTTCATCTTGATATCATATTCACACCATATTTTATTTTTTAATTTTGAAAAAATCGTAATAGATCTTGCTCTTCTTTCGATTTCTAATGGAGTCAATGACACAATCTTTCTTTACTTTGGAATATGATGGAATAAAGCAAAATGACTCACTAAATTGGCTGCGTTTCTTATATTATGAAGTAGCAGTTGATCGACACAGCTTGACGGTCATTACGGGTCATCGGAAAACAACATCTATGTGTTTCAACACTTTGGTATAGTTGCGTACATCCGATCCCACATACCCCGTCATAGACGAAAACGTTTAAGGTAATGGGGTATTGTTGTTGTTGTTATAATAGATCTCGCTCCTTTAACTGAGATCAGGCCTCTATTTGCAGTCTGGATATGAACTTTGAATGGTCGTGTCGATCAATAATATCGGATGAGCATGAGTCATTGTATCTATTGCAGCCGAGAATCCATTACTGCGTTTTATTTGGTTGTGTTGGTTAGGCTTATGAACTAGGTTAGTATCTTCTCGTCCCTTTTCCCTCACCTCACGCGTCACCGCGCGCTTGGCAGAGGTGGTGAGGCCGTTACCCCTTAATTCATTTCTCTGTCCCTCAAATTCTCTCTCTTTACCTTCGAAGGCATCATTGTGTCTTCTCAGGCCGTGGTCTCCTGCATCATATTCGTGCTCTCCACCTCCTTCGCTGTTCTGTCTGTCCTCCGGGATGCTGGTTGATTGAGCATTTCTTCTTCCTCTTTTAAGATTCTGTCCACCAGTTTGGATACTACACGATTTTGAAACATTGTTTATTGGTGTGCTTGTGCATCTTGCAATTGGCGCAATACAGTCTTGGTTTGTCCTCCTGCAATGAACTCCACTCCTTCTAATGGCTTCTGTGCAGCGTTGTTCTCGTTCCTGTTCTCTGTGCTTGAGCCGTGATTGTAGGTATAGCCCAACGTCTCCCTTTGACGAATGAGTCTCGTGGGCTATGTTGGTTGCCGCTGTAAGAATTTGGAGCTTGAGGGCCTTCATTCTTCCTTCAGAATGTCTCAATGGACTTTCTCGGGTCCCTCATAAGATTGGATGTCCTTACCTGTTCAGATATTATGGAAATCACTCCATAGATTCTTTAATGCGTCTCCTCATTGTCGAATTGAACAGGTTTTTCGATACAGTTTGTATGTTTGAAACGAGTCTGTGCCGCTTTCGTATGTAATGACCAGCCCAATCCACAAGGCTTTTAGCTATGGGGATACTAAGCAACATTGATCAATGTTGATTCCATGTTCTGAACGATGCATGTGACTACGGTTTGGTCCCATTGTTTCTATCTTGTTAAAGATGTGTGATCTTAGGTGTCGCGTCTTTGATGTGTCGTGTCTTCCCTTTGCCTCCAATTGCCTTCTTCATGACAACATAATTTTTTTCCTGAATTCATACATATATATATATATATGTGTGTGTATGTTTTGATTTTATCTAGATGAGGAAGCAGGAGGCCGTTCGGAGCCCCACATGTTTGATAGGACAAGACGGTGTAAAAAAGACTAAAGCATTTGGGGTTTAGGGTGTGATGAGTTAGTTATAGCAAAAAGACCTTTGAGATTTGGAAGTTGATAATAACAACTCATGTAGTTATGGAATAAACTGAAAGATAACTTAAAAACGGACGTATCTACTTAGTCCATAACTACATAAGATGTTATTGCCAAATTTTAATTTGTAGAGCATCTTTATGCTATTTTGCTAAAGCACAGATAGTGAAAGTGCAATTTTTCTTATGATTTAAATCGTATCAATAACATAATTCCAAATTGTATGAGTTTGTTGTGTCAAATACATCGATGCTCTACTTGCCATTTTTCTCATTAAAGCATCTCATTGGTCAATTTTTTATTTTTATTTTTGTTGTACCCAACATACGTGCATCCTGTCTTTTTCTTGTCAATTTGCTCTATAGATATATGAAACATATCACATCAAGTTTTATAATGCTCTTGTTAATTACTCTTAATTTAATGAATATGAAAAATTATCTTTAGTTTCTCTTAGTATTTACGAGTTTTACTTTAGTCCTTTAATGTTTGGAAACCAACTTTTAAATACTTTTATGTTTAGACTTAAAGATTAATGATTACGTTTCTATCTAAACAAGCGAAAAAAACAGAACGGTCTATTTAATATAACAGGAGATGTTATTAACATTGTTAGCAATTAAATAGTGTAAATAAAATTACTTCTGTACCTTTCTTCTAAAAGTCAAACTAAAAAGTCTACTCATTTTAATTTGTCTGTTGCCCTATCTATTGCCCCCCCCCCCCACTCCCACCACCTCCCGAAAGCATGCTAAATATTGATGTGTTTAACAATGTGAATAGCCTCAGTTGATTCTTGGAGCAAAATGTCAACCCTTGATATTGATTGTTTCTACCGTTTTAGTTCCAAAGAACATTGTGGATGAAACAAATTAAGAATACAACGGCATCCTAGGTTGGATGAGGACTTACACAGTAATTCACGCAAGACGCCTCCGTAAACTAGGCCTTCTGTCTAACAGCAGTGGAACACTGTGTATGTCTCTGAATTCAAACTCTTGACCTCCTAAAGTAAATCTCAACTTGATTAATAACTGAACTATGTCTTAAATCACCTGAGTTGATTCTTACATTCTTACATATATGTCATGGAATATCTTGATTGTCCTAGTTTATTACCAATTATATCTCATGAATATTCCCCCACGCGTTAAGTTTTATTGCTTTCACAAATTTTCAATTCCATAAAGTCATCAACCGACAAAAGTTTGTCCACTACAAACTTTACATTTTTTTATTTAACTAGCTCTCAATTTCTCATTAATTTGAATGTATATCCCAATTGCATTCTTATCAGAAATTTCATAATTATTTAACCAAATGTAGTGATTTCCAGGGCATGTATGTGTATTACGGTATCTAATGTGTTTTTTCATCTGACTATTTTGGTCATTTTACAATCCAATTAAAATTTTTGTCAAAAACTGGAAAATCAAATGTTTGTGTAGCTGAATCTGTTCATTGGAAGTGACTTTAGCAAAATGACAGGCGTGGCTGTGAGCTTTGATGTCGCCACGAGCATAGGCGGTCACTTGGGTCCCACCCCTACTCCACTTTCAGTGTTGTTTATTGCTCCTCGTTCTACGCTCACTTTTTCGTTGAAAAGTCATTATATAACCCATTCCATCGATCACGGTAAGCAAATCTTCGAAAACAATGTAACAACACTAGTACTAACTGATCTATGTCTTGATAATAAAATTTTGATTTTAGATAAGTATTACGAGGGATAACTTTTAATATTGTTGGAATATACTATGTACGATTGATTGATGACCAATATAAAACTTCTACGTAAGTATAGTAATTGATTACATTTAATAAACTATGAACACTAAATAAACTTCAAAAATATTAAGTGGTAATAATGCCACTTTAAATTTTAAGTGGGTTTTTTCATTTATGAGATCGCACAAAAAAATGGAAAAAGAAAATGACATGGAGGGGCATTTCCCGTTGTTTTAGTCCTATCTTATTCTATTTGTTACTTATTAAGATATTTCCTAAACCAACTTTACTAATATTGGGTGTGGTCAATATATTAAAGTCTAAATAAACAATATACTTAACCCTTAACCATCAACATAAAAGGCAGTTGCATGTGAAATATTTGGCACATGATACTGCCAGAGAAATATAGGATAAAAAAGGCCATACATATTTCTTCTTTTTTTAATGAACAATAATTTAAGTTATTTTTTAATTCACTTTTGCTTTATAAGGACTACTGGACTTTATTTTAATGAACAATACTTTAAGTCATTTTTTTATTAAATTTTGCTTTATAATAACCACTGTAATGCAGAATAAATGGGCATTTCTTATGTAATAGGCTCTCGTGTTTGCACATGATTCGTAGAGGTGCTAGATCGCGAAGCCATGTATGCAGCTTTATATTACACTTTGTGCAAGTGGCGGTTTCCGCAGTTCGAATCTGTGACTTCAAAATTATAAAACAGCAAACTTACCAGTTGCTTAAAGTCCCGTCGTCAAAGACTATAGAATGAGCCTCCTATTCTCTTTTGTACTTTTTTCAGTAAATAGTCTCCTATATTATACATATAAACCCCGTCGGTTACTGGTTTTACTCTCATTCCTTCACAACGAACTATTAATATATTATACAGCTTCTCTTGTCTTATTTTCATTCGTTGACAGGGAATAAATTTTTACTACATAACTTTTTTCTAGATTAAATAGCTGGTGATTGGTTGGTCTTAGTATTATTTTTCCACATGAGAAGCTTAAAATAGTTGCACTAGTACAACCACTCGCTTTCTTTATCATCATCACGTTCTTTATTTGTGTGGAGTGCCATGGTTCAATTGGAAAAATATTTATATAGTTTAACAAACGGTCACTTGTACAATTCATAGTGTGCGGATAACCTGAAATTTTATTTTTATCTTGTATTATTTGTGCATATACACGGTCATAACACAGTACCACATTATATCCTTATTATTGTTTCATTCATACATGTATATACAGAGTCGGGAGTTTCACTAGAACCAAACTCTCTATCTCTTATGATGGAGGTATTGTTTGTCTACCGCTCACCCTCTTCAGACTCTAACGATAGCTTTTGTTGTCGTTGTAATATAGTGGGTATGTTTGGTTGATGTAAATATACTATATCAAACAAGTTCTAGATACTATTTATTAAGACACGTTTCTCAATTTATATCACACACAACCCTTAAACACCTATATCAACTTATAGTCCCCAGGACATATCCTAGTGGTTCAAGGTATGAGGTTTCAAAAGAAACGTCGTTCGAACCTTGCGAAAGTCAAGAATGTTTGAATTCCTTCTAGGCTAGTTGGATAGTGTGAGAACACTATTAACTCGTGAAATGACCTGATAGGCTGATAGGCTAGCCCGTCAGTTTTTCTTCGGTGTCAATGGGCTCCTTGTGCTGTCTATGTGCTATGACAAACTCCTACTAATGAGTCCTGAGAACACACCCTATGGGACCGGAGGTGTCATCGACCCTTAGTTGTTGTTGTTCAACCTTTATCAACTAATATCATTCATAAAAGCATAGAAATAGAACGGCCTTGGTGTTGGTTATTAAAAGAGCCTTTATCATGTTCTTCATTTCAAACTTCTATTCCCACTTGTTATGTATTGTCATCCTATAGTCAACGATCTCCTCCTTTCTACTCCTACTTTCTTCATCATTAGTTCTCTGAGCTCAGAATTTCCTTGATTTCTGCCATTGCTGATCGATTTTCAATCACTCAGTTCTCCATCTTTTCTTGAGCAAACTCCTGAAAATCCATAAAATCTCTGCTTTCCCCCCTTATCATCTATTCTGCAAATCATCTCTATAGTTTTCGTGGTTTCCAATCTGGATATCTTCAACTTTCGACTTCCTTAAATCTACATTTATAAAAGCCTTCCAAGCATGTAACTCAATCGAATCAATCCTTATCTGCTCCACAAAAAAAAACAAAAAAAATTTATTTGTTACTATCTTTCTGATTGTTATCATCTTCCTCTATTCTAAGTTTCTGTCGTAATTAGGCTGGCTGTGATTCATTATCCCCTGTAAATCCAGCTTCATAAAAACCTTCCAATTATGTAATTGTTCTTATCTTAAGCTAAATCTACGCCAACAATCTCAAAACCAAAAAAAAACTAAAAAAAAAAAGATGCAGGAAGCGGACGCGGAGACTCCAAGAGCGACGCCGGCGACACCGGGGACGCCGACACCGTTTTTATCATCACTAGGGGTGGATTCGATGTCGTTTGAGAGGAAGTCAATGCCCCGGTGCCAGTGCTTCCCAACGGATGCACCGACGTGGGGTGCGCCTCACACGTGTCTCACTGATATTCGTGTGCCCGATGTCTCCTTTACCCGCAAGGTACCATTTATTTCCTTCCAACTTTTTTTTTTTCTTTCTTCGCTGATCTCTGGTTTAACAGATAAGTTTTCAATTCATTTGAAGTGAATTGAACCTATTTATGTGCACAAATTAGTTGATCCACGACCAATGAAATACGTAAAATATTTACGGGCTCCTTGTTTTCGCCATTTATCTCTTATGGCTCCTTGTTTTCGCCATTTATCTCTTATGGCTCCTTGTTTTGGCCAATTACCTCCTTGCTTGCATGTAGATAAAACTTATATGTCATTATTTTATTGGATCACCAGTTGCTCTATTTAGCAAATTAAAATTACTCGAGGTTTGATTTGTGTAATTCCCATACAGAGTAGCTAAGATCAACTAATTGTGAGGTTTAATTTGTGCAATTCGTGTATGCAGTAACGACAAGTAAGCGATCTTATGAACGGAGTGTTTTTTCTACATTTTGTGTAAGATACTGTTTCTGCGGATCTAATCCGTGACCTTATAAAACAGCAACCAGTTAATTTAATGTATGCCCTCATATTGATTAAAGAGTAATTCATAATATTTGTATGGAGGGAATTAAATTTGGCTATATGAGATTTGGACGATCATAATGGTTCTCCAGATTTTTTATCACTCTTTTTAATGCCAAAGGACCGAAGGAGTAGTAGCCGTAAGAGAATTATTAAAGTCAAGGAAGAAAAGAAGAAGTAATTGCCAATTGGATAGAGTTGCAGGATGAGAAGGAGTGCAGTATCTGGCTTTTTTTTTTTGGCCTGTATCATCTATGAATTCACTGGATTGGGAGGAGAAATTCATTTTTTTAATAAAATTTGTTTGATCCCAAACACTATCCACGTAAAATGTCATTGAGAATTAATGGATCATTATAAGTTAATGTATTTACATATACTCCATTATAAGTTAATGTATATACATATAGAGCTGCGTATGTCACTAGAATCAAATTCTATATTTCATGGGATAGAAGTATTGTTTGTCTGACTCTTATGTTTTTTATATCCTATCGATATTATGTTGGTTATTGTTATAAATTTATTGGAGTCGTGGGTGTTATTAGAGTTGGCAAATATCAATGAATCACCTCTGTTTTCTGATCTGGAATGAGAGCACCAATTAAGGAATTTCGTAAATAATGATCGCCGATTTCACCGACCCGACCACGGACAGGTAAGCAAAATAGTGTGGAATCTTGTTTATACTTGAAATAATGATCAAATTCTGATGGACGGTTTGGATTGTCAGATGAACTTGTACCACTTTCTTTTTATTGCTGAGAAAATTAGGAAAACTGTAGCACTTTTGCATTTGACAATTGGCATGGTTTGGCCTTTTTTTTTTTGGTTGTGTCTATTTCAACGGTGAGCGAAAATTATTTATAATGTCTTTGAAATTATAAAATAAAATTTCAAATTGTTAATTGCTTTTAAGTAAGTAAACTGTTGGAGACAATCAATCATGTACCAAGACGCAGTCGTTCAATGTGTGCATATGAACAATACAAAAATAATCAAACCCGGGGCGAGTCGAGGACTATGTCCTTAAGACGTATTGCTCCGGTATACTGTGCCCAACCGGTGTGAGCAATCGTCTCCCATGATACAACGGGTACCTGTTCAGTTGAGCGGCACTGCTGAACTTGAACTACTTCGAACCTTCGAATGTCCTGACTTCTCCCGGACGTGATGCAAGCCTCGAATGCTATGAATGCAGAATGATATGAAATGCTAGAGCAAGGTGTGTGAATAAATGCACCCTTAGCCCTCTTTATATAGGGGAGTCGGTTGGAGAACAAGGCACCGTGACCGTTGGATCAAAACCGAAGTTTGATTTAGGCCGTTAGATGAAAACCTCCTATCTAGATTAGGAAGGTTTAACCTCAGCCTTTGGATTGAAGATAGATTAGCAGGTTTAAACCTGGAGCGTTAGATGGAAACCACATTCTGTTGGGGTGGTTAGGACAGTTTAAATCTCGGCCGTTAGATTAAAGCTGACTTCCCTGCCACCGTTAGATCAAACCAGATTGATCTTATCTTATATCGAAGGATACCGTTTGAATCAGATTTAAACAACCGTTCGATTTAAACCATAACTGAACGTCTTATCAAACGTAACCGTGCAACCGCGTTTTCCATCCACTTTGAGAATTAATTTCTCATTCACTCATTTCAATTTCTCCAACATAAACTACAGGTTATCTAATAGTCCAACTATTATAATGTCTTTGAAATTGGAAAAAAAAATTCAATTTGTTAATTGCTTTTCACTAAGTCAAAATTGAAGTTAGCTACTACTCACTCCGTCTTGAAAAACTTGTCTTAATTTGGCTTGAGTATTATTTATAAAAATTCAAACAATTTTGGTCACAATTTATATTTTACTCTTAGTTAATTAATTGATGTAAACTATATAAATCATGTAAATGTTAGTTGAGAATGTATTATAAAAACTTTGGTTACTCATATATTACTATTTTTGAAAAGTGAATTGGAACAAACTAAAATAAAAGCTAAAAGAATATTTTTGAGAGGCGGGATATTTGGTATCACTAAAAACAAAAGTTTCTTTCAGAATAATTGTTTACATATGCGGATATTTTTATATTATCTTTGTTGATTTTTATACCAATCATGTCTTCCACTCCATGAAATTATTGTTGTATACATTGACTAAATTTGCAATTTTCTTTTGTAGACATACATAGGAGTATATGGAAATTTGAATCTATTAACCAAAAAATAATAGACTGTTATTTTTTTTGTTTGATACCAAAAAATACATTAACTGCTAAAAGAGCATTCTGGGTGAAGACTTGTTCAACACCTAACTAGATATGTGTATGGTTTAGTTAAGTGTTATCCATAGTTTGGTTTGTTTTTATCTTTAGTTAGTTTGGTAATTATCTAGTCAAATAAGTTTCTATTATTATCATGGAAGTAGTTAAAAGTGTAGTGGAATAAGTGGAGTTAGTGGTACCTAGATTATAGGATACAGGAACGTGAGTTCCTTTGTTTTCGATTGTTATCCTTTCTTCGTGTGTATGTACTGCAGCCATGCAAAGTAGTGAATGTGCATGACTTTCAGAAAATAAGCAGCATTACTGCTATCACATTTTTTCATGCTTTAATTTCCGTGAGCTCCAATTTTTCCTTTGTCTGCGATTGCTTAGTTTTAACAAGTGGTATCAGAGCCATCAAACTCAAACAATCTCAAAGTTGTTTCTACCCCCAAAATGAGTGAATTGCAAGTTGTTGGTGGAATTAAGAAATTGAACAATCAAAACTATAACACATGGTCAACATGCATGATTTCATATTTGCAAGGTCAAGATCTGTGGGAGGTGGTTAATGGCAGTGAGACTACATCACCAGATGCAGAAGACACCACTGGAGTGTTACGAAAATGGAAGATCAAAGCTGGGAAAGCTATGTTCGTGTTAAAGACAACTGTTGAAGAGGATGTGTTGGAACATATCCGGGATTCAAGCACGCCGAAGGCGGCGTGGGATACGCTTGCAAAGCTATTCTCGAAGAGAAATGACACACGGTTGCAGCTACTTGAAAGTGAGTTGCTGTCAATTTCTCAAGGTGATCTATCCATTGCTCAATACTTTCATAAGGTGAAATCACTATGCCGTGAGATTTCTGAGTTGGATTCTGAGGCTCACATTGGAGATATTAGGACAAAAAGAATTATAATTCATGGTCTCAAACCTGAGTTCAGAGGGTTTGTAGCTGCTGTACAAGGATGGCCTGTTCAACCATCACTTGTAGAATTTGAGAATTTGTTGGCTGGGCAAGAGGCATTGGCCAAACAGATGGGAGGAATGACCATGAAGAGTGATGAGCAAGCAATGTATGCTGGTAAAAGCAAGTGGAATAGCAGGCAAAATTTTTCGAACCAAAGGAGGAAGGGGCCAAATGGTATGGACCAACAGTGTGGAGATTCAAACGGCGGTAGACCTGAATTTAACAGGAAAAAATTTGGAGGCAAGTGTTACAATTGCGGGAAGAAGGGACATAGATCCCGTGACTGCTGGTCAAAGAAAAAGACAGTGGAGAGCAATGTAGCAGCATCCAAAGAAAAAGTGGAGTGGGATGTTGAAGCAATGGTTGCCATAGAGGAAGAGAAGGGGTCGGCCACTAACAAAGAACATGCCTTCATGACTACGTCCAGGCATGTTAATTACGAGATGGATTGGATTGTAGACTCTGGATGCTCAAACCACATGACGGGTGACAAAGAAAAGCTTGAAGATGTAGCAGAATATAAAGGCAATCGTGTTGTTGTGACTGCTAACAACACGAAGTTGCCTATTGCGCACATAGGGAAGTCAGTCATACCACTCCAGCAAGCCGAAATTGGAGTACCTCTTCAAGATGTTTATCATGTGCCAGGTATGACAAAGAATTTGCTTTCTGTTGCTCAACTAACAGCTGCGGGACGTTATGTTGTGTTTGGTCCAAAGGATGTGAAGGTGTTTCAACACCTTGAAATAAAAGAAGATCCAGTGATGGAAGGAAAGAAAGTAGACTCCATATATGTAATGTCAGCAGAAGCAGTGTATGTTGATAAAACAAGGAGGACCGAATCTGCAGACTTGTGGCATGCAAGATTGAGCCATGTAAGTTACACCAAGCTTGACATCATGATGAAGAAGTCTATGTTGAGAGGATTACCTAATCTTGAGGTAAGAAAAGATGTTGTGTGTGCTGGATGTCAATATGGCAAGGCACATCATTTGCCATATGGAGAATCAAAACACCAAGCTTCGGCCATCTTGGAGCGTGTGCATTCGGATGTATTTGGACCCGTGAAGCAACCTTCAATCAAAGGTATGAAATACATGATCACATTTATTGATGATTGTTCAAGATATGTGTGGGTGTATTTTATGAAGAAAAAGTCAGAAGCTATTGCAAAATTTAAAGAATTCAAAGAAGAGGTAGAAGCAAGGCACAGCAAGAAGATTTTATGTCTTCGCACTGACAATGGTGGAGAATATACTTCAGATGAGTTTCATAAGTTTCTGCGTCAAAACGGGATCCAAAGGCAGTTAACGTGTGCCAACACACCTCAGCAGAATGGAATTGCAGAACGCAAGAATAGGCACCTAGCGGAGGTATGTCGCAGTATGCTCCATGCCAAATCTGTACCTGGCAGGTTTTGGGCTGAGGCTATGAGAACTGCAGTTTATGTGACAAACAGGTTGCCTCAACAGAAACTTAATTTTCATTCTCCCTATGAACTTGTAATGAATGAAATTCCTACTGTAAGTTACTTTCGTGTGTTTGGTAGTGTATGCTATGTTTTCATACCTAACCATTTACGAAGTAAGATGGAAAAGAAAGCAATCAAGTGCATATTTGTAGGGTATGATGAATACAGAAAAGGTTGGAGATGTTGTGATTCCTTAACTGGACGATGTTATGTCTCAAGAAATGTTGTGTTTGATGAAGCAACTGCATGGTGGCCTACAGAAAATCAGCACCATAGTGATCAAGGTGCTTCGGCTGTGCATGGAAGTAGACAAAATGCAGCGCATATCCAACTTGGAAATGATGTGACCGAAGAAGAAGTAAAGCAACAAGAGCAGCCTACTCCAGATAACCGTGATGAGCATGTTGATGTACCACAACAAGCTGAAGTGGGCGAAACCAATTCAGCACCTAGAAGGTCCGAAAGATCCAGGAGGCCGAATCCTAAATATGCTAATGCGGCTATTGTTGAAGAAGTGACAGAGCCAGAAAGTTATGAAGAGGCGGTGAAAAATGAAGAGTGGATTAAGGCTATGAAGGAAGAAATTTCAGCACTAGAGCACAATCAAACATGGGAGCTTGTACCAAAGCCAAAAGATGTAAGTCTTATTTCATGTAAGTGGGTTTACAAATTAAAGAAGAGAACCGATGGTTCAATTGAAAGGTACAAAGCACGTTTAGTTACTCGTGGATTTACTCAGCAGTATGGCTTGGATTATGAAGAGACGTTTAGTCCTGTGGCAAAAATAACAACTGTGCGAATGTTGTTAGCAATGGCGGCTAACAAAGGTTGGAGACTGTTTCAGATGGATGTTAAAAATGCCTTCTTGTATGGTGAGTTGGATCATGACATATACATGACGCAACCAGTGGGGTTCGAAGACCATGAACGTGCGCATCATGTATACAAGTTAAAGAAGGCGCTTTATGGATTGAAACAGGCACCAAGAGCTTGGTATGGTAAGATTGCTGAATTTCTTGTTTACTGTGGCTATAAGATGACAAATCCAGATTCAAGTTTATTTGTTAAAAAGAATGAATCAAGAATAGCCATAGTGTTGGTGTATGTTGATGACTTAATTATCACTGGAGATGCTAATGATGAAGTGTTGCAAGTTAAGAGAAATTTATCCATACGGTTTCATATGAAGGAACTTGGCCAACTTAAACATTTTATTGGGTTACAAGTTGAACATTTGGATAATAGAATTTTGTTGCATCAACAAAAATATGTCATGGATTTGTTGAACAAATTTGGGATGTTGGCTTGTAAACCGGTGAATACTTGTTTAGAACCAAATGTCAAGTTGAGTGCTTATGAAGGAGAAAGCCTTGAGGATGCCGTGTTGTACCGAAAACTGGTTGGCAGTTTAATTTATTTGACACTAACCAGGCCAGATATTTCTTGCGCAGTTGGCATAGTTAGTCGTTTTATGCAGAGTCCAAAGAAACCTCACTTGGAAGCAGTTAAGCGAATATTGCGGTATATCAAAGGAACCAGCAATTGGGGCGTGTGGTATGGAGGTGACGCCAAGCTTGAGCTAAGAGGTTTTTGTGATGCTGATTATTCTGGGGACTATGATACACGAAGGTCAACTACTGGATTTGTTTTCATGTTGGGTTCTGGGGCAGTATCTTGGTGCAGTAAGCTTCAACCCACTGTGTCTTTATCCACAACTGAAGCTGAATATAGAGCAGCAGCTATGGCAACTCAAGAGTGCGTGTGGCTTGTACAGGTTTTGAATGAAATTGGTCAAAAGCGTATGGATGGCGTGCGTTTGTACTGTGATAATCTATCTTCAATTCAGTTAGCGTGCAATCCAGTTTTTCATGCAAGAACTAAACACGTTGAGGTACATTATCATTTCATTAGAGAAAAAGTGTTGCAAGGTGAAATTGAACTGCAGCATATTGATACTCATAATCAAGTTGCGGATGTGTTCACGAAAGGTTTCAATGGAAACAAGTTGGTGGAGTTTCGTCGTCAACTAGGCATGAGAGACGTGCCTTGACTTGGATGCATCGAGTAGGTGTTGAGGGGGAGAATTGAAGACTTGTTCAACACCTAACTAGATATGTGTATGATTTAGTTAAGTGTTATCCATAGTTTGGTTTGTTTTTATCTTTAGTTAGTTTGGTAATTATCTAGTCAAATAAGTTTCTATTATTATCATGGAAGTAGTTAAAAGTGTAGTGGAGTAAGTGGAGTTAGTGGTACCTAGATTATAGGATACAGGAACGTGAGTTCCTTTGTTTTCGATTGTTATCCTTTCCTCCTGCGTATGTACTGCAGCCATGCAAAGTAGTGAATGTGCATGACTTTCAGAAAATAAGCAGCATTACTGCTATCACATTTTTTCATGCTTTAATTTCCGTGAGCTCCAATTTTTCCTTTGTCTGCGATTGCTTAGTTTTAACACTGGGTGTACTAGACTCCCGTATTTTTGTAGCATCCGGGGAGGGGCCGAACTGCTTTGCGATCTGATGTACGCAGTCTTACTCTAAATTTGTGTAAGAGGTTGTTTCCGTGGGCTCGAACCCGTGGCCTCAAGGTCGCAAAACAATAACTTTAACAATTGCTTTAAGACCCGCTCTTACATTAACCACTAACACTAGGCTAAATCTGAATCTATTATGTGACAAGTAATACAAATTATAGAGTAATATGCTTGAAATTTATTTTGGTAGCACGAATTTCATATTTTATTTCATCAAATCAATTTCTCAAGCTGATCATAACATGTGACTACATGAATAAAAGTTATTTATTAGTATAAATAATAAATGCGAATTAACTATGAAAAATATAATAGAGAGATTTATTTTTACGAGTTTTGATCAATGGAGCCTCCTAAAAAGAGTGATATGCATAGGCTTACTAGTTACCCATAGAGATAAAGACATTTAAACATATGTGTCTATATGTGTTTGTAACCTATGTAGAGAATGTCGTACAACAAAATAATTTCATTTGACTTTGTGAAAAATTATGAAGCACATAATGTGATAGAGCTTTAGTAGACTTTCCAGTTTCATTGTCAGTAGTCTAGTTTGGGCCCCTCAAGAGACCAACAATGTCGCGATTTGAACTTAAAGGGAGAATCAAACGGCTGGGACAGGGTGTTTGATAAATTCTTCGCTCACTGCCAAATCGGCCAAAGTGTTGATATGTGTCATCACTTTCTGCTCAATAGTTTGTCATCACAAGATTAGATTGGTTGGTATGTCTCAAGATTGGGTAGACTATGTAATTTATAATTAAACAGTCCTCATAACATATCCCAATGGTTTCTGGTAGGGGTTTCGAAAAAAACGTCAGGAGTTCGAACTTTGTCGAAGGCAAGAATGTTTGAACCCCTCCAGGCTAGCTGCATAGTGTTGGAACACTATTGACCCGTGGAATGACCTGATAGGCTGACAGGCCAACCCGTCGGTTGTTCCTTCGGTGCCAATGTGCTCCTTGTGTTGTCCCTGTGCTATTACAAACTTCTACTAGTGGGCCTTGAGAATCTTATTTACAACCCTACCCACCCTGTGGGACTTCTGCTAGTGGGCCTTGGGAATTTGATTTACATTTGTCAGCCAACCCGTCGGTTGTTCCTTTGGTGCCAATGTGCTCCTTGTGTTGTCCATGTGCTATGACAAACTTCTACTAGTGGGCCTTGGGAATCTTATTTACAACCCTACCCACCCTGTGGGACTTCTGCTAGTGGGCCTTGGGAATCTGATTTACATCCCTACACACCCTATGGGATTGGGGTGGCAGAGACCCTTACTAGTTGGTGTTTTACCTTGTCCCTGTGCTATGACAAACTATTAGTGGGCCTTGGGAATCTGATTTACATCCCTACACACCTTATGGGACCGGGGTGGCAGGGACCCTTACTAGTTGGTGTTTTACCTTGTAATTTATAAGTAACCGATGGAATATGTGTCATCAGAAAACAACCCATGTACGTTATTAACACATGGTATGGTTGTGTACATCATAACTCCTATACACTGTCATAGAGGGGAGCCTATAAAGCATTAGTGTAATATTTTTGTTGTTGTTGGAATATGTGAGGCCGGATTTGCCACCCGTTGGCACTAAAAACCTTCACTTTTGTCATCAACTGGTTGTTATGTTTTGATATCAATGCTCGTCGTCTTTACGAACTTTCAAAATGTCATCCAACATCAGCTTGTCTGTAAAACGCAGCATAAATGACTAGAGTTGATGTTTCAAAACAAAAAACCACATGTTTAAACATTTATCATTGCGAATTTCTTTATGTTTTCATGTATGTATTGGTTTATATTTTAATTTATTGGTTTATTTCATGTATTATAGTTGATATTTATTTGTTGATTTCATGTATCAAAAAGAATGATAATAAAGAACAGTCACTTAGAGTAAAGTGTATGACTTGAAACTATAGCCAACTCATCATTTTATAGTGATTGAGTTATCTAGTCACTTTTATTTTAAACAAGAGGACATGATATGAACTTTCTACTATATGAGAGGGATGGAAATAATTTTTGAGATTGCATTATCAAGCATCTCAATTACATTATTGAGCATTGCAATTTATCATAAAAGTTTAACGTGAAAATTCTAACATAAATTATGTAGACTAATAAATAAAAGAGAGAATGTATATATTCACATTATCTCTCATTTATTTATTCGTTTACATCATTTACGTTGTCCTACTTATATTATAATTTCATGATAAAAGGACATTACTCTACATTATCTCACCTAGACTTCATGTGGTTTACACCAATATTTAATTATCTTACCTACATATTCTTATTATTGTGATATCTATAAAGTACATATAGAGCCGAGTGTCTTATTGGAATCAAACTCTCTATCTCTTGGGATGGAGTATTGTTTGCCTGTCAGTCACCCTCCTCAGACCCTAGCGATATATTTTGCTGTCGTGGGGATATATTGGGTATGATTGATTGATTGATCGATCAGAAATTCGAGTTAGGATTCTTCTTCAATTTAAAAAATAAAAATAAAAATACTTGATTTATTGCAAAACCAGGACTAATCGCTTCCGGTTGTGTGTCACAGCTGGGAGCTGAATTCGTGGGAACCTTCGTGCTCATATTTGGTGCAACAGCAGGACCAATAGTGAACCAGAAGTACAATGGTGCAGAGACGCTGCTCGGTAATGCCATGTGCTCCGGGCTAGCAGTCATGATCGTTATATTGTCCACCGGCCACATCTCCGGCGCTCATCTGAATCCGTCGTTAACCATCGCCTTCGCTACCCTTCGGCATTTCCCTTGGATGCAAGTTCCTGGTTACATTATAGCACAGGTTTCTGGTTCCATCTGCGCTTCCTTTGCTCTCAAAGGTTGTTTTCATCCTTTCATGAGTGGCGGCGTCACCGTCCCTTCTGTTAGCATCGGCCAAGCATTCGCTCTTGAATTCATAATCACGTTTAATCTCCTCTTCGTCGTCACTGCCGTTGCTACAGACACGCGTGCGGTAAGAATGTAAATGCTTGTATTGTTTTCCATGAAATTATGCTTACAGTCCGTTCAGTTTGTTAGCTCTTGAATCAAATGTCTATGAATCTCTGCACTAAGTGTCCAAAATAATATTGTAGGTTTTTGGTTTAATTATTAACGAGAACCGATAGGTCTAGCAGTTGAAGAAACATTTCTATGTTTGACGGTGAGGGTTTTTTCTTCGATTAACAAAACTATAAATAAGAAAGAAAAAAAATTTATTAAAGAGGCTTTGCACATGAAATATTATATAATATAGGTAGAGGGCGGGACATTAAGCAACTAGTAAGATGGCTGTTTTGTAACCTATAGGCTATGGGTTTGAGCCATAGAAATAGGCTCTTGCACAAAGTATAGGGTAAGTCTGCGCACATCAGATCATGAAGCGACAATCTGGCCCCTCCCCAGACCCTACGCAAAAGCGGGAGCCTAGTGCACCGGAAACGCCTTTTACCTATAACAACATTATTACGTATTGGGTTTCGTCTATAGCGGGGTATGAGGGTCGGATGTTGTTGTTGTTTAACGGCTATTTGTTTGTCCCTATTCATTCATTTACATTCAGTATGTAGCTAGTAGGAAACTGCATGTATAAAATGATGAAGCATAGTGGTAGAATAACAACGCAAATGCCGCATGGGAGGAACTATTCTGTATCTAACTTTCTATTACTAAGTGTTGGTTCTTTCTCTTAAGGTGGGAGAGCTAGCAGGTATAGCAGTTGGAGCAACGGTCCTGTTGAACATTCTCATAGCCGGGTAAGTAACTTGCACAAATTTTAAAATGGTCAAGGAGTAAGTATGATTAGTTGATTCATGACCAATGAAATGTGTAGAATATTTATGGGCCCCTTGTTTTGGTTAATCACCTCCTTGCTTGCATGCAGATAAAGCTTATTTGTTATCATTTTATTGGGTAACTACTTGCTCCATGAGCACAAAAAAATTACTGAAGTAACTTGATGTTAATTTCTTTTTCCTTTCTATTTGAGTTTAAATAACATGAAGTTAAAGATACATTCTTTATTGACTTTGAAATATAATGGAATAAAACAAAATGACTCAATAAATTGGCTGCGATTATTATATTGTGAAGTACCAGTTGATCGACACAGCTTGACGCAATTTTTATTATTGGTCATCGGGAAACAACATCTGTGTGTTTCCAACATATGCGTATAGTTGCGTACATCCGACCCTCATATCTCATCATAGAAGGTAGCCTCTAAGTCAATGAGATAATGTTATTGTTCATACTTAATACAAGATTAAGTCTTTAATTACTAAAACTTAAATGTTAAAAAAAAACATTGCCATTAATCGTGAAATTATAACATAATGAATGACGTGGACGCATCGATCTTTGTCGTCCCCAATTCTTGATGGAGTTTGTGTGAGTTTGCAGGCCGTCCACTGGTGCTTCTATGAATCCGGTGAGAACTTTAGGTCCAGCAATTGCTGCCGGTAATTACAAGTCAATATGGTTATATCTGGTGGCTCCCACCCTCGGGGGCCTCGCCGGAGGTGCTATCTACACTACCGTGAAGCTGCATGAAGAAGATACCGACACCACAGATCCTGTCCGGAGCTTCCGCCGCCGCTAAGGATCTTCTATCCTGGTACCCTTGAGCTTGTTGCTCTGATTATACTTTTACTACCTATTAATATTTACTGCTTTCAATAAAAAGGTGCATGGTTATGCGCCTAGTGCAACATGTACTGCTGCTAAATTTTTCTCTGGTTTTTCCTTGAGATTTCCGAAGCCTATCTAGATTTGCTGGCTGTGTTTCATATTTGGTCTGTATGATGTTTCGTGCGTGCGTCGGATGACGCATGAACTCGTTTCCTTTTCTTTGCTTGCGTGTTGTTACCATGAATAACAGAACGTTGATGTGTTTGTACTTCCGTTGCAATTTGAGTAGTGATGGCTGTTATTTATAGCGTGTGAAGATATATATATCATGGTACTGCAACAAACACTAATGTATTTCAATCAATGGAAGGGGTGTTAACGAACCTAAACGAATCGAATAATAAGTTTTTGAATTCGAATTCGTTTAGCTTAACGAACAATTCGGCTTGGTTCGTTTAACTAAACGAACTTTAAAATCGGTTCGAGTTCGGCTCGATAACCTTATAACTGTTTAAATGAACCGAATAGTTCGCGAACAATTTGGCTCGTTTAATTAAACGAATCCAAATACCTGTTCAAATTCGATTCGTTAACAAATACTTACTAAACGAATATGAACTGAACATGAACCGAACTCAAACAGTTTACGAACGGCTCGGTTCATTTAACAGCCCTACTCGTTCTCACTAAGGACCATTCCATTGAGAGGATAGAGAAAGGATAGCTGAGTCAGGTGACCATGTTTAATAAACAATAATGATAATATTTTTAGGCGGAAGAGCATGTAATATATGATTAAAATATTAATTGAGACATTCATGAGTAGGGTACTGTATGAACGTCCAAGTGTTATATCAACGAGAAGGTTAGTCGCTTTCAGTACATAGTTCAGTTGATATTTAGATTGATATACTGCTGTACAGGTTGGGATCATGACATGTGTAGCGTGAGTGCAATAATGCTCGGTCAGTAATGGTGAAGCCATTGTATCTAGTCCAATTAAATTAGAGGTTTGCTGTGACAAAGTCTTGCTATAAACTGGGAATATGCCGATTTCATAATTTGCATTTTTTACGAAAATCTTTAGATATGGGAGGTAAGAACCCAAAAGTCCAGGGATATTACACATTTGTTCCCGACGAAAAAGCTAGTCGGTGTCTTTGGTTTCTTATGATGGGTTTGGATCTCCTCACCTCCATTTTTTTCATCCTTTTTTGACTGCGCGACACGTGGCATCTTCACCCTTTTTGACAGCGCGACACGTGGCAGCAAGGGGAGTGGAGGCTAGATAAGGGTCATCTACATCTAGCCTCACCCCTCTTGCTGCCACGTGTCGCGCGGTCACGCGTCAGCGCACCCCCTTGCAATGAGGGGATACTATCCCTCTTATGATAGGTCGAGAAAGTACTAATGGTGAAAAAGACAGCACCTTCTCTTTTGGAAAATGTCGGTCCGACGGTGACAGCTTATTTTGACAGCGTGAAGCATCAATGGGAACAGGAAATAACATTCAATTTCTTCACTTTTTTTTACTCACCAAATTAAAACCAATTCAATAGCATTTTGTAAGAGGTTAATGAGTAAAAGAAAATAAAAAAAGAAAAATATGAAGTGTTTCAATTTTTTTAGTTTAAGTCGAAACTGAAGCCATCTTTTATATTACCATTATTTTAAATAGTGGAATTTTTTTTTTCCTTTGCCCGTAGTTTTTTTTTTCTACAAAGAGAGTGTTTTTCTACATAAATTCTGGTGTTCACTTTATTGTTATTTATCTTTTTTTATACTATTGTCATACTCGAAGATTTTAGTGAATAAATTACTATTCATAGTCTTATTTCGCTTAAAAATGGGTCATGATTTCTAACAACCGGTATCAGTTAAGGTTATTCAATTTTTGATTTCTCGAATATGGCAGAGATGAAATTCAACGAGGATAGATTTTTCATATGCCAGAAAAGAATGAAGGATTACCTTATACAACAAGATTCTAATAAATCTCTATGACAAAGATAAAAAGCTAGAGCTGTGAAAGATAATGATTGATAAGACATGGATGAAAAGGCTGCAAGTGCAATCTGCTTGCACTTCTAAACACTGTAGACGAAAATGGCTCAGCCACAAAGATTTGGATAAAGCTAAAAAGTTTGTACATGTTCAAAATAATACCAAATAAATCGTATCTTAAGAAACAGCTCTACACACTCTATATGAGCGAATGTTGAATTCTTTTGGTCCATCTGAATGATTTCAATGGCCTTATATCTTAAATATGAGGACAAATTGATCATGCTCTTGAATAGAAACTTCAATAGTCATAATAAATCAAATGACCATGACAAGTCTAGAGGTCGTTTCGAATCGAAAAGCAGAGCGAAGTGCTAGAATTATGATAAGGATGGCTAACTTAAAAGGAATTGCAGGTCTTTGAAGCAAGACAAAGATCAATATCAAAAACAGATGGAAGATAACAACATATTAGCAAAAACGTCCAGTAATAATGCGCGATAATAATGTTCTGTCAGCAAAATGAGTGTTGTCACATCTCAATCGGTGTGTCAAACAAGCCGAGATGGACTTTCAATGAGAATCTGAGTATGCTTGTAATTTAGGGGACGAAATTTGATGGATCCATGCAGGACTCTTGGTAAAAAAGGCAGCATTCTTTCTAGGGGCAGCAATCTCAGACACGACACGAGAACATGACCTTAACCTGACACGCTCTTTGCGGGTATGGGTATGGCCTTTATGGATTTCGTGTACAAATCAGATAAGACCTAAAAGTTATCCGCTACGAGTGGATCGTGTTCAGGTATACCTGCGGATTGCCTATTTATACACGCCATACCCGGTTTTTTAACAATATATTTTATAAATTATAAAATTAATAAAGATAAAAACTCCTACAACCTAACATAATCCGCCTATTCTATTCCCTAACTTTAAAGTAACATTTTGGCGAATCTGAGGCTCTTGGATATCAGGTATATGTAAGCAATAGCCTCCATATGTGACTAGTTTGTGATTAGTCATACAACCTGCTCCCTCTCTCCTCCCTTTTAATTTACGTGATGTTTGTCACAATCCACTCCTAGTGTAATACGTGTTTTGTTTGTCTTTATGTATTATTGTTGAACAGTAACATTTGACTACAATATGTTATTCATATGTGACATTGCAAAATACAAATAATTGTTGAAGATCTATAATAATTATTGGTCCGGGTGTTGTCGAAAGAGCAAGAAGAGATATTGGATAATAAAGAGATAGAAAGAAACTTTAAGAAACTGTTTTATTCTGTGTCTAGAGGATTGTCTTCATGTTATCCTCTTTGACAATTTACGTTATTGACTTGACTTCGAGAAGTTTTTTATGTTTTGGACCTTATAAGCATTCACTTCACTAGAAAGATGTGATTTAGTTTTATGGTTTATGACATTTTTATTCTTGAACCTTTGGTTCTAGACCTATTGTTGTTTCAATGATATATTGTAACAGTAGTCATTTAAGAACATGAAATCTGAAAAATACACAAAACCCGAAAATTACATGAAATGACACGTACACGAACTGAAATATTTGTACTTGTCATGTTTGTGGTATACCCGATAGATGACACGAAACCTGACATGTACAGGTTTGGGTATCTACTTACATACACGCGAAGCAAACATGTAAGGTATGTGTCTGGTATTTTGATACCTGAAACTCAAAAAACATGAAACATGAAACATAAAACACGAAACACGACCTGTTTGACATCTTTAATTCTTTCCATTTGATATTGTTGATTGAACAATGACGCACTTAATTTGACAAAATGTGAAGCGGCAATTGAAATAGAAAATGGCACTCGTTTTTTTTGATTTTCTTGATTATAAATTGGCAATATGTCCGCAGAGGAAGACGTACCAAATGAGAAGCAATTTAATAGATAATTGTGAGTGAAAAAATAAAGGGAGGGAAAAAAAGTTGTAAGGTTATAGCAATCCGGTATAAAAAATTAATGATTGTTTCAATTTTCTTGTAATTTTCAAATTTAAGTCTAAACTTTAGTTGTTTCTTGTATTTTCATTATTTCTAATGGTAGAAGTTGTTCTTACTGCATGTAGTTTTTTTCCTGCGGAGATGGTTTTTCTATGTAAATTCTGTCGTTCACTTTTGCTGCTATTTATATCGCTTTATATTATTGTCATCTTCGATGATTTTAATGGGTGATAAATTATTATTCACGGTTTTATTATGTTTAGAACCGGATGATTATTCTCAATATATTACTGTATTTGATTGCATCTACCAAATTTAACAATAAGATCGTAACTTTTAAACAGGATGTTTTAGGATAAATACATAGGTTTTATTGTAGAAATTATATGTAGAACTGTCAATCTACTAAGACAAGTGAAATGATTTTATTAGTTGAAATACATAGCATGGAACGTGTATCTGTAAAACGGGAGATGAAGTTTAGTATTACGGATGCACTATAAAATCACGGTTAAAGATTTGTTACTTATGTCAATCATCCCGTAATGGAATATGATGGAATAAAATAAAATGACTAACTAAATTGTCAAGAACATACTCTATTTTAATTTTGGAATACGATGGAATAAAACAAAATGACTCGGTTGTCAAGAACATACTCTATTTTGATTTTTAGAATATGATGAAATAAATCTAAACAACTCAGTTATAACTCTTATATTATGAAGTAATAGTTGATCGACACATATTGACACAATTTTTCATTAAATGATCTTTTATGTTTCAATCATGATCTCGACTTTGATTCAATCGTCACATATATATATATATATATATTCTTTTCAGTTTCAATAATGCTATCTACAATAGTTGTAGATAAATATAAGGGTTACGAGGGGATTCCAAAACATCCAAACAGATCAACTAAAAAATATGTATACATACAAAAAGATATATTTATTCATTGGCGGTTTGTGTGCTACCCCCAGAAAGCTCCAGAGTCAGACTACAGCTAACTGTTTCAACACTGACCCGAACCGGAGGCTCCGCCGCCAGTTTCCACATTACCATCCAACATTTTTCTACTCCACGCCCACGCTATCCGTCTGTGATTATTGAATAAATTTGCTGCATCTATTTTCTCCTTCTCCAGAATCCGAGTCGATTTGAATCATTCCCCTATATATCGATAAAAGCTTGAGAATCAATTACCCGTAACTGCAGTACCAGAAAGGCAGACAAGAGAATCGGTGGAGATGATACTGGTGGCTATAGTGGCGGAGATATTGGAGGAGTATACGGTGTTGCTGACGAGAGTGCTGGAGGACATGTTCAGCCGAGCTCCGATGCCTTTTCCTAGACGAGTTCGCTTTTTGATCCTCCGTAATCTCCCTTTTGCTTCTCCTCCTGCTCCTCTTCTTCGTTCCCCTCCTTCCTAGTGTACTTCCTTTTCCAATTGAGCTTCTTTCCTTTTGTCTTTGGCATGTATAATTGTAGGATACTGTTTCTTATTGTGAAATTATATTGTGTTTTTGATATTGTAGTGTAAGAGTTGTAAAGTAAATGAACTTTAGGAGTAAATGAAAAAAGTGTGTACAAATACATCTGAATTTCTTTATTTATGGGCCTATTTTAATGTTATTGTTTCTATGCTACAATTTCACGATTAATTGCAGCTTTCATAAATTTATCATGTATTATCCGGAGGTCTCACTCCCCATGTATTGTTTTCCTATTGTTACCCCAAGAATTTCTCTAGTTGTGTGAGTAATACTAGTCTTCATAGCCTCCTTAATCTAGTTCGTGTCCTCACATAGTCGATCTGATGTCGTGGAGATGACATTGTCTCTAAATTTGTTAATTTTTTGTCTTCCAAACTTCTCTATCGAATCCTATGTGGGAATTTTTCAACCCGAATGTTGCGTCACACTGATTCCCACGGTATAACCTGCAGTCCTTCCACAACCGTCGATCTATCAGAAATAGTCGATCTGCGTGTTACGTTCTCCGCTGCTAAAATTGATCAAATGTGCTTCTATTTTTTAAATAACGAGTTTATAATACCTATCGTGGGCTACCGCAAGGTCTAGCAAATCTCTACTCTACTCGTTTATGTCTCCATAGCCAAACCCAATCAGTATCCTTTCCAATATGGCCATTAAAATCACCTCCTATACAAATTCATTCTTCCCTAGGTACTTACTTCAACACTACATCTAAGCAACCCGAAAACTCTTTCTCCTCATGTTCTTCTATTTCCACTTGGGTTATATAGGCGCAAATCATTGTCACTACTCCCTTGTTTAGTACTAACTTCAGTACCATAATTCTATCAGTATATCTTATCACATATCAATATATCTTATCACATCGATAACGTTCATGTACAATTCTAACTTTACTAGAAATTCTTTCCACTTGGGGTACGTAGACGCAAATCATTGTCACTACTTTCTTGTTTAGTACCAACTTCAATATCATAATTCTATCAATATATCTTATCACATATCAATATATCTTATCACATATCAATATATCTTATCACATCGATAACGTTCATATGTAATTCTAACTTTACTAGAAATTCTACCCCGTTCATGGTCACATCGGACCTCGAATACAACAACTTATTCTCATTACGCTCTTTACATTTATTCCCCTTACACCTAGTTTATTGGAGGCATGCTACATCTATCCTACGCATTTTAGGTACATCTACAACTTTCAACAATTTACCACCTAAGGTTCCTATATTCCAAGAGGCTACCGTAAACTATCCGCCTCTTCTTTCCCCTTATCAACAGTCCTCTTCACTAGACATGGTCTCACGAAAAAGTTATAACTCCTTCTAGTAATGACTACAACTAAAACCAAATTCTCTACTGAATCTGAAAGTTTGCAACCAAAGATTAAAAAAATCAAAGTTAATTCAATGATACAAAGATAAAAATGAAATTATATCACATAGGCGAGTTGTGGAACACCAAAAATCAAAAAACCCAAAGTAGTAGAATCAAAGCTTTGGTTTTACTGGTACCAACCCAATTGCAGGACACTATCTTCAGGTTCTACCTTACCTTCCAAGTTTGGAAAGAGGCAAATCAGCGACTCTGAATTAAGAATCGGTCCAAAACTCACCTCAAAGTTGGTGGGTCGCTTCTCGGTGAAACAGAGAGGCAAAGGAGACAATTACGTTGATGGCTTTCTGGAAAGAAGGGAGAGGGGGATCGTTTACAGAGGACGGAAAAAAGAGGGATGATTCAGAGGTTGCTAAATTGGCAGGAGGAGGAGGCCGGTGTTCGCTTATGGAGAAGAAGATGTTAAAGTAACAAAACTAGTGACATTTTCTTCTTGCTTTCGGTTGAGAGGATACCTCCGGTTAACCCATTAAAAAAAAACTAGTGACCTTTTCTTTTCAATCCAATAGTGTACTAATCACATTGAACCCAGAGTAAAGTTAAAGTAAAACTCGAAGGAACTCTAGTGGCATCGCAAGTTTGTGTTTGTGTCGCTAGTGAAACTCGTAAATATGTCATACAAAGTAGATAATAATTTGACGGTGGAACTATTGTGAACATAACCTTGAACTTTTAGTCCATCTTGCTACTTTAATAATAAAAAGAACGTTTTCAGTATGCTTAACTGTGCAAAAACGCGGGATTGAGATATGAGTCGGATTACTTCGCGATGTGATATATACAAATTTACTTTACACTTTTCTGATACTCTAGTACAACAATGACAACATTAGTCCATTGTCTTAGAGACTTGCGCCTATGACGGGGTATGAAAAGGTCGAATGTACGTAACTATACTAATGTATTGGAAACATGCATAGATAGTTTCTCGATGAAACATCATAAAAATTGCGTCAAAGTGTCGATCAAATGATACTCCAAAATATAATAAGTATAGCCAATTTAGCGAGTCATTTTGATACTCTATTAATAGTATTCCAAATTTCTAATCAATACAACTGTGTAACATAAAGTCTCTTGACTATCTAACAACATGAAGAAGCTGAAAAATCAAGAAGATACAATCAACAATTTAAATTTGCTAGCTGCAAATGGGACATATAATTAATCCATTTTCATTACAATCAGAGCACCTAACCACCACCATAGCTCTACCTTCTACCTCTCCTTTATCATCTTCTTCCTCCACAACCACTTTACAACTCCCATTGCATTGGAAACAGGGCAAGAATCTCACACCTCCACATCCTTCGCACAAATTCCTGCTCTTCAATTTAGGCATTTCACGAAGCAAATCACTCAAAACGCCTTCTTCTAACATCCTCATCACTTCTTCCACTCCACCGACGTACCTCCCTTTTACAAACACTCTTGGAGGAATCATTGGCTCAAGGCTTTCTTTTCCCTTCATTAATTGTCGAAGCTCGTCTTTGAATCTCCTATCCATTGAAATATCCCTCTCGCAAATCTGAAATCCAAGACCCGAAATCGCTGATCTAACAGAATTGCAAGCTTCAAATGTCTTCCGAATCCCTCGAAGAGTTGTTGTATACAACACAATCTTGTTTTCTCCGTTGGGAGGGCACAGCATTTCGAAGTCGTCGAGCGACGGAGATTGCTTTCCCGTCGGAGCAACGCCGGCGGCGTCTTCTGATGAAGGTGGACTTGGATCGAGTAGTTTTTTGCTGTCTGAAGAGGAAAATATGTTTGGGTTCGAGTTTTCTTTTCTGGATTTGAGAGGTATTGGGGTGAATCGGAAACTATGATCGGAGATATGGTTAGAATCGAGACCGGCCATGAGTTCCCAAGAGTTTATGATTTCCGGTTTGAGAGGTTTGGGATCGGAAGGAAGTGGGCTGGGGATAAAGGAACCCAATGTGAACCGAGGAGTAGGTTTAGGGGCAATGGTGGTGGTGAGATCGGAAGAGTCACCGGCAGACGGTGGCGGGTCGAGAGTCAATAGACCGTAAGTGGTGGATGTAAGAGAAACAATATGGTGCCCAAAAGCATTAGAGCCTCCGATTCGGCTGAAATCATCATCGTGATTTAAGAGAGTGGAAGAAACGCAACCCATTTGGATTCACCGATCAATAATGGATTGGAGTGGAAGAGATTGGAGAATATGACAAAGACAGAAGATCAGTGGGGTAGAATAAATAAAATGGTGAAAGAAAGTCACTTCAAGAGTGCTTTTTGACGTTAAGAGTAGAGTTTGTCATTGAAATCGAGGCGATGAATTTAATTTGGTTCAAAATTTGGGTATGAAGTCGTCGCTTTTGTATTTCTGGAATCTTTTTCAAATGTTGAAGCATGAGGATTGGGTTATGCAAATTTTCAAATGTAATTCCTGAAGAGTGAGGTTGCAGAGTTTGCCGCTCAAATTTTGAATTTTTCATTTGATTTGGAACAGGTGTGGGAATAAAGGTAAAAGCTCTTTTTATATTGTGGAGCAACTCATGATCAAAACAGCTTCACCACATTTTGGATTATCGGAAACAACTTCCGTGCGTTTTAAACATATGCGTATGGTTGCATACATCTAAGGCTGTAAATGAACCAAGCCATTCGGTTGTTTGGCTCGTTTGGTTCGGTCTGGAGCTCGAGCTCGGCTCGGATAAAATGTTAATGAACAGAGCTTGAACTCTCTTTTCTGTTCGAGCTCGGTAAGTGGCACCGTTTGTTTAAGGTGTTCGGCTCGTTAATGTTGTTCGTTGAGTTAAACGAACCAAGCTTGAACAAGTAAATATGTTCGTTTAAATAAACGAACAAGCTCGGCTCGTTCGCTAAGTTAAATGAACAGAACTTGAACAACGCAATGCTCGGCTCGTTTACAGCCCTACATACATCCGACCCCATAGTTCGTCCTAGGCTGGAGCATATAAGACAATGGGATAATGTTGTTGTTATTATTGCTATCCTTATTTTGAATGGAGTCTTGATGTTTGAGTATTAATTGAACTATATCCTATGTCTTATTTATTAATACTAGCATTATTTGTAATTAATTACCTTGGATCCAACAACTATTTGTTTGACTCTTCTCTGTGCACAACTTGCACTCCATTGCCAAACGTTAGTCGTAAGTCAAGAATTAAATGCGATAATTTGTAATATAAGTTACACATTATACACGACAAGTTAGAATATGATAGAAAATGATTCACTAAATTGGCTGCGCTTCTTGTATTGTGGAGTATCAGTTGATCAATACAGATTGACGCAATTTTCATTATGGGTCGTCGAAAAGTAATTTCTGTGTATTTCTAACACAAGGATATGGTTGCGTACATCCGACCTTCTCATATCTCACCATAGCGTAAAACCCCTAAGACAATAGATTAACCTTGTTGTTGTATTATATAAACGACAAGTCAAATAAAAGGACAGGAATAGAATGTTTTCTACCCCACCATAGTTTTTGTAAAAATTAATTTGCTTTTTTTTATAGGAAAAAGCCTATTTTAAGTATTATAATGAATATCATAGTAAGCATTTTCTACAAATATTTTATACTATCAATAACGTCATTTTATTATATCAAATTTAATTAGTCACGTAATTTATATCAAGCGTTTAAGTTACATGATTGAAATTAAAACTATAATATTGTTCAAAAGAGTAGCTTAGACCATACTACATATTATACGATTTATAAGAGGTTGAGCCCCAATTTGAAATTAAAACTATAATATTGTTTCATGCCCTTTCGATGCAACTGTAGAATACCTCTCTGGATTTTTCAAGCTATAGGAAGGTAGCAAAGGAATGCCGCCTATGGATATCCGGCGGCCGTATAAACGGCCGGCGATATCGGACCAACAGCGTCGCCGAGAAATATCGCTGCTTAGACAGGCCCAGAACCGCCAAGATGTCCAGAATAGAGCTCGAAATTTAGCCTCCGCTGTTCTTTCCTTTGAAACTGATCCCATATCCCCTGACGAAGAGCTCTCCGAGATTGAACCTGAAATCCCTACAGAAACTAGGACTGAAAATTATGATGTTCTTCAGGCATCCAAACTCAAAGGCCGCGATGCTTGCCGCTGGTTCGCCAAGCAGCTCATGCTTCCAGAATGGATGATTGACGTCCCCGATAACTTGATTACTGATTGGTATATTCTCTATATTTATAGATATTATATATCTAGGCCTAATTATTGCCTTCTTGTTGAAATTAGTAAAGGTTTATGTTGCTGGGGTGGCAATTAGGATTAACTGGTCACTGATATAATGTCAAATGCTAGGTAGAATCATGGTGATTAGCCATTATAAGGGACTTATGCATCTCACACATTTGATTAGTCTTGTGCGTTTGATTATTTGTGATTAACTAGTAAATTTTCTTGTACATTTCATTAATTGTAGATTAACTAGTAATACTTTGTTCCGAAAGTATTTTACAATTTGCGTGAAAATACATATCCTAATCTAGTCAAATTACGAGGAATAGTAGGGCATATGGCAAAAAAGAAAGTGTCTTTGCTCAAACAACTTTTTTGTTTCTTCAACTTTAAATGGCTGTAACGAAGTTACTTACCAAAAAGAAACGGTTGTAACGAAGTTGATTTATAGGTATGTCTTTGCAAGACCAGCTGGAAAGAGATGCCTTGTAGTTTCTTCCAATGGAATAACGGTTAGTAGGATGCGCAATGGCTCCCTATTGCATCGCTTCCCTTCTGCCTTGCCCAATGGTTCCCGAAACAATAGGTCCGGTACCTCGTATTGTATTCTTGACTGCATTTTTCATGAGGTACCTTCTTACAATAGCGTTAATGTGTTTATTTTGGTTTCTTGCGGGTCTATAATTTATTTGCTTCAAAAGGGTACAAAGGTTGAATGCCTTTCTGTTTTTTCACTTGCAGCCGGATCAGACATACTACGTCGTTGACATGGTTTGCTGGGCTGGAATGTCCTTCTATGAGTGCCCTGCTGAGTTCAGATTCTTCTGGTTAAAGAGCAAGCTTTTTGAGTCGGGGGCTTCTGAAACGCCCTCGGTTTATCATAGATTTAGGTTTGTTGCTGTTTCTGTTTATAACTGCGATCAACAAGGACTGCAAACTGCCTATTTAGGGCCAGTGCCTTATGTCAAGGATGGCTTGCTGTTTTATAACAAGTGAGATTTTCTTCCTCTTAGATATTACCTCTTTTTTTTTTTTTTTTGTTGCTTTTGTTATTCCCTCTAAGTTGTCTTTTTTATGTTATTACATGATCGGATTTACTTGCCCAGTTCTTTTTAAGGCTGAACCTTTTCATAGTTTTCAGATAATGCTGCCAAGTGATTCCTGTTATATTTATGTAATAATTTCTGGAAATTTTAAGGGTAGTGATTTTTGTTCATCCAACTAAACTGTCTTCATTCCGTAACTTATATGTTCTTCTTTCCTATCAAGGCATGCACATTACCAGATGGGAAATACACCTTTAACTTTAGTTTGGAAAGATGATAGTTGCAGTCAGTATGTTATTGATACAGATAATAAGGGACAAGTTCCAGACCGGCAACAGGTGCTGCTTCATTTATTACACATTCTAGTTGTTTCTTTCCTCATTGTGAAGTAACAGAGTTCTTCCTTGCAGTCTCAAATTATATCAATTATTAACTTCTCATTAGAGTTTCTTTCCTTCTGAACCTTTATTAACTTCTTAGAGTTTCTTTGAATCTTCTACCTTACAACGGTTTATAAATCTCATAGCAGGGAATGCTGCTTAATTATTCAGTACATATAAGTTTCTAAGTCTTAGGTAATGGAATTTCATTTCAGCATTGTATGTACTGGTTGTACTAGCATTTTCTTGGTTCATGGCTTAACATTCGGCATCTGCACATCTTCCATAATCTACTCAATACTTTTATGACTTGCATTTCCTATGCATATATACATATACTTGCAATTCTGGTTTGCTTTGCATAATTTGCATAAACATATGAATCGTAGTGGATTGTGACACTATCACTGTCTATTACTGTTCCAAGCTGAATTTAGTATTGATTTGGCTTTTAGGTTGTTTTGGAGCTTTTAGAGGATGGGAAGCTTGCCACTTCTGATGATCCTCCTGCTATATTTGGGTCATTGAATGAGGATTTCATCCAAAAGGTTTGATTGTATTTTGTACGATTATATGGACAGTATGATGTCATTCTCAAGCTTTGGGACTCCTCGCAAGGGTCCCACATCGCTGAATACTTCCATCTCAGAATATATTGCGCAATTTGCTTGCACAATCTATATTTTTGTGCTAAGTTCTAGGTTGCCGAATTGGTTTGAGGAAAATAAGGTAGTCGTTGTGTTATAAAGCATAAAGATATCATTGGGTCCTCACAACAAAAGGTTTGAAAAGAAGACAATTAAATCTTGTATGTACAACCAGGCTAAAAAACTGTTCCTACCAAGAATGTTATCTCAATTAATAGTTCCTTTCTAGATGTGGAGTTGAGTAATCTGAATTTGTTAGAATAAACGGACTAGGAATTCCACTCGTGCTAGATCATCAAAATAATTCATGATTAACTTCTCAACATGAATGAAGAGTGATGTCACGTACTTTTTGAAGCACAATTTTCTCCGTGGATATATTAGCTATATGACACCCAGAAAGAAACTATTGGAAGCTAAACCCCTAAAGAAAATATCCGATTTATTGGAGCTAGATACACACCTTGTCTTGGATGTGATTCTTTTTAAAATATGTTTTAAGATGTTTATTATGGCACCTTCATATTATGAATGTACTGCGCCTTTTTTGGTTGCCAGGCAGGACTGAAACCAGGAAATCTTTTACGCTTTGCTGTCAGTAATGATGGATTACATTTTGCGAATGGAAAATTGGGGAAGGCAGACCTTCAATATCTTAACAAAGTGAATCGTGCCCGTACGTTTGCAGATAGTTATTCAAAGGTTGGTTAACTAGTAGTCATTATTAACTGCTTTGAGTGTCTCTTGGCAATGCTTTTCCATAGTAGATTGCATTTCAGTCTAACTGTGCTAGTTTTTCATTAAATGGCTAGTTATAGCCTGCCTTCCAAGATACTACCTCCTGCCCTTAGTGCTGGATGATATGGAATTCCTTGTATATATCCTTGTCATCTTCTGACAAAAGGTTCAAGTATGTGAATATCTCTCTTAGCTTAAGTCTACAAGCTTCTCCAGTCATCCTGTCTTCACTTTTCTCCCTCCTTATAATGCTATATGCATGTCTATCTCTCATCCTTGGTGTCGGATTGTGGAAGTCGGTTTATTGTGGAGGATAACGAAGATTGATCTTTGCTACATACTGTTTGTTACAATCACCAGTATTTCTCCAATTTGATAGATTCCATCCCAGTTCTCTGTCTTTAGTGTTCTCTATCGAGGTCTGCTATGTAAATGAGCAGTTGGGAGAGTCTTTATCTGATGAGAGGAGGAGCTGATATCAATTTGTGAATTGGCCAAGATAATTTTAGAATGTGCTTTAAGGTTCACTTGTGGTTTTCATGTCGACGTGTTAGCTTTATTGATAAATATGTCATTATGTTTCAGGTATTGTTCCAGCACACTGCTCGTAACTCCCCTTTGGGAATTGATCATCTTTTTGCATCCATAAGCAGTTCAGGCGACAACGAAACTGCAATTTCTGATGCAGAGATGATTGGTTGACGTTTATTCTTGAGGGCCAGGATCTGCATTCCATTTTGCAGGACAGTTTACCTTGCGTAACGCAAGGTCATCATGGTAACTGGGAGATGTTCTGCACGGCAGTTGGAATTAAAGATCTTGCTCTGCAGAACTTGTAACATTAGATGAATAATACTGAATGATGTGCAGTCATTGGTGAATGTAGTTTTGGAAATACAGTCCTGGAGTAATGTCACTGTTGTGCTGTTAAAATCAAGTGAAACAATGGAGTGCCCAAATTCAAAAATTCTGCAAGAGTTCTTTATCCAATGGAAACTGTTAAAAGTGTATGCTGAGTGTGTAGGCTGGTTTAAGTGGTGGTCATTTGTATGACTTCGATACATTTAAAAAAAAAATCCCTTCTTTAAAAGACGGCTTTTTTTCACGTGACGACGTTTGATTGGAGGTCTTATATTTTGTCTCATCTTTAATCTCTCTAAACCCATGGACATGACCGTAAAATGCAATGTCAACCTTATACTTCTGCTACAGCTTCTGCAAGCTTTCCCTACCCATGGGTTCTTCAAATGAGCCTTCTTTTCCATATAACTCGTTGGAAGAATAACCGCGCACTCCGTGAGCAGCAAAAAAGTTTTAATAATGTTTTATTGGATACATATACATACACATACATATATATACATACACATACATATATATACATACACATACATATATATACATACACACATACATATATATATATACACACATACATATATATATATATATACATACATATATATATATATATACATACATATATATATATATGAAGAAAATCAAATTTGATAATTGAATGTTTGTCAATCGTATATCGTCATTAGAATTTACATATATGTATAGTCGCTAACCAACTATCAAAACTTCAGAATGATAAGATTACAACAACTCTATCTACAACTCTAAGTTTAGAATAACAACCACAACAACTTTATCTACAAGTTGGTTAGAATAAAATTCTAACTAATTCATTATTGAGATAAACGTTAATTTGAATTAGTTAGAATTTTATTCTAACCAACTTGTAGATAAAGTTGTTGTGGTTGTTATTCTAAACTTAGAGTTGTAGATAGAGTTGTTGTAATCTTATCCTTCTGAAGTTTTGATAGTTGGTTAGCGACTATACATATATGTAAATTCTAATGACGATATACGATTGACAAACATTCAATTATCAAATTTGATTTTCTTCATGGTATCAGAGAATTTCAAATTTTGAGTCCCAATTTGCTCGATCTGTCCAGCCGAAGTCATCGTGATTGACTTACGAATTTTTTTCCCTTTGCTTAGCTTTTGTTCTTTACGCTGCTCCTTCTGTTTCATTGCATCATCTTTATCAACATTTTCAATTTCTTCGTCTGTTAACGTCATGGCCGAAAAGTCCCTCAATACGACTGATCCCAAATCGGCGTACTACCTTCATCCATCTGACCACCCTGGTCTCGTATTTGTTACCCAACCATTAGGAGAAAATGACGAAAATTACTTTGTCTGGCGTAAGGCTTTTGTCAATGCCTTGCGGTCCAAGAACAAATCCGGGTTTGTGGACGGCACTATCAAACGTCCGGACACAACCTCTACCGATTATTCTGTATGGCAGCAATGCAATGCTCTTGTCTTGGCATGGCTGTCGAATTCATTAGCTAAAGAGCTTCAAGGTACTGCAGCCCACGCAGACTCGGCACGCGATGTGTGGGTGGATCTGGATGAGCGTTTCACTCAAGGGATTGATGCGCGCATATATGAGCTACGTCGTGCTATTGCTTCTCTTAGACAGGAGAGAAGCATGGTCTCAGCGTACTATGGACGTCTCAAAGTTCTCTGGGGAGAACTTCAGTCATTTGAAGCGGTTCCGATTTGCAGTTGCGGATTGTGCACGTGTGGCTTGTCCAAAGCACTTGAAAAGACTCGTGAAAAGGAGATGGTGTTTGATTTTCTGATGGGACTTGATGAATCTTTTAATACGGTACGTTCTCATATCTTAAGTATAGATCCTTTGCCATCACTTGGGCGTGTTTATGCCATTGTTGCACAGGAAGAAAAGCAACGGGTGATTGCCCATAGTCAGGCCCCTTCGTTTGAAACCGCAGCATTAGCAGCTTTGCACTCTTCTGTTGAAGGCCGCCATTCGAGAGTCAAGAGTAAGGGGGAGCGGCCTCGTTGTACCCATTGCGATAAGCTCGGACATTTACGTGAAACCTGTTATGATCTGATTGGTTATCCAGCCCATTGGAATGTGCCACGTGGTCGCAAGGATAGGACAGCCGCTGTAGCAGTGCATACGGCCATGGGAGAATCAGCCAAGGGTCTGCCCGTGCAAACCCCTTCTGCGGCAGGCACTTCAACTGTGCCGATATCCATCACTTTTGCAGGTCTTACACTAGCCCAGCAACACCAGTTGGCACAGTTTGTTGACCACTTGAATGGAGGTAACTTTGGCTCGAATGTTCCGCTAGCTGGCAAAGATGCAACGGGTACGGTCTCTTTTGCTCCTTTATTGTCATCCCGTTGGCTTTTTGATAGTGGAGCCAATGCACACATTGTCAACAACTTGTCTCTATTTACCACTGTCGTTACGGATAAAGTGGCGGCTACTGTACAAATCCCGGATGGTACACATGTGCCGGTTCGTGTCATTGGCACGGTTAAGCTCTCGGATTCGCTGATTCTTCATGATGTCTTAGGGGTTCCAGATTTTGCATTTAATTTGATTTCTGTTAGTCGTCTGGTGCAAGATCTGAAATGTGCGCTGACTTTTGGTCCGGATTTTTGTGTTCTACAGGAGATGTCGTCGAGGAAGCTGATTGGAGTGGGTAAGCAGCACGATGGCCTTTATAGTCTCCTCCTTGGTTCGCCTGTTTCAGCTATGGCCGCAGTAAAATGTGATGCGTCGGTTTGGCATCGTCGCATGGGTCATCTTCCTCTTTCGCAGTTTCGTTTTTTACTCTCTGTTGTTATTTCAAATAAAGATCTTCTTTGTGATGCTTGTAACAAAGCAAAACAAACACGTTTGTCTTTTCCTGTTAGTGCCAGTGTAACTCTCAGTTCATTTGATCTTGTTCATTGTGATATTTGGGGTCCTTATAAGACACCTAGTTTGTCTGGAGCACGATATTTTTTGACTATTATTGATGATTACAGTCGTACCACATGGGTCTACTTAATGGGATCAAAATCTGAAGTTAGTCGTTATTTATTCCATTTTTTTAATTGGGTTCGTACTCAGTTTGGTAAGCAAGTTAAATGTGTCCGTAGTGACAATGGCACGGAGTTTACTAGTCACTCTATTCTCGACTATTATACTACTCATGGCATGGTAGCTCAAACTTCTTGTGCTTACACTCCTCAACAAAATGGGGTTGTTGAGCGTAAGCATCGGCATATTTTAGAGATTGCTCGTGCTCTTCGTTTTCATGCTAGCTTGCATATTCAATTCTGGGGGGAATGCGTACTTACTGCTGTTTATCTTCTTAATCGTATGCCCACAGCCATAATCCAAAATAAAACACCCTATGAAGTCTTGCTAGGCCGTTTACCTTCTTATTCTCATCTTCGGGTTTTTGGGTGTTTATGTTATGCTTATACTTATCATCGCACTCGTGATAAGTTTGCTCCAAGGTCCGCCCCAGGTATTTTTCTTGGATATCCCACTTCCCAAAAGGGTTACAAGATACTTGATTTGTCTACTCATAAGATTTTTGTTAGTCGTGATGTGTCGTTTCATGAGCATATTTTTCCATTTGCTGTGATATCTTCTGTTCCCAGCTCCGTTCCAGCACTCGTATCTGGCCATCATTACCGATGGGATGACCCTCTCGTGCTACCCTCACAATCCACGGATGAATGCCCACCTCCAGCTACTGGTTCCATACCTCCCGATATACCTTCATCTGGCCCATCACCTTGTCCGCCTATGTCATCCCAGCCTTCGGCTGGAACTCCTGCTTCACTGTCCGAGTCAGATTCATCCTTGCAGGGTAGTCGGCAGCGTCATCTGCCCCGCCACTTAGCTGATTATGATGTCATGTTGCCCTCTTCTCTCGTGCCATCGACTGCGCCCCCCCCCCTCCAGCAGCAAACTCTACGGTATTTCCCTTGTCTCAGTTTTTGTCTTCTCATCGTTTATCTCGATCTTATCGTTGCTTTGTTGCGGCCATCGCTGAGCACGATGAGCCAGTTTCCTATCGTCAGGCTGTTCAACATGCACATTGGCGTGAGGCTATGCAGCGTGAGATTTCGGCTCTTGAAGCTAATCATACCTGGTCGGTCGTTCCACTTCCTGCTGGCAAGCGCACTATTGGCTCTAAGTGGGTTTATAAAATCAAATATAATCCTGATGGCACAGTTGAGCGTTATAAAGCGCGCTTGGTTGCTCGTGGTTATACACAGGTTGAGGACGTTGACTTCACTGAAACTTTCGCTCCAGTGGCTAAGTTAGTCACTGTCAGATGTCTCTTAGCCGTGGTAGTCGCACGGCGATGGCACATTCATCAATTGGATGTCAACAATGCCTTTTTACATGGTGATCTCACGGAAGATGTTTATATGCGCATTCCACCTGGTTTTACGGTTCAGGGGGAGAAGAAAGTGTTCAAGCTACGTAAGTCTCTGTATGGTTTACGCCAGGCGTCACGAAATTGGTATGCTAAGTTTACTACTTTTATCACTGCTCTAGGGTACACCCAGTCTAATGCCGATCCATCTTTATTTACTTTGTCCCATGAGTCTACTTTTGTGGCCGTCCTTATTTATGTAGACGATGTTATTGTCACTGGTAATGACCTTACTCGTATCACTGCATTAAAGACGTATCTTGATCATCAGTTTAAGATCAAGAATTTGGGCCCCTTGAAGTATTTTCTTGGCATTGAGGTAGCGCGTTCCCCTGCGGGCATGGTGTTGAATCAACGTAAGTATGTCCTTGATATTCTTTTGGAGTGTGGCCTACTTGGCTGTCGCCCGGCCAGCACTCCTATGGATCAAAATATTCGGTTTAATGATTCTGATCCCTTTTTAGATGATCCTGCATTTTATCGTCGCCTTGTTGGTCGTCTTCTTTATCTCACTGTGACACGTCCTGATATTTGTTTTGCGGTCAATATGCTCAGTCAATTTATGCATGCTCCTCGCAAATGTCATCTCGATGCTGTCTTTCATTTATTGCGCTATCTTAAGCATGCGCCTGGACAGGGACTTTTCTTGCCAACTGCGAATTCCTTAAGTCTTACAGGCTATTGTGATGCTGATTGGGCTGGCTGCCCTATCACTCGCCGCTCGACCACAGGCTACATGTTTTTTTAGGCTCGGCACTAATTTCTTGGCGCTCCAAAAAGCAGCCCGTTGTTTCACGTTCCTCTGCTGAGGCTGAGTATCGTGCTATGGCTTATGCCACCAGTGAGATCGTTTGGCTTCGTACACTCTTGCATGATCTTGGTCTCCACGTTACACAACCCGTTGCACTTTATTGTGATAACCAAGCAGCCTTGCATATTATCGCAAATCCGGTTTTTCATGAACGTACGAAGCACATTGAGATTGATTGTCATTTTGTTCGTCAACACTATGCAGCTGGTCTTATTTGTCCATCCAAGATCCCGGGTCCACGTCAGCTAGCCGATGGTTTCACCAAATCACTTGGTCCGTCCAGTTTTCGGCATTTTCTCAGCAAGTTGGGCATTATCAACATTCATGCGCCAACTTGAGGGGGAGTATTGAGATAAACGTTAATTTGAATTAGTTAGAATTTTATTCTAACCAACTTGTAGATAAAGTTGTTGTGGTTGTTATTCTAAACTTAGAGTTGTAGATAGAGTTGTTGTAATCTTATCCTTCTGAAGTTTTGATAGTTGGTTAGCGACTATACATATATGTAAATTCTAATGACGATATACGATTGACAAACATTCAATTATCAAATTTGATTTTCTTCATATATATATATATATATATATATATATATATATATAGATCCAATAAATGTTTTACCAAAAAAGTCTTTGACCAGTCAATCAAAGTCTTAATAATGTTTTAAAGAGTGAATTGACCGGTCAAGAGTATATGCAGTACAGAGCGACGTCCTTTTACCGAGGAGAAAGGGTCCTTCTCGTTGGCTTTGAGGTTGTTGGTTTTAGGCTGTCTTAAAGAAAACAGACTTCACACTATCACATCGATACTGGATAACCCGTGGTATTTTTTTTTTTTTTTTTTTTTTGCAGCAGTCAATTTTTTACTTACATATTTTGTCCTTACCTTCTTTCGTCCTTTTATGCGGGCCAAGTTGGTGGCAAAGGATACAGTGGCCTCAAGGATCCTGACGTGCTCAAAAAACATTATAAAATATGTAAATGAGAAGTTCAACGGGCTTCTAGGTTGATGAGAATTGTACACAAGAAACCACACAATGTGTCTCTTGCAAACTAGACATTCGGCTTAACAGTAGTGAAACATTCACATTGTGCGTGTCTCTGAAATCGAACTATGTACCTCTTGATAGCAAACTTAACCAGAGTATCAACTGAGCTATGTCATGGGGACTCTGCGGGCCAAGTTAATGGGTACGGGAGTGGTCAAAAAAACACGACGACACATGTTAACAGAATAAGGTGGTGAAGTCCAGTTGATACTTGGATTGAGATTTGGTCCAAGAGGTCAAGAGTTCGATTCCAGTGACACGCACAGTGTGGATGTTTCACTACTACTAGGCCAAAGGCCTGGTTTGCAGGGGCACCTTGTGTGAGCCACTGCATAAGTCTTTACCCAACCTAGGAGGCCGCTGAGCTTCTGATTTGCATCATCCACAGTGCTCTTTTAGACTGAGACGGTGAGGTTTCCGGGATGAAGGATTTCGTCTTTTACTCCAAGAATAAGGTGATGAAGTTGGATCAAAAGGTAAACAACAAGAGGAGTACGAGGGAAGATTGATGACAGGTGAAGGTGGTGGTGTACGCAAGTTAATTGTACATGTAACTTGAATAGACAAATAGTAAAGTTTTCATTTATAGCGAAATCTTTCTGTTGAAATTTAACCATTTTTAATCATGAATTTATGTGTTAATGAACATTATTTAGTGAACTGCTGCTTTCTGTCTACGAAATCGAACAGATTTTGTTTCTTCAAATTAGGATGTTTGTTTGGCCTATTAGTTGTGACAGAGACTAGTCATTGAAAGTTTACCTCTCATTCTCATTTTTTATGCCAAGATATTTTTCGTGATGTTCACCAAGCTAATATCTTCATCAATAATAATAATAATAATAATAATAATAATAATAATAATAATAATAATAATAATAAGGAGGTAATGTCAGATATTTTAATGATCTATCGTCAGTTAATACATATTTACATGTATCTATCTTGTCTACTACTTTTTTTACTCTAAAAAGTAGTTGTACGTATTTGATAAACCTATATTTTGTTTTCAACACATTACCCATGAAATGACGGACCTTGAAGCAACTGAAAAGGTTGCTGTTTCGTGACTTTGAGATCACAGATTCGAGCTGTAGAAACAGTCTCTTGCACAAAAGTGTAGAGCAATACTGTGTACATTATATCGCGAAGCGATCCGGTCCCTCTCCGGACTATACGCAGATGCAGGAGTAAGGTTACGTACGTCAGGTTGCGAAGCGATTTGACCCTCCCCAAACAATGTGCAAACGCGGGAGTCTAGTTTACGGGAAATGCCTTATAACACATTACAAACAGATAAACTCTTTCAAACCCTACAAAAAAGGATTCTACTCTTTTACTAGGCTGCTTTTTCAAGTCACATAAATGGACTTTAGGCATTGTAAGGTTTCAATAAAACGAATGAGTTTTTTCAATACATAAAAAATAAAAAATAAAACAAATAAGGGCTTCAAATCATTAGTTACGGCTCGGCATCACAATTATAATGCAAAAGTTTCTATCCTTATATTATTTATGTGGTACATATAGAGCCGGGGGTCTTACTGGAAACAGATTATCTATCCTTTGGGACAAAGATATTGTTTGTCTACCACTTACCCTCCCCAAACCCTAGCGATAACTTTTGCTATCGTTGGGATATACTGGGTACGGATGATGATGATATTTTCTAATAAAGTCATTATTTACTTTTTTTCATATTTATTTTATTTTACCATAAGAAAGAATGAACTTTTTCCTAAAACAATGACATACTTGGAAAACTATATATTCTTATATTAAGAAAGAATGGTACAAAGATTAAAATAAATACCATATAAAATAATTTGTATTATCTATATTAATAATTTAATGTGTTGACTTTATTAAATCCAAAAATATGGATAGATGAAGCAAATGGAATTATAATAAAAAGTTAGAAATAATCATTATAATATGGTTCCAAGCAGAAAAGAGCATGGCCACAACTTAAACAAAATAAAATAAAATAAAAGGAGTTTTCTCCAATTCAGCTAAATAGATGATTAATGACTCAAAAGCTGACTAGACTGTGCATCTTACTCAATGAAAGAAAACTTTAATATGATTTCATGTTTCTATACACATTCTTTTTTTATTGAAAGAAATACTTCTTCTAACTATATCTTGTGTGATCATTTGATACTAGATTTGATCTAAGAGGTCAAGAGTTCGAGTCCAGAGACACACACGGCGTGGATGTTCCACTGTTGATAGGCCGAAGGCCTTTTTTGCGGAAGAACACTTTGTGTCGGTCACTGTGTAAGTCTTCATTTGCGGAGGAACACTTGGTGTCGGTCACTGTGTAAGTCATCATCCAACATAAGTGACCGCTTGGCTCCTGATTTGCATCATCCACAATGTTCCTTGAGACTGAAATAATAGAAATCTCAGGAGTAGGAAATGGTCTTTTTCTCCAAGATCTATATACTTCCTTTACAATGGAACTGCAAAATTATAAAGACATGTAAAGAATAAAATACTAGAAAGTAAAAGAATTTTTGAGAAAGTAAATAGTAAAAAGTAAAGAATATATAAGAAACATGAGATTCTATCCCCAGGTGTAGCGAGCTTGGGGGTGGCCACAGCACGTGAATACACATAAGAGCAGGTAGTGGTCACCTGTGCATGCAAGACATAATGAAGGCACATTCACTCACACCAGCTACTACCCTCATATTCGGGATAGGATCCCCTCACTGCAAGGAGGTGCGGTGACGCGTGACTGCGCGATACGTGGCAACAAAAGGGATGGTGAGGCTAGATGCAGATGACCCTTATCTAGCCTCACCACCCTCTCTTGCTGCCATGTGTCGCGTGGTCACAAAAAGGGTGAGGAAAGTGGGGGTGAGGAGATCTCAACCCCTCATATTCTGCCTCCGAGGATTTTCACCGGCTCATTTTTAAAAAGTTTTGTATAAGATGTAAATCAGGTCAAAACTGTCTTTTAAATGAGAGGCTAGTGACTTGATACATACAAAGTGTCTGAATCTGATTTCGCTCTGTTATAAAAAGCTGACGTCAGAATTTAAACACACATACATTACATCTGTCAAGATTCGAATTGGCAACATGTCTATCTTTTATGTTATCTTTGGATTTTCCCTTCTTATGTTACACAAATTTTCATGATTTATAGCTGTTTTGCTGATAGCATCCATGCACACACCAAAGTTGAAAGATTTTTTTAACCCTTGTTATTAAAGCTGTTTTTCTTATAGCATGAATGTGCATGTCAAAGTTGAAAGATTTTTCAAAGCCAAAAATGATTGATTAAAATCTGTTTATTTAGACGTACAAAGACTTATGTTCAAATCCTTTTACCGGAATATTTATATGGACGATATGTAACTCCGTTACAAGTCCTAGTTGGGAACACATTATGCCTCAATCATATACTAGATAACTCATCCTTCATCTAAACTTTGGAAAAACAAAAGAATATTTCAAAAATTGTGAAGATATTCCTCATCTTTCACTTATCCAAGCATGCTCAAAGCAAAATGACATTCTTTGGCCATGAGGTATTCATCGTCTCAGTCCTAAAAAGCTTTATGGAAGATGCAAATCAGAAGACTGCTGGCTTTCTAAGTTGGATGATGACTTACACAGTGAGTCACACAAGGTGTCCTCCCGCAAACCAGACCGCTCATAAGTTGGGTGATGACTTACATTGTGACCCACACAAGGTCCCTGCAAACTAGGCATTCGGTCACTGCAGTGAAACACCCACACTGTGGGTATGCCTAGATTCGACCTCTTTAACTCTTGAAACAAATACCAACATGATTACCAACTGAGCTATGTCATGAAAGTGCGAGCACGATTATCTATGTCCTGAAATCGGAAACATATGTTTGTTTCTCAGTTGATGGCTTTATTTATACCTCGGTTTCATTCTCCAACAACGAATCTTACACTCCCCACCAGTCACCACCACTAATCACTGCTCCTATCATTTTTAATTTCACACTTTGTTATACCGACCCTTCACTTTCGGTGAAGCTCACCGTCTTCCCGTTTAGTCTCACGTCTTTTTTGTTAGCCATTTTTTTATGTAATCTCAGAGATATCTTTTCTATTTTTTTTTGTTAGTCACATTTTCATCTAATCTCATAAACTTTTCTGTTGTTGCGTATCACCGAAACGTTTTTTTACCGTCTCTTGTGGGTGATGATGCAGACCGCGGTGTTATAAAATGTCGTTTTCACATTGTAATTAGTGTCCATTTTCTCTAACTCCTACCACCAATTATAATTATAATCGGTTCCGAACAGTCATTTCCATCTTATCGGGTGATTGCCGTAGCATATTCCCGTCTCTTCCTTGGTGCAATTAAATTAATGCATGATACCTGATCAAGTTGATTTGAAAAAGTGATTATGCATTTTGGTATGGTGTCGTCTGTAATAAAGATAATTTTTCTATAATCTATTATATTTTTTTTATTACGTTAGTCAATATCAAGTCATATATACTTAGTGTCTTATGTAAGATAAATAGAACCTCATCTAGTATGACAAGAAATTTAGATATATAGTGTGTTAGTTGATAGTTCCAAAAACTGTTATATCGCAGACATGGTTAAACTTTTTCTATAAACTGATATCGTAGTAACTAACATCATTTTACGGTTCTAATAGTTTTAGTGCGTTTCCGAAGTAACTACGATTAGTTACTTTAACATCATTTTTATCTAATAAAACATGTATATAAAGTAAGAAAAAAAGGTCTCCAAAACATAACCTGATGGAAACATGCAAAGGGTAAAATCACCTTGAAAGAAGGAGGTTGGGAGTTCGAATATCTCCGGAGGCATTTGTGGGGAACTCAATTACTTGGGCTCCATAATGCTATATCCGTGTATATAATCTGTCCCGTGTATATAATCTGTCATTTGTCTAAATCTATCAGTTTGTCCTTTGTCTGAATCTATCAGTTTTCTGATTTACATCCCTACACTTCCTTTGGGATCGGAGATGCTTTGTCTGAATCTATCAGTTTTCTGATTTACATCCTACATTTCCTGTGGGACCGGAGGTGACAGGTACCACCCGTGTATATAACATGTCCTTTGTCTGAATCTATCGGTTTGTCCTTTGTCTGAATCTATCAGTTTTCTGATTTACATCCCTACACTTCCTGTGGGATCGGAGGTGCTTTGTCTGAATCTATCAGTTTTCTGATTTACATCCCTACATTTTCTGTGGGACCGGAGGTGACAGGTACCCACCCGTGTATATAACATGTCGTGTATATAATATGTCCTTTGTCTGAATCTATCAGTTTGTCCTTTATCTGAATCTATTAGTTTCCTGATTTACATCCCTACACTTCCTGTGGGATCGGGGTGCTTTGTTTGAATCTAGCAGTTTTCTAATTTACATCTCTACATTTCCTATGGGACCGGGGGTGACAGCTACCCACCCGTGTATATAATTTGTCTTTTGTCTGAATCTATCAGTTTGTCCTTTGTCTGAATCTATCAGTTTCCTGATTTACATCCCTACACTTTCTGTGGGACCTTTTTCCTTTGTCTGAATCTATCAGTTTCCTGATCTACACCTCTACACTTCATGTGGGACTAAGGGTGCTTTGTCTGAATCTATCAGTTTTCTGATTTACATCCCTACATTTTTTGTGAGACCGGGGGTGACAGGTACCCACCCATGTATATAACATGTCCTTTGTCTGAATCTATCAATTTGGTGATTTACATCCCTACACTTCCTGTGGGACCTTTGTCCTTTGTCTGAATTTATCAGTTTCCTGATTTACATCTCTACACTTCCTGTGAGACCGGGGGTGCTTTGTCTGAATCTATCAGTTTTATGATTTACATCCCTACATTTCATGTGGGACCGGGGATGACAGGTATCCACCCGTGTATATAAGATGTCCTTTGTCTGAATCTATCAGTTTGTCCTTTGTTTGAATCTATCAGTTTTCTGATTTACATCCCTACACTTCCTGTGGGACCGGAGGTGATTTGTCTGAATCTATCAGTTTTATGATTTATATCCCTATATTTTCTGTGGGATCAGGGATGACAGGTACGCTTACTGGTTGGATACAACCCTTTATCACCTTGAAATAAAGAAAAGACCAAAAATCCATCCACTAAGACCATTTTTCATGAAACATTAAAAAAATTTATGTTACCGTTGTTTTTTATCTTTTGAGAATACTTTTAAATGGGAGGAGGGAAAGCTGCAGAGGTAAAAAGCGATGTCGAGTAATATAATACCGGATGAGATCCTAGGAGGTTAAAATTGAGTCAGAATATGAGGCCTCCAATCACGCGTCGTCACGTCTAAAAAACAAATTGAGGCAGAATAGGATCTCATCCGATATAATACAAGCCTTTCCATCTCTTACTTTCTTGTTTGTACAGCCTGCGGGAAGCACAATCCGCCATTATAACTTCCTCGGTGGAAGTCCAAAGCTTTACCATGCAAAACCACTGCTCACTTTTTCTAGTAGCAGCTGCCTAGGAATGCACTTTCATTCTTTCTCCATATGTTGCAACACCACACAGTGATTATCAAATGCTTGTAAATGGCCAAGAAAAAGAGAAGCAATTCTTGGTTGACAGCAGTCAAAAGCTGGGCTTTTAGGTCCCCTAGCAAGGACTCCCATCAAAATAAGCCAGCTGAAACTAGCTTCAAAGCACAAGAAACACATAGCTTTGATGACCATGACCAAAAGGGAGATCATGAGGTATTGCCAAATACTTAGATTACAGACGTTAATTCATTGTATTTTCTTCTATTCAGCTGACTGAATGTTTATTAGATAAGTTGTTTTCTAGCTACATATATAGCCTAGGGTCTCTATCTCTTGGAATGAAGGCAATTGTTTGTCTGTCACTCACCTTTCTCAGACTCTAGACTGGATATGATTGATTAATTGATTTGTACCTACAAAATATTGATCATAAGTAGGGGGGGGAACCCTCTTTATCTCTATACTCAACGGTTCAATATACTGAGAATAATAAAGCTAAGAAAATTGTTAAGGCGTACTTGTTACTCATCGTTCTTATTTTTTTTGTTTTATTTTGACTAAGTTATGGTTGTTAATTATTTAAATCTGGGTTTTCAGTTTTTAAGAGATCGGGTATTGCAGTTGCCAAAGAGAGAAAAGAGAAGATGGTTATTCAAGAAGCCTTCAAACATAAATGCAGATAGCAACAAGGCTTCTGAGCTTGAGAAGGATACGAAATTTCAAGCTCATCCCAAAGACCCGCCTAATTTGGCAGTAGATCAAAGGCACGCAATTGCAGTTGCTAAAGCCACCGCAGCAGCAGCTGAAGCAGCCGTTGCCACCGCACAAGCCGCCGCCGAGATTATCAGGTTGACTCGGCCGTCCGGTCCTGCCCCCGCCGGATCCAAGAAAAATGATTCTGCAACTGTCATTCAAACTGCATTCAGACGCTATCTTGTAAGTCAAATTCATTACTATCTCTATGTAAAAAATCTGAATTTTAACTAATACAATACTTTTGAAAGATTAGTAGTATTTTCAAAAGTGTAAGGTAATGCATGATATCACAAATTGATCTGACTTTTTTCTGAACAAACGGGTTTTTTTGGACTATATGTCAATGCGAAAAACTAATGTAATAGGAACGCATTTGTACTATTTTCAATGCGTTCTTCTTAGATTAAGTATATTGAACCAGTCAGTATATTCAATATATAGTGAATCATTTACTATGTGCAATATAGTGAACATACTGATTCAGTATTTTCGTGATTTATATTTTTGAGTTTTTTAATACGTTTTTTCAAGTTTTCTGGTACACCTTACTGTTATGTACCTTTTAAGTTTAGATATTTTTATTTATCTAACTATAAAAGATATATGATAGTAAAAAAATTAAGAAAATTTTGAAAAAAGAACACAAACTATTAGGATAATTATTCGAGTGAAATCATTTTCTAAACTTCTCTATCAATGTACCAAAAAAAATTCTCTTTTAAAAAATATGCAATATTAAGGCACACCTCGGGATATGTAATACAACAACGTTACTCCATTGCTTTAAAGTCTCTCATATATAGTGGTGTATGGGAGGGTGGGATGTACGTTACTAGACCCATCTGAGTTTGTTTTCGATGACATAAGATGAAAATTGTGTCAATCTGTATCAACTCAAATTCAATCCATTCAATGAAAATTGAACCTATATATGTATGACTTATGAATGACTGAACCTAAGAAAACCGTTTCCAGTTCCTCGAAGTTTTTCTTGGTGGCTTTTTCTGACTGCATAAAATTACATTTAAAAGGCCAGGAAAGCTTTGGTTGCATTACGAGGAATAGTGAAGCTGCAAGCTTTAATCAGAGGACAGAACGTAAGAAAGCAAGCGGAGAAGACACTGAAATACATGCACGCTCTGCTTCGGGTGCAGGCTCGGGTACGTGAGCAGCAGGCTCGGCTTTCCCACGACGGCGGTGCCGGTCGGAAGTCTTTGTCACACACCACCAGCTTGTGGGGAGATTACTACAGAAACCTTGGAGTAGCCGAGACAAAAATGAGAAAATCGATGGTACTTTTTCTTTGGACCACTGTCTTTAATACAGTCAATCTATGCTATATATTGTACATTTCCTACGGATGAGGTGGACATGTATCATTGTACAACATGGAAGTCTCGTGAATGTGAGTAATTCCGTTGGCCTATGTCTCATGCTACTGAAAAAATGAGTTCAGATCATAGGAAACTAAAGGTGCGTCAAAATATGAAACATCCAATCACGCGTGCCATGTGTAAAAAAACATTTTTTTTCTTAGAAAAACAGTCTCTTCTTTAAAAAAACTGTATTTTTATACGTGATGATGCGTGATTGAATACTTTATATTTTGCTTCACCTTTAGCTTCTTCACACCTGAACCGTTGAAAACATTGCTAATCATAAATTTAAAAATGGTACTGACACTTGGAACATGTGTCTGGTAATTCCATAGGTCTCTGTATCACTGAAGTGAATACATATCTCTAGTAATTCGATAGGCCTCTGTCACGATAATGAAAACATGTCTAGTAACTTCACAGATATCTCAACAACAACAATATTATCCTATTGTCTTAGAGACTCTTGTCTATGACAGGGTATAAGAGTCGGATCTATGCAACCATACATATGAGTTAGAAACACACAGAGGTTGATTCTCAATGTTCAATAATGAAAATTGCGTCAAATTGTGTCAATTAACTGCTACTTCACAATATACAATAGAAGAATTACGGTCAATTTAGTAAGTCAAAGTCAAGAGCCGAGTCATTCTCAATGAATGATATAGACAAACAAGAGTCGAGTCATTCTGACTTGAGCAAAGCCATTATGCTGGAATGACATTTTATCTTAAAAATTATCTTAATTGTGAATGTAACGTACTTTGAGCAAAATGTGAAATCCCTCATCTCAGGGCCCGCACCGTCCCAGCCCCAAGAAGCATGTGTAGAGGATGTAAATCAGGAGCCCAACGGTCTTCTAGATTAAGTGAGATCTTACGCAGTGACCCATACCCCTTGCAAACCAGACATTCGGCCTAGAAGCAGAGTAACACCCACACTGTCCATGTCCCTGGAATCGTACTCTTGACCTTTTAGAGCAAATCCAAACCCCGAGTACCAACTGCACTATGTCTTTGGGGTGTGAATGTACCATCCTAGTAGTTACTCCGGGGTAGTATTCTGGCTGCATTATCTGTTGGTATGTGAAGTCTTATTCTGGCTGCATTATCTGTTTGTATGTGACCGTAAGTCTTGATAACTCATTTAGCTCGCAAAGTTCTTACGAAATATTGAACTGAAAAGTACTCCCATGTGTGTACATTATACATCAACCGCACATAACGTTGTAGAATTCGACAATTGCAGTCGAACTCCCACGACAGGAGTTACAGCAGCATACCTGATGAATGGAATAGCTGCCCACCACCTACACTTGAAGACCTAGACGGATCTATGCGAGCAAGAAAGGAAGCTGCCTTAGAGCATGAAGCAATCAGCTTCTACTCTGATCAGGTTTGCACTCACTGTACTCTATTTTACACACTACAAATCGTTTTTTCGTCCCATTTTACCTATTTGGTGCTTTGTTTCCATTTCCAATTGTTTCCGTTTCCAATTTAGTCAAGGAGACATTTTTCTTTGATTTTAGAATATGATGGAATAAAGCAAAATGACTCACTAAATTGGTTCCTTTCCATTTCCAATGGAGTTAAGGACACACTCTTCCTTGACTTTGGAATATGATGGAATAAAGCAAAATGATTCATTAAATTGGTTGCGCTTCTTATATCGTGAAGTATCAGTTGATCGACACGCAATTTTCATTATGGGTCATCGGGAAACAATCTCTATGTGTTTCTAACACGTGTATATGGTTACGTACATCTGACCACTCATACCCTGCAATAGGCGGGAGCTTCTAAGGCAATGGGGTAATGTTTTTGTTGTTTTTGTTGACTCACTAAATTGGTTGCGCTTCTTACATTGTGAAGTAGCAGTTGAGCGACACAACTTGGCGCAATTTCATTATGGATAATCGGGAAACAACCTCTGTATGTTTCTAACACATGGGTATGGTTGCGTATATCCGACCCCCATACTCCGTCATAGACGGAAGCCTCTAAAAGAACGGGATAACGTTGTTGTTGTTGTTGTTTACTTATTTGGTGCTTGTCCTGTATCAGCTAATGCAAACTTTTCTCTTGAAACTAAAGGGACGGAAGACTTACAAGAGCACAAATGAGGAGGAAGGAGAAGAAGAACAAACAAGTTGGGTTGAAAAATATTGGATTGGAAACAACCAAGGGAACAGTTTTCCTATAGCAAGAAATTCACTTGAAAAACCTGAGTATATAAAGACTCTTCAAGTGGACACAGCAGCAAAGCAATACTCCTATCATTCAACTCCAAATGCAAATAATGTTAGGAAAACTCAATTCCCTTGTCAAAGTCCAAATCACCAAACACAGGCAACGCCGGCATCGCCGCGCCAACGATATCTTCACGTACAACAACCGCAGCTAACCCCATCATCAGCGAAGAACAGGGCTAGTCCCCTGCACATGCGGTCAGGTAGTCCAAGGCGAATCAAAGAAGAAAAGTGCTTCTCCACATCCAATTCTCCTACCCTGCGTTCGTTCACCCCGCATCAGCGTCTCAAATTCAACGCAGTTCCTGAATACAAGGATGCTCATAATGGACTTCATGCTAATTATTCTCTGCCTAACTACATGGCTGCTACTGAATCTGCAAAAGCAAGAGTGCAATCACAAAGTGTACCGAGACAAAGGCCCTCCACGCCAGAAAGAGAACGCGGCGGAAGTGGTGGTGGATTGGTCAAGAAACGGCTGTCTTATCCGGTGCCAGAGCCGCACTACATTAACAAAAATGGTGAGTATTGTTGCATAAGCAGCCCAAGCTTCAAGTCTCTTCAAGCTGGTTACCTAGGCATGGAGCAAGATTCATGCCATTCATGCTACACTGACAGCATTGCAGGAGAAAATTCGCCGTGCTCTACCACTGATCTCAGGAGGTGGTTCAGATGACTGAATGGTTCACACGCTTGGAAACTCTATGCATTAGTGATGGCCTAAGATTTACACTGTCCATCTTTACTAGTTGGCCTATTTTTAGCAATTGACTCATCTTTTTCTCAAGGTTTGTGATGTGCTATACAGAATCAGCGTTAGAAATTAATGCATATTCGCACTTTCTTTGGAGCCAAAACGTTCTTCAGTATTGAAAATGTTCTCGGATTAGTAAACTTTTACTCCACTGCTTAATTGCAGAAAGATGTGGAGCGGATGTCTAACAAAAAAAGGCTGGCATTGTGAGAAAAAAACACTAACATTATTTTACCCTTTTTGATTGAGTTCTTCATGTTGAGATCTGCTGACCTAACTGTTATTGCCCGGCCTCTTGACCGCAAATCACAGGGTGCCACGTTGACACATTGGCTTAAAAACCCACAAAATTCTTTGCTTTAGCTGATGTGATGACGTGACACCCGTGATTTGATGTGCTGACGTGACACCCGTGATTGGTGGTTAGCAGACAGGTTAGCAAATTCAGTCAAGAGATCCAGGCTAGACTTCTTTGGTCAGCAAATTCCCGTCAACTGATCCGGCCTGAACTTCTTCTGGGATTTGGCAAATGCAATAAGATTGCATAGGATGAAGTCAATGGGGATAAGATATTTGCATTGCAACAACGTACATGGGATGGAACGTCCACCACCAATTACTTGACATATGTATTCACTATTCAGGAATTATTTATCATTCAAATGCAACAGGGGAACTGGAATTAGATGAATTAGTGTGAGTTGAGGTCACGGATTCAAGTCGCGAAACAGTCTCTTGCACAAAAAAGTGTACGGTAAGACTGTGTACATCGGATCGCGAAGCGATTGGACCTCTTTCCGGACCCTGCACAAACGCAGGAGCCTAGTGCACCGAAAACGCCCTTTAGTTTTTCCGGTAAAAGTACTTGTGTTACTTTAATTCAGTCATGACATACGGCCCTGCCGTCTTGTATACCCTTGTATCGTGAAATGCAAAATTAACTTCCGTTTGCACGCTCAAAGGTTACCAACACTTTACGAGTGACAACCTTCAACTAAAAAGGCGTTCCAAGTGCACTAGGCTAGGGTTTAGAGCGGGGCCGGATTGCCTCGCGATCTGATGTACACAACCTTACCATATACTCTGTGCAATAGCCTGTTCCCGCGGCTCTAACCCATGACCTCAAGGTCACAAAGCAGCAACCTTACCAGTTGGTCCAAGACCCGGCCTCAGTGACAACCTTCAACTCTGATACGTAAATGATATTCTGGTCAAATGAGATGAACAAAATGTGGTAGACTCCTGTTATACTTACACTCACCTCCACTTGACATAAAATTATTTCATATTTTGCTTACATAGCTTGATGATACTTAATATTATTGCCAATAACCATCATAAAATTTGTCTGCATTGTGCAGGCTCTTTCAGGTGATGCCGTAGCTTGATTGGTTTTCAAGAGTTTGGGAACTATTCAGCGCTGAAACTCACTTCTTCACTGGATCAGCAAACTTTTGGAGAGCAGTTTCTCTCAACTACTGGATCAGATACCATAATGCCAGATGTTGCTACTCTATCATACATAGTTCTTCTAAATACATGTCGCATTTGCAGTCGATCCTCTGACTCTCACTGATGCATTTCTTATAGTTACATTTTCAAGTTCTGTCAAATTTCCCCACCAGTCCCGATGGGAGGACTTAGTTCCTATAACGAACCGAGCCGAATCGAATACTACGTTTTGAATTCGAATTTGTTCAGTTAAACAAACTGTTCAGCTTGGTTCGTTTAGCTAAACGAACTTTAAAATTGGTTCGAGTTCGACTCGATAACACTATAACTGTTTAAACGAGCCGAACAGTTCGCATAGTTTGACTCGTTTTAATAAACGAACTCAAACAGTTGTTTGAATTCGACTCGTTTACAAACAATTATCGAACGAATACGAACCGAACTCGAAACAGTTCACGAACTGTTTGGTTCGTTGAACGGCCCTACTTCCTACTACTTACGCTTAACATCATATAGTATGCTGCAATGTCTCATGATACACCAAGCCAAGTACTTTATTTTCCAGCACATAAAGCTAGATTGCCCACTTTCTAACATAAAGGTGCAAGCTCGTTCCTAAACTTGTCATCAGCCTAATCTAGCGTGCGATCGGCTAATAGCTTTAATAAGACCCTAGATGATCAGTTGAGAATTTGTCCCACATTGTTCGAGAAAAAAAGATGGATCAGGTTCTAGGTTGCTATGAGTCTTACCTCATGTAATTCCACAATCAAGTTTCAACATGATACACGCGTATTACATCATGGATGCTAGGAGTCGCAAACGTGTTATTCCAAAGGACGCTCAGCTCCCGAGAGGGGGGTGTATAGAATACTTTTGAAGATCAAGCTAATACCAGCAGATCCCATTTGAAAAAGAAGAAGAAAAGACAAGAACGCACGTTGAACGATGTCGTGCATAAACAGTTACTCCAGATCCAAGCCTAACAATCAACTTCAAACAAGAACGAAAAGAAATGTATCCTCACCTGACTAGTCACAAACTTCCTCATTAGTCTACGATTACATTATCAAATCCTACTTTACTACTTAAACCAAATGCACTAGTTCATGTCAGCAGATGGATAACTCATGCACATTACGGCATAGACACACCAGCATGCACAAATTAGAATTATGCATTTTCCTCGGATATCACTCCATCTTATCTGGATCAACAATCCCTCCCATGTATTCTCTTCCCATGCCTCACTCCTGAGCAGCAGCTGCTACCTACATTTAACTTATTCTATCTTCCTATACATGAAATTGATAGCCATTTTGGCCAATCCCTATGGTAATTTCAGCAGTTCACTTAGCTTAGCTGGACCGTTGAATGGAAGTTCAAGTAAGACCGTCATTACCTTCCCTAGTTTGTTGGAGATGTAATCTACCTGGGAGGGGCTGTCACCACGTCTACCTGTCGTCCAAGTCCCTTTCATGAATTCTCCTATCCAATAAAGATGTTATGGACTAACACAGAAATGCCAAATCGAGTTTTTGGTACATTTTTAACTCAGTAATGTTTTTAGAAAACTTTCCGCTCTTTGTTACATCAAATTTAAGGATTGCCAGCACCAAGGTGCGACTGTAATCTATGTGCTACAGTCGCATTGATTGTATAATTATCCATAGAACAGTTATTCTCACTCACTTCAAAAGACCAAGTCATGTAAAAAAATTTTCTTGCTCACTGGCAGGATAGTTGCTTCCTGACCGTCAATCAAACAAGTATTCTATCAATCACAATCATCCCCGTAAAAGTAGCCAACAAATTCTTAACAAAAACTATGTGCTACCATTTGTTCTTAGATAGATTGATGAAACAAAATCAGGACAGGTCATGTTCTCCTTTCTGGAAGTGTAAAATTGTTACCACTCAAAGATACTAAAATTTCTTACAGACATGATGTAATCATTCAAGCAATGCACATTCTTCACTTGACCAAGTCAGCCAACATCTTTGTCACACCATTTACCAAAAAAAAAATAACCAATGTTTTGGATGCTCTTAACAAAATTGAGAATTTACAGAAAGTCTAATTAAGCAAAGCACATGAATGATGCAAACTGAGTTAAGAGGCCGAAGGAAACGACTAACCAAATAGGACCATTGGTCGATAAAGTGAACAGTAAAATAATTGGTTTCATCAGCCAATGAAATTGAAAGCTTGGCCACCATCCTCACAGGAGCTTCGGCTGCAGCTACTCGCTGTTGTACTATTGCTATAGCAATGAGGAGACACCAAATTGGAAGACCCCCTCTCACTACTTCCCAAACCAAGACACAGAGCTTCACCCAATGGTCCACCAGGTGTAGTCCCCCTCCAAGTAACAGAATCCATCATCTCAGTCGTCATAACACTCTGCTCGTTTTCATCAATCTTGTCGGTGCCAGGTGTCAGGAGGGAAAGAGAACAGAGTGGCAGCCTCATACTAGATGAGGCAGACGCCTCTTTACTGATTTCAACAAGTCCTCCTCTCGCTTGTGTCGACCAAGCATCAAACAAGGGTTTCGTTCCCTGCGTTGTATAGGTGTTTAGACTCCCGTGGAAAAACGCCAATTCGGGATTTACATCTGTGTTGCAATATGATTTGTCTAGCAGGTGATTTTCCAATCTTTGGCAGCCAGCATCCAAATATGGCAGAAGAGTCAGAGAGCCATTGCTGTTATAAGACGACTGCATCAGTTGCTGCCTTTGTTGGTTGTAGAGTGAGACAGCAGCGGTGCCTCCACTACCCCCTGTGATGCACTCAATGCCTCTTCAGAGAGGCCATATATAAAAAGACAAAAGTTCAAACAGAAAGTCATTGCTCTGAAGCAAAAAAGACAAGATACTAGAGGCACATACAACATAAAACTATATGTATAACAAATAAAGTTTTAATCTGCAAGAGAATCATATCATGTACTTGAACAAGTTAAACTCCAAAAATAGCAAGTATCCAGCAGACTGATTAGAGCAGGTTTGGTTTCTACAATCGACTAGCAGCCCCACCCCCCGGTAAAATAGAATAAATAAGTAAAAGGTTGATGCTTTCTCACCCGGTATGCAAATATGGTGCAGCAGAAGCCAAAGATGGAGACTGAGCCATCACATTTACAAAGGTCTGGCTGCTTGTATTAGCTCCAATACCAAGAGGTTGTGGAGAGTAATTGGCACGAGGATTTGGGGGTTGAATTTCCACAGGCTTTCTTGAACGGGACTTAGTTTTCTGACCATGGCGCTCGCAGTACTTATGATCAGGGACAGCGTTTCTTGTGCATCTCCATTTCTTCCCATCTGTTCTCCTGCACCTCCACGGCTCTGGATCAGACCCACTTGAGAACTTTATCTGTGAAGCTGATGCTGAAAAAACTCAAAACTAATTACCAAGAACTAACAAAGCAGTCATCTTTAAGAACATAAAATTGAGATTCTTGGAGGTTTTATTCCAGCAGGGTGTATTACAGGAAGATAATAGTAGTTGAGATGGAACAGGAACAGAGGCCATCATGTACTTGCATATCATCAACTGCCTCTCCAGTTCTTTCCTTTGTGAAGCCGTAAAAGCAAATTCCCCAGCTACGGACATGACTCCTGCCAACATACCATTAACACATACATAAACAATAAAAGATCTCAGCTTTTACCATGATTTTCCTCTCTTATCACCTAAAGTTATCAACTTTAATCTGACAGAAACTAAGAGAAATTAAAATAACACAAAAGCAACAAAACCCAAATAACAGATAACAAAAAAAAAAAGAGAAAAGAAATAAAAATAAAAGATACTTACTAGTATTCTGTGAAGCAAAAGCAGAAGAAACAGAAGCATCATACATAACCCCCCCATATGCCAGCTGGTATCTGGAATCAGACAAAATGGGCCCACTTGGACCGCCATTGACATCGCTATTAAAGACAGCAGCAGCCTCAGAAAAGGAAGCAGGATGCTCAATGATTTGGTGATATTGAGGTGGCCGCCTTCGAAACATTGTACTTGTTGATTCAGGAGGTTGCTTCTGCAGAAACCAGAGACCACTCTTCACTCCATTTTTTCGAAACAGATTTTTGAACACACAGCTTACATAAGAGAAAAATCACAGGAAAGCTAACCTTAACATTTGTCCTTATGTGTATTCCAAATGAATAGAGTCCGACCCGGATCACCATTCCACTTCCATTCTAAAAATATCAAACACGTATTTAGATAGCAGTCTTATATTAATCACCATACAACCTCATATTAAAAATATTATCAAAACATTGGTCAAATAATCAAATTTGTCAGAGTACTTTATTTATTATTCATTAAAATTGGCCTTAAATAACATGAAAACTATTTTAACAAACTACTTTATTATGTTAAAATAATTTGAAATCTGGTTTTAATTGATGTTTGATCAACTAATTGTTTTGATAGCGTCCGACGATATTTGTAAAATATAAAGAGTAATATGTTTTCAAATGGAGTCAATGACACATTCTTTTTTGACTTTGAAGTATGATGGAATAAAGTAAAATGACTCACTAAATTAGTTGTGTTTCTTATATTGTGAAGTAGCAGTTGATCGACACAGCTCGACGCGTCATTATAGGTAATCGGAAAACAATCTATGTGTGTTTCCAACACATGGGTATGGTTGTGTACATCCGACCCTCATACACCGCCATATGCGAGAGCCGCTAAGACAATGGTGTAATGTTGTTGTAATATTTTTATATTCATTTGACTTGAAATATTTGGTTTAGTAAATTTTATGTAATAAATGTATCTTGTACATACTATAGAAAATTCAAGTATGACACTTATCAACAAGTATACTTTATAAAGGTACAAATAGATAATAAACGTTGGAGCCTAGTGCACTTAAAAGTCCATTTATACCTTTTAATTATGGGATTCAATAGGAAGTATCCTGGTTGTTCAAGTAGGGGACCTTGATGTATTGTTTTCAACTGGATGTTTTGTTTTGCAAAATTTATAGGATGTGACCTTGGGTTTGTACTTTGTTTGGCGATTGCGATGACTTCATTTAGAGATGAGATCCTCTCACCCCAAACTTTCTCACCACACTGTTTCTCGCACGACACATGGCAACAGGGGATGGGTTATCTGCATCTAGTCTCATCACCCTCTGCTGCCACGTGTCACGCAGTGAGCAAAGCGGTGAGAGAGTTTGCTGTGAGATCCAAACCCCTTCGTCTATGGGTAGGGATCTCCTCACCCCAACTTTCCTCACTCCTTTTGTGACAACGCGATATATGGCAGCAAAGAGAAGTGGTGAGGCTAGATGAGTGTCGCACGGTCACGCATCACCGCACCTCCTTTGCGGTGAGGTGATCTTATCCCTTCGTCTATTGCTTAATTAGTAACCGACGTTGACGTCTGATGCATGTAGCGGTCTTAGTATTTTTTTTTTTTTTGTAAAATTGAAACAGTACTAAGTCGATATATATATATATATATAGAACGTCTGATGCATGTAGCGGTCTTAGTATTTTTTTTTTTTTTGTAAAATTGAAACAGTACTAAGTCGATATATATATATAGATTAAAAAAATTCTTAGACAAAATAGCATGTAAAAGATAAACAGATTTTATTACCTTCTATGACCAAGAATTCACACTCGGAAGTAAACACAATTAATTACATACAGTAATGGTTCAAAGCAAAATTATATTTTGCACAAGTTATATACTACAATTCCATACATTTCTAGTGCCAATATATACTGGCTTCAAACATAACTTAATTGGTATCTAATTAATATATTACACCTAATAATAAATGTTCGAGTCTTAACAAATGTATTACTAAAGTTTCGCTTTTTTGAGAATGGGTCTTTCTAATCACATACACCAAAGTGCGGAGTTCAGATCCCCTCACCGCAACTCCCTCGCAGCATACGTCAACGCGTGACACGTAGCAGTAGAGGAGTGTGAGGTGAGTTACCAAAGGATGAGACGATCCCATCGATACAGGTGGCAGGGTATGGGTTGAGGGGAGGAGGAGTGGAGGGGGCTGGGTTGAGGTGGCCAAGCTCCATTGTCTGGTCAAGTCATAATCAAGAAGCCATTAAATGGGGGTGTTGGTCTTGGTGTAAATGACCTTACAAACAGCTTTCCAGCCCTTATAAAGTAGCCTACCAAACATCTCAATATTGAAATTCATTTCCTTTTGATCCCAACATCTTCTTGTTACTTTTACCCACAAATCACTTTATAGTTTGCAGGGGCAGGGATGCTTCACTTCCTCGAGTTTATAGAGGACGTCTTGTGTGGTTCACTGCGTAAGTCTTCACCTAATTTAAGAGACTGTTGGACACATGATTTGCATCATCCACAATGCTCCATGGGGCTGGGGGTGAGACCTCCAGGACGAGAGATTTTGTCTTTTGCTCTAAGAAAAAAGAAGTAAGATTCTTTCGATGCAAAAGGTTACCGAGTGTTTTTTCCATTATAATTCTTAAGAATTTTGTTAATGATGTAATCAGATCAATCAATATTCTTTTAGATGAGAGGGTAAGGCTTGATGTCCACAAATTGTCTGAGACTAAATCTACTCCGGTATAAAAAGCTGATTACAATAACTAAACACTTACACTGCGTCTGTCGAAATTCAAACCGACAACCTTAAATATTAACCAGAGACATTAAGATTCTTTATATGGTACGTGTTGGGTTGCTTACAAACAGAAATTGTTAGTAGATGGCTTCTTTATCTACACATTCAATTAATTCATCTGAATATTATCGTTTTATAAATGGACTATACTATCTTTTCTCATAAATTATTTATTGGAAAAAGTATTAGAAATGATTTATTATTCTATCTGCAAATTAGCCTGCCAACATCCAAAAACATTGGACTGTCTTTATCTAGTTTTGTAGCTTTTTATTTTCTCTGCGAGTAGTAGAGTGATTTCTGATTTTTATATAATACCCATTTGTAGTTCATTAAATTAAGTAATAAGCGACAAACTAGACTATTGATCATTGACTATGACGCAATAGCTTGACTGAACTAACATTATATTTTTCAATTAAAACTTGTTGATTACTATTTCCTTTTCGAAAATAATGTATTAATTGAAGTTAACTACAATTTAGAACGACTTATGTTTAATTCATGAGAATATCACTAGAACTAAAAATTATTGATCAAGTCGTATCCATTATTGAACTAGTCAAAATTATGAAAAGCTAGTTAATTTCTTCCAGCTGTAGAAGGTCATATTCTGATCTTGAGAGTTTTTAACGTCTCAGCCCCAAAGAGTTTCGTGGAAGATATAAATTAAAAACTTAGTAGTCTCTTAAATTAGTAAGTTTTTTACCAGACAACACACATAAAATGTATATTACAAACTGAGACAGCAATCTTTTAATCTAATTAGACCGAACACTAAGTCATTAGTGACCAAGTAACAGTATTACTCCTACGTCGTAGGTATACTGGTTCGAACTTGTTTCTAGATGCACGTGTCATGGATCTAGCTAGTTTCTTCGTCACTGATAAACCATAATTTAACCATCTGGTAGTCAACAACAGTCAACAACTCAATTTCAGTAGCTCAGCGTTCCAAGTATTACAGTTCAGCAGTTCAACAATTCAGCGCCTAAATATGGCAATTCAACCTCGGCTGCACTTCAGAAGGACAACACAACATCCTCGTAACACCAAAAAGTATGTCAAGGTTTGTACCTCGGCATCAACTTCTGTGTATGATTCAAATGCCGCACCTCAGGCCACTTCATCTAGACATTGCTCTTCAGCAAAATTTAGTTGTGTACCACGGCAAGTTGTGTACTTCGGACTTCGGCAAGGGTCAGCTGTGTACCACAGCAAGTCATGCACTTCAGCAAGGTTCAGCTGTGTACCATAGCAAATGAACCTTGCTAAGATATTATTTCGTGGGACCCTCAAACAGATACTCTTCAAACGTAGTGACTACATCTGGCTATTCTTACAGAACACGCCAAACAGCCGGTCTACTAGTTACATCAATCCAGCTGGCCTATTAGTCACATCAGTCATGTTATTAAGCAGACCTACAACGTCATAGGCTTTCTGCCCCAATTATCTATTATCAGAAGCCAAAGGCGGGAAGGTCTATAAAAGCAAGGCAACCAAAACAAAGAGGAAGAGGCCAACTTGGGAGTTAAAACATCTCTACTCTATAGCATATCCATACATTCTGCTCCTCGGCAAATAATGTGAGAAATTCCTAACTCACCCTTTAAATTATAATCTCAGTTAGATATGGCCCAAACTGACTTGAGCGTCGGAGGGTTTTTCCCGAGGCCAACCCTCCGGGACCTCTGACCTGTGCTTCTTTGTGCAGGACATTTGACGCTATTCCAGCTAAACATTCACAATCTCAGTTAACAAATCTTTCACGTTAACTGACGGAGCTATTTTAAGGTCATCCAGACCCTTGGTGAAGATCCGGCTTCATCAGTCACAGTCGTGGAAGAGGGGTGATTTCTGCTCGTTTTACCCTAAGTGTCCCAACAGTATTATCAAGATGCATAGTTTCTGAAATGTTATTATCTTTTCAAAGTTCAAACGCCATAGTGATGATACTAAGTGGATATCTTAGTCCTTTTCTATTTCGTTTTCTCAATCATCTTTTTTGAATCTGTATATCAAAAGTTTGAAAGACCTGCAAAGAGTCTGATGCAGATTTAGTTATAGGGAAAAAAATTCAATTATTACTTAGTAAGTCTTATATGCCTACCTATTTTTTCCTTTGGCTGATGAAGAATAAATAAATAAATAAATATAGAGTACCTTTTTTTCCCTTTGGCTGATGAAGAATAAATAAATAAATAAATATAGAGTGGATGTAATATTGTTATCCAGATCATCCACGTGTCGGGCGGTAGGGTGAGGAGAAAAGAGATGAGAAATTACGATTATAAATTCGAACCAGAACACATGTAGAGTGGATGTAACATTGTTATCCGATCATCCACGTGTCGGACGGTAGGGTGAAGAGAAAAGGGATGAGAAATTGCATTTATAAATTCGAACCAGAACACATGTAGAGTGGATGTAATATTGTTATCCATATCATACGTGTCGTACGGTGAAGTGTGGGAGAAAATTGGTGAGTAGATCAGCTATCGGAATAATGGCATCAACTATGAAATGAGAACGTGGGAACTTCAAAATTCAATGTCGTTTTTTCCGTGTGTAAAATTTCTATATTTGTTTATTCAATCATGACATGCATGCAATGATTACTCTGAAATTAACTACATATAGAAATCATTTCACAAGACGAAACCGGAAAAGAAGAACACATCTCAAGAATCATAACAAGATCCATTTCTGCTTAAATTCTAGAGCTTTATATATTAGTGATAATCTCCCAAGAAATGGAAGCAAATGTTAATGGAAAATGCATGCTGCAGTCTAAATAGTACTCACAGTAGACCAAAGAAACGGGATGAGATCCCTCACCCCTTTTCCTTCACTCTCTTCCCCACCGTCCGTCACGTATCATCCACCTCTCTCATACATTTCTTACTGGCCACTCTTCAGCTAGCCTCACCAATCCCCCCTATTGCCACGTGGCTAGCGATGGGACGGGGTGAGGTGATCCCACCCCAAAGAAACAAGGTAAAAAGCTCTAGCATTACCATCCAAGTTGCAACTTAAGATGATAAACAGATATGTGGTTAAACCACATCTTCAAAGCAGAAAGAAGGGCAGTTTAAAAACGATGAGACCAATTCTTCAGCCTGCTCGATCCAACAACTTATGTACACAACCGAAGCAACAAAGACACACGTAAATTAAGAATAAAGTTTGACGCATAAGAAGTAAGCCACCAAGAATATAGATAGAATGGCGACGTTAGGAAATATAATTAAGACGTTCGATATCTACTTCAATACAATCTTAAATTACCATGTAAAACAAAAACTTAAATGGTAGGTACAAATGTGTGATTAAGATATTTAAACACTCAAAAACAACGGGAGAAAAAGAGAAGAAAAGTTGTGAAAAATCTCTGGGCAAGGAAGCTAGTTTGAAACTTGGTGTTTGTCAAAGATGGGACAAAATATAAGGCCTCAAATCACGCGTCGCCGCGTGTAAAAAAACAATTTCTTAAAAAAGAGGTGATGCTCTTTTTAAGAGAAACTGTTTGTTTTACACGTGACGACGCGTGATTGGCGGCTTCATATTTTGTCTCACCTTTAGCCTCCCCAAATCTGAACTCAAGCAACATGTTACCTTTTGCCTATTCAAAAAAAAAAATTCATAATACATGTTACCTATTGATGATATAGTCTTGGTCGATGCAATGACAAAAGAAGTCAATGCAAACTTGAATGTTAACTAAGAATTTGGAAACTCATTTAAAACAATAACTGTTCTCAGACTTGGGAGCAGGAAACTCAACCAAAACACCTAATATAGAACGTTCTAAATCCGTATTTGACAAACAATGAGCGACATCAAGTCTAGAAGACATAACAAACAAGGAAAAACTCTTGTTTCTATCAATCATAGTTTCAAAAGGGACGTTTGAATACATAGGGATAGGGGGAAACGAGAGAAAATATAAGAACATGCCATTTGCCAAAACCAGCTTGACAACAACCAAAGAGAATTTTAGATTACAGACAAGCTACGGTTTAAAAGACATGGCAGTTTAGAGGAACAATTAAATCATAGGGCAAAAAACATGAAGAGCAGATAGGAAAACACGAGATGATAGTATATACTATACCTGTCGTCAGTCGACACAGCACAACCCTATGAAGAAATACAAACACCCTTGAATACAGGGACCCAGGAAAACTTCCAGACAATAGTTTGTATATTTCTATTCCATATCACTTATAATCCACAAGTCATTAGCACTAGCAACTCAAGAAAAGAGACAAGGTGCAGGTGGGCAATAGGTAAAGGGGGGTGCAATGGGCAAGCAAGCAAGGGGGGGGGGGCATAAATGCGACTATGTTGACAGTTTACAAGTTCCTACCGAAAGATAGGCTTCTACCTCATAAAATCAAATGTGAATGAGGATTCAATCTCACAATTCAAACTCGTCTTCAAGCTTCAATTGCTCAGCTGCAGCTTCCTCCTCTTCATCATCAACCACAAAGTACGGATTATGGGGCTCAGGCTTGAACTTGTAGCCAGTAAAAACATAAAATGCAAGTGTGGCCAGTTCCGCAGCGACTACACTAGTCCAAAGATATTTGTACGAAGTAATCGTCTCCAAGGCATACACAACCACCCTAGTAAAATAGATATAGCAAATGACCACAATGTAGTAGTGCCTGAAGAGAGTTAATTTCATCAAATTCACAGCTGCTTTGCCGTCTGTCCGGGCAGCCTCCCTCAAATTCTTAATAGACCAGACAATAGGGAACAAAACTGCACAACAACATATAACATCCACCAACAAGAAAATCTGCTTCCATGTCAACCAATCTTGTCCATATGGCCCAGTCTCATCAATGATAACCTGAGCAATGTTGGCAATCACTTGAAGAGGAATGACAACCATCAAAACCTTCTTTTCCTTGTCCTGCAAAAAGGGCTTCAAAAAGGACCACCCAGTACCAATAAGCACAATCAAAGTAAAGAGCATAATCCCCTTGAGGAAGCTAAAGATATAGAATAACACATCCCATCCGTGAGCACTCCCGGTCCGCTTGATATAGGATTTATCCTCAGCCTCAAACAATAAATTCAAAGCTTTCAATATAACAACAGCCAACATAAAGAAATGAATCCTCGAAACAGTCGACCGCTTCTTGATGAGGACATGGATCCATACGACGGACAACACGAAATAGACGAGAAAGAAGAGGAAATAAATTCTAGGTAAAACCGTTTTACCAGCGGAGAGATAATCACGATGATCAGATTTTCCGTCGAAATTGTACATAGCGGAATGGACGTTCATGGAGACCTTAAGCTCAGGGACACAGTTGGCAAAAACAAGACTATATTGATCGGCATCGGAAACGTTGTAAGATATACCAAACGAAGCCGGAGCGGCGTTGCCGGTGGTGGCAGGGAGAGAGCCGAAAGTGTAAACAACCTTAACAGCATTCGATTGGAGGACGCAGACGATTTCGGCGTCCTCGATCTGCTGCAAAACATGAAGCCAAGCATCGCGAGTGCAAAGGAAGAAACCGAGTCGAGTTATATCAGGATTGGGAGGATCAAAGGAGATGGAGGAGACGTTGAGTTCGAGGCGGCCGCGGTGGGTGAAGCCGAATTCATCAAAGGGAATGACAGGGCGGGCATCCGATCTGATGTCGGAGGAACGGATTTCGGCGAGAGTGGTGTCCGGGAAAATGAGGAGGAGGAGGATAAGTTGAAGCATCGGAAGCAGGGGTTTCATGATCATCATGCCTACGCGGCGGTCGCTGTGGAGTGCAGTGAGGGAAGCGGAGGAGGGGGGGGGGGGATTCTGTCGATGAACTACACTGCAACAAGTACTTGGGAATTGGGATTTGCTTATTTAGTCAAGCAATCAAACTCTACACGGTGAAGTTTTCGGGTAAACAGAAAAAAAAAAACACGGTGGAAGAACGAGTCAGAATAAGAATTTTCTAAAAGGCGAAATCCGTTGCCCGAACGATTCAATGTCCATCCCATAGAGCTGTGTCAAATATGCAAATTCATGTATTTAACGACCTCTTAGTTTGGCAAGTCGTGGTCAGAGTTTACACAAAGTACATACTGTAAACCGGATCAGCAACCTTCTACTTCTAATTAGACCGCGTACAATGGCAAGCCATTAATGTCCTAGACAGAAGTAATGCATCTACACTGCGGATACCTCATTTCTAACATGCATCTTTCTAAACACATGTCCCAACTCAATTAGCAGCTGAGCTACATCCTGGAGTCATAAAAGAATTTTGGCATCTAAATATAATGTGGTATAGTTTTTTATATTAACCTAGTTTAATATAAACTATAAAAAAATTAAATGTGATAACATTTTTAGAATTGAAAAATTAGTTTATCCTCTACAAATATAGAGTAAAGATTTCTTAACTTATGTATCTTCATCTTCAAATCCATTTTGAGATTATGCCATATTACATCAATTTAGGTTAAATTAAATATTTATGACATGCTTCTTTTTAAAAGATGAGACATGGAATATATTAAAAAAGAATATAATCTCAAAATTAATAAAAAGGAATGTAATCTCATGCCCATAAACTTTAGCTCAGGTGGGGCTAGAGCTTATACTCCAAAACCTCTTTCTTGTGTTCAAATTCTTATAAGTGTGAGGTATTTTTCTATTTAACATATGTATTATAATAATAGTTTATTTTCATCTTATGGTAGTATAGTGTTTATCTACGTATTCATGCGTAATTGTTCATATATCAATAATCGCTTATTTTTCATAAATGGTGGTTTATATTCGTGTGTTGTGGTTTATGTGTCAATAATAGATTATTTTTCATTGTATGATATCATCATGTATCCAATATATATGTATGTGTTTGCATATATGTATAAATATAATTTCATATATATGGTTCTGCCTAATATAGAGGCGTACGTTTATTTTTTATTGGTCCAAAGTAGTTTTTGTGATGATCATTTTAAAATTTGTGTGGTATATCAATGTATGAAACTATACTCAAGTGTCAGAAATACACAGATATTGTTTTCCCATGACCCATAATGAAAATTGCGTCAAGATGTGTCGATCAACTGATGCTTCATAATATAAGAAGCGCAGCCAATTTAGTGAGTCATTTTGTTTTATTCCATCATATTCCAAAATTAAAGAAGATTGTGTCATTGACTCCATTGGAAATGAAAAATTGATAAATATAGAATTTGGATATTAAATGCTAGAGTGCTAATCATTAATTCTTTTTATAAGATAAAATATGGTAACACAATTCTTTTCAATAAAACCCTACAAAAGATCTGACGCGCATGTAAGTGGTACGTTAAATATAGGTCGTTACACTTCTCTTATATTTGAATGGAGGATATCCTTCTAACATATACATGTAATATATCATATATTGTTCGTCAACGATTCAAAAGCTGAGGTTTAAGTGGAAGCAATTACTCTATTGGAATAGAAGGATTGTTTGTATGTCTCTCATCTTATCCAGACCTTAACGATAGCTTTGTTGTTGTTGAGATATATTGTATATGGTTGTTGTAATGATTCAAAAGTTAGTGACATTGTGCATTAAAAGTTAACTGTAACGTCACACTTGTACAGAGAATCTTGTATAACAGGTTGAACCCCAACTAATAAGGATTTCTGCCACCTCCGATCTCGCAGGGTGTGTACGTATGTAAATCAGGTTCCTAGTGCCCACTATTAGAAGTTTGTAATAGCACATGAACAGCACAAGGAGCATTGACATCGAAGAAACAACCGACGGGCTAGTCTGTCAGCATATCAAGTCATTCTACAGGCCAATAGTGCTCTCACACTATGCAGTTAGCCTAGAGGAGGTTCAAACATTTTTGTCTTCGATAAGATTCGAACCCCTGACGTTCCTTTCGAAACCTCCTATCTGGAACTATTGAGATATGTCCCGGGACGGATCCCGTATAAGTATATCATGCAAGTTGTTTGTTTCGTTACGAATATTGTCTCCAGAGACAACTACAAAAGGCTTTTTTTTCATGGCATCAAAAATCTGGGGAAATTGAGTTGGGAAGATAGATGACAAATACCATTTTGGATCTTTGTTTTCGAGTTTTTTTCATTTCCCCCTTGTCTCGCCGGCCAAAATTTATCTTTCAAGTTATTATAAACTTACAAAATGAAACAAATAAAATATATTTCATTTTTTAAAACGTTTTGTAAGTTTTTTTAAACATAGGAGAGTGGAATCCACACCCTAGGATATAACAAACCGCGTATGAAATATTATAATCACACTACTATCAACGGCAAAAAAATATTCTAATCAACAAATATTCCAACCACACTCTAGTGATCTCTCTTGTCATGAATGGGACCCCTAACCCCTTTTTTCTTCACCCCTTGTGACCGCAGTGGCAGTCAGAGGATGGTGAGGCTAGATGCGTGTGACCTGTATCTACCCTCATCACTCACTGACTGTCACGTGTCACGCGGTCCTTTGTTACCATCTGGGATCCTGTCCCCTCTTATCATATGATGGACCGTATACTAAGCCTCACATGCACGACCCTTGTAATGTCAAAGAGTCACATGATAGACATGATTTTATGTACTGTAAAATATAATCTCGATTCAAAAAGTTATGCTCTCACTGTGAGAATTCAATTGTCCTAGTCTTAAGAAGTTTTATAAATAATGTAAATCAGGTCACTCAGCGTCTCTTAGATGAGAGGCTCACGAATTGGTTTCTACAATGTATCTGAGTCTAAATCCGCTCTGATATAAGGAGATAATGGTATCGCCTAAACATCCGCAGTTCTGCTACCAAGATTCGAACTGATAGCCTTAGATGCAATCTATTATCTGAGTATCAACTGAGCTAATGTTAGAGTCCAAACACCCACACTGCGGCTGTCAAAATTCAAACCGACAACTTTAAATATAATCTATCACCTGAGTATCAGCTAAACTGGAGCACCACCAGGGTGAATGGACAAGAGAACTTCAAGAACTTATTGCTTCTGGGCACGATTCATTCGTTTTACTATTCTCCTGGAAACATCCACAAAGCTATCATAATCATAATCAAACCAACCTTTCTCTTTCTCTTTCTCTTGAGCATTAGCAGCTGGGGATTTAGGGGCAAATTTCTCCATTTTTCTAGCAAAACAGAGTCATGAATGCTTTCTTAAACAACCCGTAATTGTATTTTGTTTTCTAACCAACCGGCACCGGCACGCCGGACGGTTCTGCAATCCCACATCTGATGAAGTTTCTCCCTTGATCTTTTTCTGAAAGAGCTGTAATTTAGAGTTGCTGGGCCTGTTTGGATTGCTTGAATGTTCACTAAGACCGCCATCACTGCTCATGGAAGTGATGGCAGCCAAAATTTGCATTGCCCCTACAACAGAGAGCCATTTGTCGCTACTGTCTTATGTTCTGTTAATTTTCATTTCTAATAGAGTCAATGACACACTCGTCTTTGACTTTGAAATATGATAAAATAAAGCAAAATGACACATTAAATTGGTTGCGTCTTATATAGTGAAGTAGTAGTTGATCGACACAACTTGACGCAATTTTCATTGTGGGTCATCGTGAAACAACGTTTCTAACACATGGGTATGGTTGTATGTATCCAAACCCTCATAACTCGTCATAGACGGAAGCCTCTAAAACAATGAGATAATGTTATTATTGTCATCGTCTTTATGTTCCGTTAGCTGTTTAGTTTGAGGACATCAACAGGCCAGTAGATGCATGCGAAAATCACCATATTATAAGTTGTGTATGTCTTCCTTTGTCAGACGTTTAAAAATTAAAACCACCCACCTTGCCTTGTATCATTAACACCTGGAGTGTTATTCTTGGATCATGATAGGCAGTTTCTTTTAGCCACATAAAATTGAAAGCAATTACAACGCAAGGTTTGTTACCTCAGAATTTTATAAACTATTGTATGAATTCGGGTAACGGAGTGGAAAAAGAGAGAAGATTCTCGAACCGGAAAAGGATCCAATCCAAAGAATTTGAAAAGAAAATCCATATTAAATGAATATCTCATGTACGGTTTTGTAGAGTGACAATAAGGATGGATCTGTCTTAGGTAAAGATATTGATACAAAAGGACAATAAAACGGCTGAATTTGTGTACCTTAGATCCTTCGTGATGGTCTTTGACGAGTTAGGTATATTTCTTTTAGTAATATTCACTAGCTAACATGAAATGTTATGATTCAATCGAAAGATAATTGTAAAGGGATTCATCCATGAGGCCAGATTCTATTCCTGAACCTTTAAACATCTTGTTCAAGAAGCTAAATATAGCATGGACCTATTATAAACGTGCAGCAATTCTTTAAGATGAAAGCTAATAATAGGCAGAAAAATTATTTACCAAAGGAAGATATTATACCAAAGTATATGTGACGATTGGCGTTATGTTCATGTAAGTCGCCAAGTATTTGGAGTCAAATACTTTTGGGTAATAGGTAGTTCTATACATATATAGCTATTACATAGTTGTATTCGTTTTAGTGCATTGAATATGTAGAAACATATTTATAGGTGACAGATAATTCTACACATTTACCTCTTCCTTTCCCTCTTGCCAGATCACCAATATCATAAATAAAGTCATGCGGTGATCGATCCACTATTGATTTACAAATATAACCAAAGCCGAATCATAGAAATATGGGTTCAGTCTTGATAATTCTGTAAACAAATCCACCAAAAGCTTGAAGCACTTGGATCTGTAAATCTACTTGATCTTCTTCTTTGGCCTCAACTGCAATTGGAAACGAGTAAAACAGTCAGCGCATAACATGTAAAATCTAGTAGCTAACAATGACAAGAGCCAAAAGGATGCATTCAATAGCTTAAATCTTGACCTGGTTGCAGTGGCCACACTTCTTTTTCCTGCAGTTGACAGCTTTAGGATGCAGCCGGGCATAACACCTAAAAGAAACACGGTTAGAAACAGCATTTAAATTAGAAAACATGACGGCAGGGCGCAATAGATTGAAAGATTTTTAACATGGGTAAGATGATATATATACTTCAAAGCAATGAAACAGCGTACGGAATTATGGTCTCTGTAGAATTCGGGTAGATATGGGAATAGGAATAAGAAAGCACCAACTTCATTCATTTCCTAAGTGGATTTAAATAATGTACATTTTGGCACTACCAAATATGTATAGGTAATTGGTGTTGGGGTTTGCGGAACAGCAGAAACAACTAAGACGATTGTTAATAAGAACGCACAATCACACTATTGCGATACAAACGTAATGAATAATAATCAAAGGAAATAATTAACGAAGAACACACGATTTTTACGTGGAAAAACCCTCAAGGCAAAGAAAAACCTACGTCGGCGGCAAGCCAAGAGTTTCACTATCGACCAATTGAGGTTTCAGTTACAACAATTCTGTGCCTAACAGTGATTATAGGGAGTAAATGATCAATATGATTTATAGAGTTTTTCTTTTTCATTGTTGCATTACCATGAACAGACTCTATCACATATTCCTTACAAAAGATAATTATGGAGAGTTTGATTCAAAACAGGATTCTCTTCAATCAAATCTCCATCCCGTAAACTGTGCTCAATGCTCTGTTGTCCAGCTCTGCTCGTCACTGCTGCTGCCCAGCACGGCAATGCTTCTGTCCAAGATAACCTTTGCTATACAGCTCAGCTCGGTACTATTCAGTTCGGCAAGACAATTGTTCACTTCACCAAGTTATATTCAAATTAATTTAACTTCAGCACGGCAGCTCAGCTCGACTACTGATTTTAGTTCCACCAAACTTAACAAAAAGTACAAGCTGAGGAGAAACAATTTGCTATTTTTTTGATTACTAGTCGAATCAAACGGAAATCATCATCTGTTAAACTCCTGAACGGGAACTGATAACGTCATAGAAATTGTTGAGCAAAGCTAAAATATAGTCTGGTATACAGCTATTAACATAGGAATAACATCTCAAGCATAAGCAGATCAGAAATCCAGGACATGTCATAAGTTGCAAAGATCTAATCATGTGACAGTACCTATGCTCTAAATATTGGGATAGAATACTCTCACTCATTTTCTCTCATCCCATGCGTAACCGTACAACACGTGGCAACAAGAGGGTGGTGAGGCTAGATAAGGGTCACTCGCATCTAGGCTCACCATCCCACCCTACTGCCACGTAGTCATGAGTGGGGTGAGAGGATCCATTGATATTGGTTGGGTGGCCACTAGATGGTCGCAACAGCGATATATAAATAAAGATGGGAATATGGATGGATAAGTACATGTTAACATAGAGAAAAAATTTGAGTTAAACTTAACTTGAAAATGGTATTTTAATGACACGTATTACTATAATATGGTGTCAAACGTTTGCTTAGTTTCACCCGGACGTTTTGTCTTTTAATGGGCTTGGGCTTGTTGCTTCAGCCCATCTACCTTTTCTTTACATAACGTATTATGCTCCGGGGTCAACGGAGCCCATCGATTAAACCATCAATGATTTTAGTCAAATATGCTTTATTATTATTATTATTATTATTATTATTATTATTTATTATTATTATTATTATTATTATTATTATTATTATTATTATGAGAAAGTCAAATATGCATCTTTTTCTAAGTCAAATATGGATCTTGAAAGTTAATTTCTGCGCGTCTAAACCGTAGCTTAATGAATTCTAAGCTAGCAGATTGCATATAAAAAATACGTGTTTAAATTTTGGCTCTCGGAATGTGAAAATCTGGATCATGTTTTCGGACACTAACGTTCAATTTTTTTTTTTGACTTGTGAGTTGTTGAATACCTGATTTATATTTTTTACAATGAATAGTATTTTCAGTGACCCTTGAGGTTAGGGGATGTGATCTCTTCGTCTCCAAATCTCTTACTTCCTTCCCAACGCCCGCCACGTGACAACAGGAGGTGATGTGGCTAGATGAGAGGTGGAGAGGAAGAGATGTATGAGAGGGATGACCGTCACATGACGAGCGGTAGGAAATGATGTGAGGGATTTAGACCATCTCCAACCCAAAACACCAAATTTTGCACCAAATCACCTATTTGGTGCAATAAACAGTAAAAAGTACTCCAACCACAAACACCAAATCCAGCACCAAATAAGAATATTCCTTAAAGATTCTTCTATCATTCTATTTTTAATTCATTATTATAAATAATTCAACACAAATTTAACATTCATATAAATTTAACATAATTATTCGTTAATTCATATAAATAATTTTTTGTTATATAATTTTTTATTACAACGAAATTAACGAAATTAAAATTTTTATAACGAAATTAACAAAATTAAAATTATTATAACGAAATTAACGAAATTAAAATTTTATTAATATGCTTAAAATGATGATGTGGCGGATGAATAGTGATTTGGTGCAATGAATAGTGTTGCACCTATTTGGTGCAACACTATTCATTTTCACCTATTTGGTGCACCATTTGGTGCATGGTTGGAGGTGATTTTTGGCACCAAATAGGTGTTTTGGTGTATGGTTGGAGATGGCCTTAGAAGTGAGGACGGGTCTTCAACTTTTGCATGTAAGTTGATACTTTTCTTTGTATTTTCAAATTTACGGTGTCCGGTTGCTTTCTCGTTCTACTTTCTAATGTTGAACTGTACACGCTTCTGTTATTCTTTTCGTGCTTTTGTACATTTCATCTTAAAGGAAAAGCTTCCTGGAAAAATCTACTGCGTTGTTATTGCACTGTGTTGGTAAATTTAACACGGTAAAACAAATGTATAATCATATATTGTGTTTGTGATTTAGCCGTCCCAAACATATTGAGATAATACTGCCAAAAATCATAGAATACGTGTTAGGTTTCATAAATTAATTTCATGTAAAAAAGTTGAAATACACATACATACATGTGTGTGTGTGTGTCTATATATATATATATATATATATATATATATATATATATATATATATATAGTTAGTTAGGATAAAGAGGTGGATTGTGAACATACAAGGCTAGACCGGATCAGAAATGAGGTGTTTCGAAACGGTTAGAGGTGACTAGTATAGCAGATAAGATAAGAGAGGGGAGTATGAGATGATTTGAGCATTTCAAGAGGAGACATACAACGACGTCTTTCAGAGCAGTTGAAAGACTCATCGTAAATGGAAAGAGGAGTAAAGGTATGCCCAAACTGACTTGGGATGAGCAGATTATGCATAACCTACTAGATTTGCATATGTCTGAGGACATGGTTCATGATAGGGTCCATGGAGTCAGATGATTAAGGTTAACGATGTATATGCAGAATATAAGGACACCTTAGAGCATATTTAGGGGCTTAGATACTATCTACGTTGTAGGTTGACTATACACTTTCTTGTCTTTGTTTTTGTCGTTGTTTTGCACTATATGTATATATACACGTTTATGAGAATTTTAATATCGGCAGCCTCCTATTTGTATTTTTTGAATTCCCTCACTACCACACTAGCACACAATATCCCTATTATTGTGTCATTTATCCAGGTACATATAGAGCTGGAGGTCCTACTAGAATTAAACTCATATATTGTTTGCCTGCCGGTTAACTTTTCCAGACCCTATCGATAGCTTTTGCTATTGTTGAAATATACTGGGTATGATTGATTGATTGATTGATATATTGTTAGGATAAGGAACTTCATAAAAATTTAAAATGTCAAAGGGTACACTTGAAGTTGAAAAAGAAAACGTAAAGAAAATATATTGAATGTTAAGTAGTGTGTGATAAAAGATAAGTTGAACACTATGAATAAAGCTTTGGAAACTTTAACAGTGTATTGTCACTTTAAAAGTTCTAACTTATACTAGGATATTTAGTATGCATATAATGATGAAGCCGGATCTTCACCAAGGGTCTAAGACGACCTCAAATAAACGTCGTCAGTTAACTCGAAGAATAGTTAACTGGTTTGAAGAATATAACTGGAATAGCTTCCTGAATGTCCTGCACAAGGAAGCAAAGATCAGAGGTCCCGGAGGGATGACCCCGGGTAAAACCCTCCGACGCTCAAGTCAGTTTGGGCCATTTCTCACTGAGAATGTAATTTAGTGTATGGAGTTAGAAAATTCTCACTAGTCTTAGCTGAAGAGAAAGTTCAATGTATTAGCTCCAGATTGTATGAGGAATAGATTTTTGGATCCAGATCTATTTTTAGGTCTGCATTGGCTTGCTTTTATCAGCTGTTTCCCGCCTTTGGCCTCTGATAGCAGATGGAATGTTTGCTTGGGGCAGAAAGCCTAGGACGCCGTAGGTCTGCTGATGTGACTGGTAGACCGGTGGATGTGACAAATAGGTCTGCTGGAGCGACCTTGGCGTGTACAGGATGAATAGCCAGCTGTAGTCACTATATTCGAATTGCACTTCTGCCTGATGGTTCCTCGATGTAACGCTGTGCTTGATTCTTTCGCTGAAGTGTCCAACTAAGCCTTGCCGAAGTGCAAGGTCAAGTCTTGCTGAAGTGCAACGATGAATCTAGCTGAAGTGGTCTGAGGTGTAGCTCTTGAGCTGAAGCTGATGTTGGGGTTCGGTGCCGAGGTGCAGTCCTTGGCATATTTTTGATAGCAGAAAGGATGCCATGGGGCTTAGCTGAAGTGCAATCACGGCTGAACAGCAATACTTGGGTGATGAACTGCTAGAGTTATATCGTTGACTGTTGTTGACTAACAGACGATTAATTATGGTTTATCATATAACGTAGTGATGATTAAACCGACAATTGTATTGCGTACAGTTTTGTAAAAGTTGATATTGAAATGTATTGCTCTTCGAACACATGTTATGTGACTTTAATTAAGAAATAGGCGTGCAGGAACCATGGAAAAGCAAAAGGACGCATGTGGTCCTCCATTAATGGAATGCCCTTGTCTCCCTCCTTACCTTGCATGCAAAAATTCATATATTTGACTTTGTCTTCCCACCACGATTTAAATCAGATCGTTCATTAATTTTTTAATTGAGAGATCTAAAATTTGGTGTTCATAAGATGTTTGAGCTCAAACCTATTTTGGTATAAAAAGCTGACGTCAGAATCTAAACATAAATACTATAGCTGTCAATATTCGAATCGACAATATTTAATGCGATGTATAACTCGAATATCGACCGACTTAGTCTCTCTCCTTACTTCTCCATATTCCCAATTCTATCCTTTCTTTATATTTCCGGTTGCCTGACCATGTCATGATTAATTTGAATTTGACACTTTTCTACTACTACTTTAATTGCCACAACTTGTGCTTTTTGACCTCACGTTTTTTTCTTTATTTTTCTTTTTTTATAAGCTCTTCTTTCAATTTTCAATTTTCAATTTTTTCCCCAAGTAAAATTTATTTCGTTTTTTCTTGATTGTTCTTCTGACAGCAAGTTGAGCTGCTTTCACAATCCTGACAGCAAGTTACACACTAATTAGACCAATCTTTGGACGAAATTGAAACAAAAAGGTGATAATATTGGTAACTATTTGTTTGTATAAATAGTTGATTTTTACAGTAAATTTCAGATGTAAATTTTAATAAAGGTCGTTAAATGAGGGATAGGATCTCCTCACCACAAATGGGTGCGGTGACACGTAACTGCGCGACACGTGGCAGCAAGGGGGGTGGTGAGGCTAGATGAGGGTCACCCGCATCTAGCATCATCACTCCTCTTTGCTGCCACGTGTCGCGTGGTCACAAAGTGGGTGAGAAAAGTGGGGTTAGGAGATCTCAACCCGTAAAATGAAGCTGCAGTGATAGCAACCCACCAAAAGGAAAAAAACATCCACCTAACAAAATCATTATGCCTCTATACTTGCAAAAGGCATATGTACCAAAAAAGAAAAAAAACACACACACACACACACAATGATGAAGAATAAACTGCACCCACTTTAGTAGTCCCCCAACTTCACAAAATCTCTCAAGTTTGGATCTCCTCACCTCCACTTTCCTCATCCCTTTGTGACCACGCGACACGTGACAGCAAGGAGGTGGTGAGGCTAGATGCAGGTGACTCTCATCTAACCTCACCACTCCCCTTGCTGCCACGTGTCGCGCGGTCACGAGTCACCTCACCCCCTTGCGGTGAGGGGATCTATCTGAAATCTCTGACACCCTGCTTGATTGCATCTATTGATTTGTTTTTTCTTTTTTCTTTTGTAGGTTTCAAAGAAAAAAAAACGGACTTACAGATCAGCCATCAAACTAATATTCGTGTGGAGATTTAAACTTATATTTAAAAAAAGAGACACGCGAACTTTACCAATTAACAACAATAACAACAACATTACATTAGACGCTCCCGTCTACGGTGAGGTATGGAGGTCGGATGTAAGCAACCATACACATGTGTTAGAAACACACGTAGGTTGTTTTCCATGACACATAACGAAAATTGCGTCTGTCGAACAACTGATACTTCACAATATAAGAAGCGCGACCAATTTAGTTAGTCGTTTTGCTTTATTCCATTCAAATAAGAATGTGTCATTAAGTCCATTAAAAATGGAAACATAACCTTACGAATTAAACTAAGTTTTATTAACGATCATGTAGCCATCTGTAACGTCCTCTTTTCCTTAATTATAAATGACAGATCAATGATAAATGACATTGATATTGTTGTTTTTATATTCATTTCAGATTTTCATCATTGTTCCATTTTTTGGGGATAAATCAGCAGCGCGTTTCATGATCGCCATGTGGCATCTCTACCGAGGACTTATCTTTGATGAGGGGTGGGTTCTCCCCCACCTGTACCAGAGGGCCTTAGTCAGATGGGATGTAAATCGAGAGATGTGTTTCACCGACAGCCCTGCAAAGGAAGAGGACACACGAGGACTTATCTAACATTAAGGAGGGGAGGAAAACAACATGAAGGTCATTGAATCAACTAATAGTACAAAACTTATCATTGTACTATTAAATCTAATTAATATTTACAATGGAATATTTGCATTTTAGGACGTTTGGTTCGTACTTGAGTATTGGAACCAGAATCGGAATGAGTTTGAGATTATATGGGTTTGGGTGTAAAGTCATTGTTGTTTGGTATTGAAGTGGAAATGAGTATAATTGACATTGATAGTATTTGGAACGTATCGGAATTGAAAAATGTATCGAAGGTGGACGGTAAGAAAAGTTGCTCGGAAAAATTTGACCGACCGAATGCGGCGGCCGACGGCATTGACCGGTTCAAAATACATTACGTCTTATTTTTCCATATTGATAGACAATGGGAGTTAATATATCAAAAAAGATTTCCATTACCAAATACTCAGATATCAATCCGAAACTAATACTCCGAATTTTAACAAACAAACAACATTTATGGGTTTGGATTCTTCCAAACCCATACACTTAATGAAAAAACCTCCAACCAAACACCCCACATCATGAATCTTCTAACATACCCTGTCCTAACAATTATTATTAATTTGGACAATCTGTTTTTATTAAAGTTATGTTATGCATCCAAACGACACGATCTTATAACATGATTTCAATGTTTGTTAATAAATGAGTAAAGAGATCTTTAATCCTTCATAAAAATAACAGATTAAATTTTATAACTACTTTTCAGCTTGCTTAATGATCTAATTTAGCTTCACTCACTTAACTATCAAACGGAATGCCCTAGTGCGTAGTGCATGTTGGCAGTTAATTTTTCATCGATACTGAAATAAGAATTGAAACTAGTATAATGACAAATGTTGATAATGAGTCTTAGATCAACCGGTAAGGTTGCTACAGTTGGAAAACTACGTCTAAAGTACTTTAAAATTTGTTCCAAACTTATATAGAAACATGTATGATGTTGTTTGGGAGATTAAAAGATGATTTGAACACTTTAAACTTGTAAGAAATCACTTGGATCAATCCATGTGTAAGTTGGATCGAACTAAGTGAAAGCTGAAATGAAGTTGAGTGTTTTGTTGGACATAGATCGATCACATCGATCGATCGATGTCACATAGATTGATCGATGTGGATGACATCGATCGATCGATCGAAGTGACATAGATCGATACATCGATCGATGTGCCAACAGTCAGAACTTTTCACTTTGAATTGCATCTTTTGATCCAAGGTTCATCTCTCTTCACATATGAACGGCATGCAACTGACTAGGAGGAGTTCTAAACTGCTGAAATGTATTTTATTAGTTGTTTCAAACACAACCCAAGGCTTATATATAGTATGCCTTGGTATCTTGAATAACATACAAGATCTTTGCAAATTCTGAAAAAAAAAATTTAGCAAGTTTATTTATTCAACCTTCTATTCTCTTCTACTGTCAAACACTTCTCTTTGTAAGTTCAATCCCTTTCTCGTAGAGCAAACGATTAAGGGAAGCCGTTAAATCATGGGAAGCATTCGTTTGTAGTTCACTTTGCTCAACCAATGGAGACGAAATTGCTTTTAAGGACATTGACTTCTATCACGTCTCGGTGTTTGCGATTCGTTGATTTTGTTTGGTTGTTCCACATCTTATTCATATTTTCCAACAGCTACTTTGCGATCTTGAGGTCACAAGTTTGAGCCGCAGAAATAGTCTCTTGCACAAAGTATAGGAAAGACTGCGTGCATCAGATCGCAAAGCGATCCGAACCCTCAACAAACGCGAGAGCCTAGTACACCGGTTGTGCCATTTTATAATGATAAATGTGAGCAAACGCGAAAGTCTAGTGCAATACAAACTCCCTTTTATAATGAAAAACATTATAATATTTCGAACGCTCGTAAAAACTAATATTCGAATCTCATCACATCTTTCCTTTTACTTAAACAAAATCGACCCATCCGTATCTTATGTCGTGGAATATTGAACGTTTTCGGATATACATTTTGTCGACGCATTGAATGAAAAAAATAAAAAAAATAGACGAATATATTTTATAATTATTTAAGTGTAAACTTTGGACCTTCTGTCAATTCCACATTGTTAACTGCACCGGTGCAAACAATTACGTCAAATGATAAGTCTTAACAAATGGTGTTGATGTTGTTTTTATGTTTCTCGAGCACTTGGTGTATTCAAGGTGGATAGGACATATAAATTTTAATTCCCAAAAACAATGGAATTGTTTATAAAGAAAATGGAATTGTAATTAGTTAGTAATCCTAAAGTGAGCCGTTTATGATAATTATCAACAATACAAAATTAATTGTTTAACGCCAAAAACAATGCCAATAAGTTTGAAACTTAAATTTGGTCAAACACCATCTCTAATGCACATTGTACATTGGCAAATAAAATAATTATACACACAATTGTCTCAAGCAATTGGTAAACAGGTGAGATGCCTTAACTGTTTTCACCGTTCACCGTTTTCTGATCAGCCGAATACCTCTTTATGAGTCAGTTCTTCATCCGACTTTACTATCTTTTACTGAATACATATAAGGGAGTCATTTTTTTACCGTCGACCTCAGCGTTGAAGGGACCCGAACCCAAATGGCAAAAAGACTAGAATTAAAGCAATATCTAGCAAGGAAATAATTGTGCGACCCTATGTTTTGATTAATTCCTGTACATGTTAAAACTACATACATTTATCTTAGGAAGGGCTTGAAAAAAGGAGAAACGAAAGAATTGTCATTGATCCCTTAATTAGACAGGATGAAATATTAAGATTAAATGTTCTTTCTATTTTTTGTTCCAAGCTTGTTAGATATAAAATTACATAGGTTTAGATCGAGGAAAGATGTATACATACTAATATATATCGAATTCGGCATTTTTCGTTTGCATATGAAAAAGACAAAAGCGGTATGACTGCGTACATCAGATTGCAAAGCGATCCAACTATTCTTCGAATTATACGCAAACATGGAAGTTTAGTGTATCGAAAACGACATTTCTTATATGAAAAAGACAAAACATATGTCCAAATTGAGAATTTGTCTCAATTATGAGTTCGAAAATAGCTATTTCGAAAAACAGAAGGATCCATCAAGTAATTTAGCACTACCACATTTTCTTTTTATGTTTCTGAAATATACAACTTCTGAGAAAAAGCTACTAGTAAATGATAAAATTGATAATTGGGAAAAAAATAAAAAGCGAAAGGCAAAGTTAAAAGGAGTGAGGAATGGGTTGAATTCGGGTTGCCATGATATTGCGCTTGGGGGTGGGATTTGGTAGAATATTCCGAGGGGTAAATCCGGTGCTTAGATTTGTAATTTCATCATCTCCGGCGAGGGGACTGCTCGGAATCTCAATCCTCTTGTTGATGTTCGATATCTTCTCCGGTGGTGATGGTTATCGGAGAGGAGGTATTGTCAGCATCTTCGCGGAGGCTGGCGGCGGTGGGGGAGGTGGTGGTGCTAACGGCTGGATTTCTTCTCCTTCTAATGTCGCTGTAGCTGTCGCTGTCACGGCCATGGCCGGGATTGCCTTGGCCGCTACCGTCGTCTATTCCCGTAGGTAAACTAACGACGACGAAAATTGTACACAAACCTAGTGCTTTTTCCATCTTCAATCTTAAATTAAAGATTTTGGCTGTATAGATAGTTACTCATTTGATAGAGTGTGGAGAAAAAAATTGTGAGAAGTATAGAGAAGATTAGGGATAGATGTTGACGCACGAGAAACTATCGACGAGGGCGTTGCGGCGGAGTCATACTTCTTTCAAGTTGTCTCCTTTGATTAACTCTCTTTCTCCAAGGCCTTCGTTGGCGTGGGTCCATTTCAGATCGGTTGTGTTAATCGTTGCTTCCTCTTCTTCGACCTCCTCACCACTTTCCAATGATCGGTGAGTTCTCTCCTACTCTTTCCTTGTGTTCTGAGACCATTTTCAGTTTCTCTAGCTGCCAATTTTTCCCCCGATCCTCTGCCTTTTCAGTGTCCGTTTGAGCTGATCTACTGGCAACCTGTCTTTCTGTCTGTGCCCCGTCTGGAAGGTGTTTAGAAAATTGAACTTCTTAAGGATTCTGATTCATGTTGTGGGATGTCTTTCTTGGTTCAGGCAGTAGGTCTTTTGTTTGACTGATTTCCTTATTGTCAAACTTTTCCTCTAGTCCAATGAAGTTCTATGTTACGATACTTAGTCTGTAGCTTCTCTGTTTTTAGTCATCTAATTTGTTCCTCCTTCCATATTTTTTCTTCCTTATAATTATGATTTGTGTGGTAATGGATGTAAGATTCTTGTATCATTGTATGCAGGGGAAGCCGTAAATCACCCTGGTCAAGGAGAAGAAGGAAGCATGCCTTGCTACCGAAGCAGTGGAGGAGTTATTTTGACAAGGATGGGAGGCTTTCTGATGGAGGAGTCAAATTCTTGAAGAAGATTCAGAGTGGGGTGTGTTTGTCATTCTTTTTCTTTTTTTCTTTTTACATTTGCATATCCCGGATTTGTTGTATTTCATTTCTTCGTGATTTATTGAGGTTGCTACTCTAATTTCAGTTTTCTTTTTTATGTTATGTCAGGGTGTTGATCCAAGTATAAGGGCCGAGGTTTGGCCTTTCCTTCTTGGAATGTAAGTACTAAGTGGAGCTTTCCATCTAGTTAAACAGTTAATTGCTTTTACAGCCCTGGAAAACTGAAATTTTTGCTCTCCTTAATATTTAGTATCTTTATTTAGTCCTCTTTGTGGCACTTCATGCCATAAGTTGTCTTTTATACTGGTCCCTCTTGGCTGAGAGCCCACAGAATACGAGCTCATCATCCTCAATCCCCCAATTTATTTGAGAGTTATGTTCCATTATTTTCTCTGTACCTGTGAACAATCCAAGTCACAGCAATCCTGATTATTTGGTTTATCATCAGCTCCAGGACAAAACCACCAGGTAATTGAAGATTGCTTGACACAGACCTCAATATTAGGAGGAGATCAGTAGTTACAACTTATAAGGGCATCCAAAATTATTGCCAAATTCTTATATCTTATCAACTTGTTCACTACCGGATGGATACTTGTTTGAACTTGATTTTTGGGCAGGTGGAATTCTCATGTCCAGAACATCTCATGTTCAATTCAACCCATAACTTGGATTCGTGAAAGGAGAAATAGTGGATTGATGTTACTTAATAAGTGACCATCAGACGTTAGGTTTTGAAACATGCATCTATTCAATGGTCAAATGCAAACCAGACCGGACTTTTCAATTACAAATGCAACCGGAAAGGAGGAAAAAATTAAGATACACGCTTTAAGAATAGAAAGTTTGGGTCGTGAGTGTAGTCGTAACTACTGAGAGAGGCTATCTCCTGAAGGTAGCCATCTTAGTAAAATCATATTCTAGTCATGACTGAACTGCATTGTTATGATGATTCAAATAATAAATCGGACTTTAAACATTTAGTCCAAGCGAGATCAGTAGCCATCTTAGTAAGATTATTTTCTAATCACGACTGAATTGCATTTAGATGATCATTCAAATAATTAATCAGATCATGAACATTCTGCGAAAACGAGATCAGTGCATCAATTTAATTACTGAACCTGTTATGTTTAATTGACTACGCTCTGCTGATCAGTTTTTCACAGATAGGGCATTAATGTCTTGCAGCCGAAGTTTGCAATTTAATATATTCTAACCACTCCCCCCATCAGCTGGCTGGGAGTTATAACTGCGCTCTTTTAAGGATCTTTTGCAATTGAATCTCTCAGCAAGCAACAATATTGAATGTTGTAGTTGATTGTTTTATATGCAACGTGTTTTTGTTGAAGATTGTAGTATCTCCCTAGCACTGGCTTCTAGTAAACCTTTTATAGATTTTGATGACAGCGCTAGATGATGCATACAAGAAGAAAGTGGAAATTGCTGATCCTAAGAAAATTTTAAGCCGTTCAAGTTTCTGTTTTTTTTCAAAGGAGTTCAGCCCTGAGTTCTAAGTTTTCCGCTGATGTGTGTCTTACTGCCTGACGACTACATTTGGACAAGTAACTATATGCACTGCTTCCCTTGAATGATGGTCTTGGTGTGTTGTATTTCGAATTAGAGACTAAGTGTATCCTGCTTGCTTTCGTTTGGTGTTGGCAAAGTGAGAAACTTAATTGACGTCTTGGTATCCTTGGAATTAGAGACTAGGCTTATCCTGCCGCTTTCCTTTTGTGTTAGTAAATTTACAAGTAATTTGGTCAGCCATATACCTAATTGATTTGAAGTTGTATTCCACTCTATGATGCGTAGAGTTGGTACCCGCACAATACTTATTCTGGTGCCTCGTCTTAAGTTGGATGTTTTTCTTGATGTGTTATGACAGCGAATCAATTTGTTAATCCTTTTCTTCAATGTTATCACGTCTGTGGTAATCTTGGCTCAATTTATTCGTTTTTTCCCCTAACAGCTATGATTTGAAGAGCACAGAGAAAGAAAGAGATGCAATTAAAGCTCAGAGGAGGCAAGTATCCTTGGTCAATTGTCTTAATTATGATATTTTTTTGGTGCTGAGAAAGGGCAAACTTTCTTATGCATAGTTCCTTGATCGTAATACACCAATGCCTTCTATCTCTGATACCCTTATTTTTCTCGGAGCAGGAGAGAATACTTGAACCTTCGTAGGCAGTGTCGACAACTTGTGACATGTGATGAGAATTGTTTCAAGTTGAAGGAAACTTTTGTGGATGATAATAATGAGGGTTCTAGTGAGCTTGGGAGAGTTATTGATTCTTCAGGTCTAGTAGAAGTTTACAGTGTCCAGGATTCTCTTTCTGGTGAGCTAGTGAATCCAGAAAGTGAAGATGATAAAAGAGCAACAGGTGGTTCCAGTATCCAAACCACTAACCTGTCAGCAAGGTTGGATGGTGATAAAAGTGAAGAAGCTAAAGAAAACATCTCTGAACCCGAACCAGAGTCATCTGATTCAGACTCTTCTGAAGATCAAGAGGGGACACAGCCTTTATTAGCACAAGACAAAACAGATTACAGTAGCTCTGTTGAGGTTGCTGACTTTGTCCCTAGGACATCAGACTTTGTGTTGCAACCCCATGCCTCAGAAAATTTCGCAACATGGCAGAGGATCATTCGTCTTGATGCTGTTCGTGCAAATAGTGAATGGGTTGTTTATTCGCCTTCCCAGGCTGCAGTGTCCGAGGATAAAGCTCGACAGCTGGCTGAGAGTGTTGGACTAAAGGACTTTGATAATCTGGAACCGTGTAGGATTTTTCATGCTGCCCGGCTTGTTGCTGTCCTTGAAGCTTATGCAATTTATGATTCTGAGATTGGCTACTGCCAGGGGATGAGTGATTTACTGTCTCCAATTATCTCTGTGATGGAGGAGGACTACGAAGCATTCTGGTGTTTCGTAGGTTTCATGCATAAAGCTCGGCATAACTTTCGACTTGACGAGGTTGGAATTCGCAGGCAACTGGGCATAGTGTCAAAAATAATAAAATGCAAAGATTCACAGCTGTATAGGCATTTGGTGAAGCTCCAGGCGGAGGATTGCTTCTTTGTGTACCGAATGGTGGTGGTCCTTTTGAGAAGAGAACTAGAGTTTGAGCAGACCCTTTGCCTCTGGGAGGTGATGTGGGCAGATCAGGCAGCAATAAGGGCTGGAATCGCAAAATCTGCCTGGGGAAGGATGAGGTTGAAGGCTCCTCCCAGCGAAGATCTCCTGCTTTATGCAATAGCAGCTTGTGTGCTGCAAAGAAAGAAGCTGATCATTGAGAAGTACAGCAGCATGGATGAAATAATGAGGGAGTGCAATAGCATGGCTGGACAACTGGACGTCTGGAAACTTCTGGATGATGCACACGAGTTGGTGGTGAATCTTCACGATAGGATTTAGGCACGCAAATCCGTGGTACTTTTGGTTCCTTTCCTTGTTCCCAAATCGAGTGTTTCTCCATTCCCTTTATCTTAAATATTTATATTGCTGCCTGTTTACTCATTGGGACACCCTAGTAACCAAGGGTTTTCGCGAGAGGACCACACTCTGAAACCTGTACCTGGTAGGCTGATGCTGGGCTTAATTAATTGTGGAGCCATGGTGTGTGTACGCCCGCACTCCATACTCTTTGGGGTGAAGTGGCGTCCTATGGCTTTTCGAGTAATAAACCTCGACTTTAATGGCTGCCTTCTGTATTACCTTGCTTAGTTTTTGGTGGACTTTGCAGCTTCCAGGTTTATGCTTACAGATTCAATCACATTATTGATTTGAGCTTTAGGGTCATTTGTGGTTGTGGCTTTTGAGGAGTTCATCTGGACACTCTGCTTGACTTTCAGTACCTCTAAGATTGGCAATATGCTTGGGTGCTTGCGAAGTTGATACTATTTGTATAATTCCTCTGCATCAAATACTTGTTATCGAACACATTTTGGTCAACATTTTTTTACTTTCGGACGCGTCCTTAGATAAAGGCTAACCCACGAGGACTCATGACTCATTTTATATAAAAGCTTTTAGATTTTTGGGTTCTGTTTTCGATTATTGATCTCTCATGGTCATACTTGAGTGTTCTATCGAAAAGGGAAAAGAAAAACACCGGCCATGCTCGAGTGTATCTTAATGCATTTTCACTGAACGACATAGTTGCAAGTCATTAGACCAAGGCTGTTGAGGGTTGTTCACGCTGTAAGCGTTTCTGATCGCTTGCTCAATGCTTTAAATTGATATTTAGGAAATCAAAATTTCTCAACATAAAAGATAAAAGATAGGATGAGTTATGTCGCATAAGTACAATTGATAGATATTATATCGCATTTTTTATCTTGTTTTTAGTAACATAATACAGGTATGCAGTATGTTTTAACATCTCTTTCACAAACTAATATGATTTGAACCGTCATGTCTATGGCCAAATTCATTGTGACCAGTCCCCTACCACTTCGTGTGCTGACCGCAGAGACGGAGGATTAGTCTTCTGGCTTTCGGCTAGGAGGATATCTCGGGGCAACCCATTAAAAAAAGGGTCGTCTTATATATCTCTCTCTTAGTTTCTGTGAAAAGATTATAAACCCTTTGATCGGGGGGGGGGGGGGGTTGGAACAAATAAAATTGATTTAAGTTTCTTATGAACTTAGGAATTAAGTCGCAAAAGGCTAGAAGGAAACTAATGTAATTGATAAGTGGGCATCCAACGCGACCATTATCTTCTTTTTCCTTATGAAGCAATCTTTGCTTCAACATGATATCTAGAGAAAGAGTAAGGACTGTTGGATTGTTATTTTCCAACAAAAATTTCAAAAAGCAATTCCATATTTGATAGTTACTGTCATAGAAAGTTTTCAGGAAACTTTCAAAAAAGGATTTAGGACACCTAGTTAGAGACATACAGTCTATGCCAAAAGAAATACAACAGCAACACAAACTTTTTTTCACTATATGTAATCTCTGGACACAGTTTATTTTAATAAAATGATCCCTTTTCTCCAAAAAAAAAAAAAATCCGTAATATGGATCGAAATTTTTTAAAGGAAAAAGTAGGCGTAATTCCAATCCAGTCGACTATTTACACCTCACAGATTTGAGAAAAACTTTTAAACATAGCAGATGAATTCATTCGAGTACGATTCCTTTTTTTTATTAGATTTGAAAACAAACGTTTATAAGTTAATAAAAAGGGAAAGAAAATCGGCAGCACATAAGAACTCCCACATAGGCAGATCTCAATACGACGTCGTAGTGATTCCAAAGCTCCCGATTCCGAGGACATTTATCTGCTTTACTGAAAAAAGCAGCAGCGGGAGTGCCTACTCGTTGAATACCGAAAGAAGCAAAGGGCCAAAGGGTGCAATTACTGCTGTGCTAGATCGGCGGCCATGTCCTCCGACGCCCAACTCTCCCAATCCCAAAACGGAGCAACCGAACCCAAATTACCACCAGCTGATCCTGTTCCCCAATATTCCGAGGACGAATCTAAGAACATACCACAAGATGGTGATCTAGACGGAAATGCAACTGAATCAGTTCACGAACATGAGAAAGGTGCCGACGCGTCTGATTCTGTTGCAAATCGGATGGATTCAGAGGAAGTGCGAGATTCGGATCCGGTGTCCTCAACTGAATTTGAACAGCGAGCAGCGGAGGCAAATAATGTTGACGGTGATTCGAAACTGAGAAAAGATGAAGGGAGCCGAACGTTTACCATGAGAGAATTGTTGAATAAATTGAAGAGCGGTGATGGTAATGGAGAGTCCGAGGCTGATAGAGAAGCTGACACTCCTCACAGGTCAGTTCATGATCCAAATACTTCCTTTTTATGTCTCTTGGTTTCGGGTAGGATGCAAGATTATTAGTGCAAAATGCAATCTTGCACTTGTTCTTTTCCTCTGGGGAAACACTATGCTAAAGATGAATCATTGAAGAGTGAATTTGGGTAAAGCATGTTGTTTGAAATGGACTTCTTTCTCACGAAGCGTTTTATGGCATATTAACATGTAATACTGTTGATCGCGGGGAATGGTAAGTGTACAGCTTTTCTTTTTATTACGCTTTCCTCGATATAAGAGCACGAACAAAGGAAACTAGTGCATAATGTTGAAATATGCTATTCATAATCTTTTCGTTTTCCTCATCCTTTACCATGGGATGTCAGATCTTCTGATAGAGATGGATATAGGCTGAGATACTGCAGATTGCATTTTAGGCCTATTGCCGAAGAAGCATTCTCTTAAATCTAGAATGGCTGGTCTAGTTTATAGGATGTGTAAGTCTGAAATATTTAGATGCTTTAGCCTACATGATTAGAGAGCCAGATACAGCTTCTGATTGTACATGATTTTGGTTCTTTATTTAATGGCTACATCCTGTTTCTTTGCGATTTTCCGACTGCAAAGTTTTTGAAGTACAAAAGGTTATGCTCTTCTTTACATATACAGCTGCTTATTAGCTTTTCTTTCCTTTTTTCCCTCTATGATTAATTGTTTTCAGTGGACAAGGCACTCAACAACATATTGATCACAGTGCTGCCGCCATGGAATTGATTGATAGGGTGACTGGTGGAGACGAGGAAGGTCGGTCTCGACATCGTATTCTTACTTTTGCAGCAAAGAGGTAGCCGTGCTATTTAAGCATGATTTATGCGTGTGAGTGTGTGCGTTTTTTCTCCTTTTCTTTTTTGAGCCATGAACACTATGGTTGAAACTGTAGCTTGATGACAACGGAGAGTGAAGGAGAGGAGTTGGATTTTTTTTTTTTTTTTTTGTTTGATCTAGAAAGAGCTCTTTCAGGCTGTTGTCCTCCATGATACTTCTTCTTCTAGAATCTCGTGCTCCTTAAGTTGGATTTAGCAAAACTTATTCCTAGTTGATTTTTAATTTTGTAACTGTAGCACTATGAATGCGTGAACTCAATATATTTTTGGACCTGTAGATTTGGCCTTTCTGTTGATCCGGAATTCATAAGTTCCTTCAGTTGGCAACCAGCCTTCCTGGACTCCTGTAATTTTCTCAGAGGGAAATGGAAAAAGTTCTACATCTGCTGTGCATTTGAATCATGCAGTGTCTTGTGAGCCTTTTGATTAAGAACTTGAAATCCCTTTTGGTTCTTTCCTGTAGGTATGCTAGTGCTTTGGAGAGGAATCCTGAAGATTATGATGCTCTCTACAATTGGGCATTGGTTCTTCAGGTATGATCTTGTGCACGCCAATGCTAATTTCTGGCATTTGTGTATCACATACATCTGTTGAGGGTCCATCTTACTCTCTTTAATTATTCCCAAATTTTCCGTCTACACAAACTCATAATGAGATATTATACTTCGCTTTTTGTTGGCCAATTCATGTTTTAGTCGTATCTGAAAATAACAGTTTGCACAATCAACTGCTTTTGAATTTATTCCTTTGCTAATGCATATTGCATTATGTATAGTCCTTGAATTTTTTATATCATTTTTCTCTTCACGCAGGAAAGTGCGGATAATGTTGGTCCTGATTCTAGCTCATCTTTGAAAGACGAACTGCTTGAAGAGGCTTGTAAGAAATACGAGGAAGCTACCCGTCTTTGCCCTACACTAAATGATGTATATGCACCTACTTCAGTGTTCAATTCTCCACCTCCCAACCACCCCCACCCCCCACCCCGCCCCAAAACACACCAGAGAGGAAAAAGAAAAAAATTAACGTCATGAAAGAGAAATAATGAAAAAAAGTTAATCTCCTAGAGTGGATGATGAAATGTCAACTCAAGTTCAGTTTGGTTGGTCTCCTTGTGTTGTCTGTTTTTGCTTTATACCGTTGTGATTCTCCTATACATTTGGTCAAACATTCAAGGTTACTTTTCATAACAATATTTGTCAACAGAGCTCACTTTGAATTGGATCTCTTTCAAACTGAAAACTTTGTCTCATTTCTTCTAGACATGTTAGTTGGTGCGAGACAATGAATGAGATGCATGTTAAACGTGCGAGAGGGAGACCACAGAAAACATGGAGAGAGACAATAAGAAAAAAGATGACTTATATGATGATTGAGAAGCATATGGTCAGTGATAGAGTACAGTAGAGACAATTGATTTATGTAGCCGATATCATGTAGAGGGTATAAGATTTAAGAGACTTTAGGTACTTAGGCATGAATCACGGCTGAGATGATATAATAGTCTTGAAACATGTGTATTCTAAATGTGCGCATTATGCATTAGGTATTTAGAAACACACAAGGAGGTAGGATTTAGCCCACGCCTCAAAAAAAGCAAAATAAATTAATAAATAAAATAAATAAAGCGCAAAATGATCGATCCATATATCCGACTCTGTATAGTGAGAAAAAGCTGGAGTGTTGCAGTTGTATTTCTTTTGGCATGGACCGTCTGTCTCTGACTCGGTGTCATAAATCCTGTCGTGAAAGTTTTCTGAAAACTTTATATGACAGTAACTATCCAATATGGAATTGCTTTTTGAAATTTTTGTTGGAAAATAACAATCCAACAGTCCTTACTCTTTCTCTAGATATCATGTTGATTTCAACATAATTTTTTGAAAGACAACGCAGAACTTGCCAGAGTTTCCATTCTCTCAAGGAGAAAAAAAAATTCACCTGGAAACTCCGTGTACAGATGGGTTGATCAGTTGGCTGATTTATTACAAGAGCCTAATCAAAACTTCATGATTTCTCAGGCTTACTACAACTGGGCTATTGCAATATCTGATCGTGCAAAGATTAGAGGTCGGACAAAGGAAGCCGAGGAATTCTGGAAACAGGTTTTACATGTTACCTTTAACTTCTTCTTTTGTCTTTCTTTAGTTCCATTTCTCCTTAATCATGATCTTCTCAGTCCTAGTCCTCCACCTCCCACCTTATTCCTTCCCATTGGTGCATGTGTATCCTCCTCCCTTCTTTTCTTTTCTGGTGCATGGATATTCATCTGGTTTCTTGGTATGGGTTCTTATACTTCAAACTGATTTAGCAAAAAAAAAAAAAAAGTTCGAGGATTTTAGAAATGAGAAAGTTTTTACAAAATATAAACAGAGAATCAGAAGACGTCTATCCTGGCTAGTATAGAAACACGATGACCTTGGACATAATGAATAATGTTGTTCAAAGCGAAGTTTTTTAGGTATAGGAGTCAGCAACAACAGTATCACTTGTCAAGTCTTATTCCTAATTGGTGGGCTTGGTGTAAGTTGGCTATATAGTACTCAATTGCATATGTTGTACGCAGTTGTCTTCCAATTTACAACAAACATAATGTATCTTTCTTAATGGTTCTCCTCTCCTCAATTTAGTGTTAGTTGTTTGATAATGTAAAGTATACTTGCTTTGACGAATTCAGAGAATGTCCTTCAGTACTAGTCAAATTATTGGTAAAGGCAGCGTAATGGTTGAAATATCCAATGAGTGCAGGTTCTAGGAAAGGGTCATGTCATTTTTGTCCCAATGTATAGTCTTATATTTTACTTCTAAAGAGGTTTTCCGCAAAACAAAAATCCATAACCTTATGTTGCATGCTCTAGCCTTTGCAGCCGCTTCCGGATTTAATGCTCAGTTGATTGTTCATTAAAGATTATACCTTTCCACATAGAGCAAAAAGTATTGAAATAAACAATTTTAGTTAAGCACGATTGATTTCTTGCCTTTCTATCTTTTCCATGTGAGCAGCAGGCATCACCATTATTGATTTTTTTATATCAAGGGTCACCCTTAGTCTTTTTCTGAAACAGGGTGGCCCTAGCTAATAAATAATATTTTTTCACGCCAATATGATGCTTATGACTTTTAACAGGTTGCAATTTGAATAACAGGATGTGTGGAATAGGGGAAAGGAAGAAAATATCACTTTTATCCATTCGTTGCTTATCACCTCTTTTGTTAAGCTACCTGAACTGACTTTCTTGAACTTGTGAAGATACATGATATTCTTTGATTTATATCAAAAAGTTCTAAAATTTACAAAATTATCTCTAGATAGTTGTATCAGTACACCCTTATCTACGTTCCAAGCCTTCTCCTGAGTTCTTTATGTATGGTAACTAATGTCGCAGTTGTGCGGCGTTTGTCACGAGCAGGGAATGTGCCACTCACGTCCAATCATCTTCACTTAATTCCTTAAATGTTCTTGAGTAGTAGACCTTCTCCAAGGCCAGGTTTTTGGGCCTAGATTGGTGATTGCCAAGGCATTCCCCTTGTGAAAACACAGAATATACCCATTTGTTCCATAGGGATTGTCATGTGAGCCGTTATGCTTATATTCAGCTTGCTCAGTTATTGGCTAGCGAATTCCATAATCTTTTTCATAATTTGAGCATCTATTGAAAGCAAATTTGTTTATCCAATGCAGGCAACAAAGAATTATGAGAAGGCCGTTCAGCTGAATTGGAACAGTCCTCAGGTAATCATTGAGAAACCGATTGAGGTTTATCGTAGCAACTTTCTGAAACCTTTAGGAAACTTGAATGAGCTTTCGTTTAGTTTTGTTGAAGTTGTGAGAAACTTGCTACAGTTTGGCCCTGTTTGTCATTCTTCTTTGCTTTTAAAAGGCAGGCATAGTGATACTTGCTGTTACTTTTTTCTTCCTTTTATAAGAATGTGCTGCTGGTTTTCTTATCTTTTCCTTTATGATCTGATGTGGTTCTCCATCCTGTGTGTTAATTGATGTTTTTGTGCTGTCACTCTTCTCTTCCTTCTTTAAGAATTTGATGCTGCTTTTCTCTTCTTTTCATTTATAACCTGATCTGGTTCATTCTGAGTCATTCCTCTTACCGTTCCTCTTCTTGTTTAATGCGCTAACATCATGTTACTCTTTTACCAGGCACTTAACAATTGGGGCCTTGCTCTCCAGGTGCTTATATTTTATCCGCCAGGATGACAACTCCCCATTCTTATATTTCTTTATCTGATTGGTGATACATGGCACATTCATCAGAAATTCTTTCTCCAGTAACATTTGTTTAGTTGTAAATTTTTTATCTCGAATGCATTTCAGGAATTAAGTGCAATTGTACCTGCTCGTGAAAAGCAAAATATTGTCAGAACTGCAATTAATAAGGTAACAAATCTAAATATGCTGCCTCAGTAGGTAATAGGATAAATTTTTAGTGAGCTTAACTTTTCCAACTGTTAGGGTAACGTTATGTCTTTTTGCTGGTGCAGTTCCGCGCTGCAATACAGTTACAGTTTGACTTCCATAGGGCAATTTACAACCTTGGAACAGTTCTGGTTGGTATATATGTGTACATATATTTCCTCCTTTCTATTGTTTAAACTTTCTTGATTAAACTGAAACCTCTGAAATTGATCTTCTAGTGTTTAAATTATTGCAGTATGGACTAGCAGAGGACATTTCAAGAACCGGTGTGCCAATCAATGCTAAAAATGTTGATCCTAATGAGTTATATAGTCAGTCTGCAATCTACATTGCAGCAGCACATGCTTTGAAACCAACTTACTCGGTACTTTTTTCACTTTTTGATATTTTTATATGATTGCGACATCACAAGTGCATCTAATAGAAACTACGCTGCTGAAAATGGTACTAAGTGCATCTAATAGAAACTACTATGCTGAAAATGGTACTACCATTATTGTTTTAAAGATTCGAATAATTTACGGACCTTGTTGATACATCAGTGTACTCCATTTTAATGGGATCTGTCTGATTTTTTGTATTTTAGTTGAGTTACCATTCTAGCTTTTACATTCTAATGTATTTTGATATCCAGTTTTTTCATTCTTAATGGACCACATACACAAGCAAAACCTAAATGTATGGAAGTGTTATGTTATTCTTGAATTTTCAAATTTCACCGAAGGTCAGAGTAGACATATAAACTATAAACGAAGAAAGGAAGAAAAGAAGAGCAGCAACAAATTTTCTTATTTTTTTTCTCTGTAGGACGGGAATACAGAGTTTGAATTTCCTTCTTGCACTTTTACTGACACTAAAGTTGTCTTTTTGGTTCCTGATGATAGGTTTACACCAGTGCATTGAAACTTGTTCGGTCTATGGTGAGTTTCTCTTTTCAAAGCTACTATTACTTGTGTCACTCCTCAGGTTCACCGATATTGTCCTATTTTTGCTTCATCAATCAGACGGGTTTTTAGCCCTTCACGGAAAAAATCAACATATTGCATTTATTGCTGTCATGTGGTCTGTTCAAGTTATTTTAAGCCTTTTGGTTATAAGTAGTCCTTGGCTCTAGAACCTGTTCATTGGTGCTGCTAAGTGAGAACTTGTTCTTTAGAGAAATGTAGTTTTCATCTATATTTGTTGAGCACATTAATGGGTTGGACTCTTAAACGTTACCAGGATAATATGAGAAAAGGACTGCAATCCTTGACCTTCAAGTACAACTGAATTTTTCTGTTTGAAACTTGTTGCTCAAAAAGCAAAATATGAGTTCAATTTATCTTTGAGGATAAATGAAGTTCTCTTTGAACTTGTTGCAAAAAGCCAAATTTAGAGTTACATAGGAGAGGGCCAGAGTTCAAGGCGTTTATCCAAATATTCTGTAGTCCACTTTTTTAAATGTGCAGCTACAGGGCTTTCTTAAGACATTCCATCTTGTTTTCTCTGTAGATCTTAATGTTGCTTCATCTGAGATACTGCTTCTGTGTTCAATTCACCATTTACATATCATTGTTAAGCTACGTGCTAATTGAAACCTGCTATATTAAACACTACCAGAGTTTCTACTTGCACTGCTATCTCTACCATTTAGATTCAAATTTTTCAAAATGCTGAAAAATAATGCCACAAAAACTGGACATGGAAAAAGTTTTACACCCTGTATCTTCTCTCTTGCTTTCTCTCTCTCAATTTCTTCTGGGGAGAAATTAACCATTTTCTTTGTCAGTAATCTGAGCATGAATTGGTATTTGCAGTTACCTCTACCATACTTAAAGGTTGGATATCTTACTGCACCACCTGCGGGAACTCATATTGCTCCTCATGGTGATTGGAGACGTACTCAGTTTGTTTTAAACCATGAAGGTCTTCACCAGGTAGCACTTTTATGTTGGCAAAGTTCTCAGAATTGTCCATCTCAAAACTACTTGGAATGAGTAGTGCGACTGACTTTATACTAGGTTGCTATGATCTCTTCGGGAATCTTATTCAGAAAGGAGCCCCTTAACTAATTCTAATACTATTGGAGCTCTTGTTTTCAAAAATATGTAATGGTGCTTTTAGGAGAATGGTTTCATCTGTGGTTCATCTTGTATGTAAGTATGTAACAGAACCTTCTCATCTAGAATGGTCTTTTTATAGCAGGAGCTGCAGTACTGCATCTTTCAAGAAAAGTTTCCTTCTAGTGGCTTGTGATGGTGTATTTTCAGTTGCTTGAGTGGATGTCTATCGGATATTTTCCTCATTTCTGAAAGCTTGCCATGCGACTTTACTGTCTGACAAATGATGTTTTTGCAATCTCTTATTTCAGATTCTCAAAGTTGAGCAGGGACAACTGCCACATAGCCTTTCTTCAAAAGCAGGAGATTCCGTCAACATCAGTAAATCAGCAATTAGGGTAGATGTCCCAGATATAGTCTCTGTATCAGCCTGTGCCGATCTAACATTACCTCCTGGGGCAGGTCTTTGCATTGACACAATTAATGGACCGGTTTTCTTGGTAAGGACTTCTCTACCTTTACTATTCAATGAAAGCGTATTGTAAAAAATCAAGATGATACAATGACTCTCACCTCTTTGGGAGTGGAAATAAATAAATTCATAACAGTATTTCGGAGGTGATTGAATTGAGTTAAAATAACTTAAAAATTCTGATTTGAATTCCTCTTGAGTGAAGTGCTTCCATCGACTAAAAACCTCCCCTAGTACCATTTACTTATGTAGTGCATTGAGCTGCCCCCATCTCTTTATTTTATATGGCAACAACTTTGATTCAATGTTTCCTCAGATGGCTGATTCATGGGAATCTTTGGATGGATGGTTGGATGCCATTCGCTTGGTCTATACAATCTTTGCAAGGGGTAAAAGTGATGTTTTGGCAGGTATAATTACTTCATAAGTTTTTTCTCGTTTCCTTTTTGTAAGAAGGGAGTACCCAGATGAATTTTATCACGAAAAGAGTGACTGGAAATCGAGATCTTTCTGGTGTGGGATTTGATGTAAGGAACTTCAGTTGTCGTTTGATCATTCATAAATTATTCAGATGTGTAATAGATGGTCCAAGTTTTGTCTTTCTGTAAATCTTTTCAATCTTTTTTTATTATATATGTAATTTTGTCTAGTGCTTTCTAGTCTTTGACACAAAATGTTCTATATCTTTGATTGCCGCCACTAAAAATAAACCTGCATCTCCCCCCCCCCCCCTCCTTCCCGTCTCCTCTTCTCTTTGTTCCTCCCTCCTCTGGTTTGTGCAATCGAAGACCAAGTGGCAAATATAAGGCGGAGACACAGGTGAATTATCTACGAATGGTGTCTTTTGTGTTGTGGCATTTTGCAAAGGTATTTTTGCAAGCCTCGGTAGATAAGAAATGAAGGTGTTTTTACAATGTTTTTGACATGCTATGGACGCTTTTGCGTGCGGCCTTTAGATTACTCATGTTAACCGGAAAAGGAAGACCAAAGAAGATCTAATGACATGATTAGAGAAAATCTGGAATTTTTTGAACTGTGAGAAAGGTGTTATACATATGGCATGGTTGTGGGGATTATTTTGAAAATTTGTCTCTGGGATAATAACAAACCACGTAATAAAAACCATATTAGCAAACTGTAACTTAAATTGTGTGAGAACAGGCCTTGGAGCAACTGATAATGTTATTTTATGAACTTAAGGTTACATGCTCTGTTCGAGCTGGTGGAAACAACTTTTTGCACAAAGTGTAAGGTAAGACTAGTATATCAGATCGTATAGCGATCTAGTCTATTGTCGGACCCTGAGCAAACGTGGGAAGGTAGTGCATTCTTTTTAGGGCTTGAACTTCAATGCTAGGTAGAAGCAGGTAGAATCGATCAATCGAAACATTGTGTTTCAAGACGACCAAAGCAGTAATCCAACATCTTTTTTGTTGCATAAAATATTCCTCTTTCTGCAGTCTGGCATTACGTGAACCAACCTATGTGTTTGTGATTTCTTATGTGGAAATGATACTATAACAAAAAAAAGTTTCAGCTCGATATATTCAAATATGAGACTGGCTTTTAAATAGTGCGCTGAGATACATGGCTAAGGCTCTTTTTCTTTCTTTTTAAGCCATATTCACATCTTTCAATTTCTTCAATGCTCGAATTTAATTGGTTTTGCTTTTGAATTGAATCGGAGGCCATAGCTTGAACAGTTTCTTTATAATCTACGGGTGTCATTTTAGTCCTTGGATTGTTTCTTATCACGAACAAATTTTGGTATCACCACAACAACAACATTACCCTTATTGACTTAGAGACTCCCGTCTATGGCGGAGTATGAGAGGGGTCGGATGTATGCAACCATACCCATGTGTTAGAAACATAGAGAGGTGGTTTCTCGATGACCCATAATGAAAATTGCGTGTCAATCAACTGCTACTTCACAGTATAAGAACCACATCCAATTTAGAGAGTTATTTTGCTTTATTCCATCATATTCAAAGTCAAGGAAAAGTGTGTCATTGACTTCATTGTAAATAAAAGAACTTTTGGTATGACCATCTTGTATTAACCTGTGGAAGGCAGAGTAAGATATCTCGAATTGTGTGTGTGTGTGTAATTCGTCATTTTCATGTTTAGCTGTAATTTAGCCTTTGAACTTATAAACGCTTTCTCTCCGTTTTATAACGGTTAATGACTAAGTAATACATTGATACTTAGTTTACACTGGTCAGTTTAAAATTTGTCATTTATCAACTCCTCCAAATGACAACTGTTGGGCATCAAAATCGCTACTAATTTACTAAGTGGAGCATGTAGGGCAATCCCCACCTAAGTGTGAGAAGTTTCCTGCTTAGGAGACCAAAAAGTTCATGCACATTGGAGGGTTGACTCTTGCCAAAGCAAGAATTGAGGCAGGAAGTGCCCACAGACCTTCACCACATATCAACCCAGAAGCAACTGCTGGAACCATGGCTTGAACTTTGGCAGGGTCAACCCTCTGCCAAGTGTACACAATCAAACTCCCAATGCACATATCTATCGCGACATTTGCGCCTATCAGGAAAGGTAATGCCATTACCATTGGCAATGGCATCCATTTTCCTATCTTCTCTGACGAAATGTCCTTCACCATGTTTACACCAACAGCAAAGGCAAAGAATCCGTAACACAAATGCAAGCAATGCTGAGGCAAAGCCGAGAAGCCCTGTACTCCAAGGACAGCCATGTTTCTGTAGACAAGTGCAAATGGTGCCTTATATTCACCATTTGGGTTCCCAATATCAAATGCCCTGTAGAACAAGAAGAAGCTGAGTGGTCCAACCACACAGCCTACAGCTGTTCCAATTGCCTGGCTCACGAACATTGCTCTTGGGGAGGAGTAGGTGAGGTGACCTGTTTTGAAATCTTGCATCAATGTGCAAGAACCATAGATGATAGTTTTGACTAGACCACATCCAACTAGGCCAGCTATAACACCGTTTTCTCTTCCAGCCAAAGCAGCCATTACAAACAGACCCACTTTGCCATAATTGTATGCCATGTTTATGTCAGTTAAGCCAGCACCATAAGCATTGCAGAAAGCTAAAGACGGAGCGAAGATATAGGCCACAACTACATAGTACCACTTGACCTGTGGAAAGATGAACGGAATAACAACTGCTGTGATAAACGCGAAGACTGCATATCCGGTGGCGGCTATCCACATCGGAATGCTGTCCTTCATGAAGACCTCATCTTGCTTTAGGTCTTCAAGCCGCGTTATGTTCTTCTTGCTGGTGTCTGTCAAGAGCATTAAGATAAATAATCTGCTCTGAATTAATCACTAGCTACTCTTGACAGACTTCCCTGCAAAAATATATACCATAATGGTAGACTGCCATGGATATGTGCATTTTTTTAACTGATCATGTGTTTATTCTCATGAACACTGTTCTAGAGTGTAAAAGTTTTGTATGTCTGAGAAACCACTGTGCTAAGATCATAAAGTCTCAAATCTAACAGGACACTGCGGATTTTTCTTCATTAGTCGTCGCAATTTGATGTAATAATCCATATACCTTTTGGCACAGACTTGTGTTGACAAAAATCATGCACGGCATGCATTAGCGTGTACCTTTTCACACAGGCAAAGCTTCATTTGATGCTATCATCCACTGAATAAAATTGTAACATGAGGAGAAGTGATTGCAAGTTGAAGATATTAGATGAGTACAATGACATCTTACCTGGCCTTATGTTTCTGTGGTTTAGCATTCGATACATGTTCATCAAAGCAATGCCGGTTATTTTGAGGAAACTGTAGAGCCCATCACCAAGGAGAAGAGAAATGGAGACAAACACCTGTCCAAAGGGGACAGAGGAAATGAAAAGAAAAGGAAAGAAAGCCCATTTGGAGCTAGTCAATAGAGATCTGCTAAGATTGTTCTTGAAGTTACAAATGAGATTATTACCTTGTAACCATTGAGACTCTTCATACTGCTTTCAGGTATATCAGCAGGAAACCATCTTCCTTTCTCCTTGTGGACAAGTGGCCACAACATACCCCACGAAATCACTGCTCCAAACAGCATGGACAGGTTCACAATGTGGGGACAAATCATTCCGGTTCCAACAAAGGTGAGCCCGAAATCAAAGTAGAACCTAGCCAAAGTGAAACGACTGATCAACATTCTGACTGTAAAGTAACACATGCAAAAGGTCCAAACTTGATTCTAACGATGCTACTTCATTCTTGGTTGCTCAAAAAGTGGACATACAACAACAACATTACCCCATTACCATATAGGTTTCCGCCTATGGCAGGGTATGGAAGGTCAGATGTACGCAATCATACCCATGTGTTAGGATCACAGAGAGGTTTCTCGATGACCCATAATGAAAATTGTGTCGGTCAACTGCTACTTCACAATATAAGCAGACAGCCAATTTAGTGGCTTATTTTGCTTTATTTCATCATAGTCCAAAGTCAAGAAAGAGTGTGTCCTTGTCCAAAAAATGGACATGATAAACCGATATCGTTACATATCAACCAAGATTATATAAAGATATAAATCAATGGGAATTATGATTTGTTACTAAAGAAAATGTGAGACTTACGTTTGCTTGAGAGCTTTCAATCCAAAGGTAGGAAACTCTGAGAACCCACAATCACCTTTGCCAGAGTAAAACCACTTGAATAATCCCCACAAGAAACTAGCAGAAAACAACTTGGTGAAACTCCTAACTTGCTTTCTGTAAAATGTTGGGTTGTATATATGTTACTAACAGATGATTGAGGCTAAGGGTAGAAGGGTAATAAACATTTGAACAAAACTTTAATGAAATGTTACTTAGTCATTTTGTCACCCTTGGCATGAAAACCTTGTATAAGAACTGCAGTTGCCATGCCGCTCGGATAAGTCAATCTATAGTCAACTATCAAAATCTGCAAAACCAAGACTTGGCATTTCAGTAACAAACTCATTACCGAGTTACCAAAAGTAAAGTGAAGGGCAGTGATTATGCATTGATATATTCATAGTTCACCAGTTTTTCACTTTTCAAATAGATTGATTGTAAGATTTCCAATTAGAATTAAGAGTTTTGCATACGTAGTTAAGAAATGCATTGGAAGTCATTACCGATTTGTTTAATCTGCGGTATAAGAGCATAAACACAACAACATTACCCGGCTCCCGCCTATAGCAGGGTATGTGGGGTCGGATGTACGCAACTATACACATATGTTAGAAACACACCGAGATTGTTTCTCAATGACCCACAATAAAAATTGCGTGTCGATTGACTGCTCTCGCAGCCAATTTAATGAGTCATTTTGCTTTATTTCATCATTATCCAAAGTAAATGAGGGATGTCCTTAACTTTATTGAAAATGGAAAGATGTGAGAACATAACTAATATAGTAAATTTCGTATTCCGCATCAAACACATAAGCTTCTTTCCTTTTCTATTCTTTTCTTTTTTAATTATTCATCGATCAATAAGATAAGGGTAAGTTGAAACGAATGATACTATTATACCGTCTTTTTAGTTTTTAATGACATGGTTCTGACCAAACGGACGTTTTTCACTCAATTATTTTAATTTTAAGTGACCTACAATTATTTCAAGAGAACCTCGAGAGTAGATCATTTTTTTTTAATGCAGAGAGACATATCCTTCTAAAAATACATACAAAATCTTTGTAAAACCTACTAAAAATCGACACGGTTTTAGTAGAACTTAATCATATTTGTGAAACCTACATACATAATGACTATATATGGCTGTGTACATCCGACTCTTCTCATAATCCGTCATAGGCGGGAGCCTCTAAAACCATAGGTAACGTTGTTGTTATGGTTATCCTAAGAAACAAAAAGTTAATCAGAAGGTTGGTATTTAACTGTAAATTTGGGAATTTTAATCTAAAGTACCTTTCTTAGTGGAATCAAAGCAAAGAGACCAATAAAGGAAACCAAAAAGAGGTAGCTGATCATCCAACCAAGCCCTGGTTCCTTGTAACTCCCTGGTCCGTTTCCTGCTGTATCAATCCCTGTCTGCTCATACGTCTTCTTATTCATTCCCAGCAGATAAGATCCGAACCCGCCTGATCCAAAAAAAAAGTTCAAAACATGATCCACATTTCATCATCACCCTCAGAACGAGAAAACTCAAAATAAGTGTCGAAAACCATGATTCGAATCTTATCATTTCTACTTGAGCACGCGATAAAATAAGGATCCACATTTCATCATCATCACCCTCAAAACTAGAAAACTCAAAATAAGTGTTGAGAACCAGGATTCGAACCTTATCGTTTCTATTTGAGTACGCGGTAAAATAAGGATCCACATTTCATCATCATCGCTCTCAGAACGAGAAAAGTCAAAATAAGTGTCGAAAACCAGGATTCGAATCTTATTACTTCTATTTGAGTACGCGATAAAATAAGGATCCACATTTCATCATCCTCTCCCTCAAAACGAGAAAACTCAAAATAAATGTCGAGAACCAGGATTCGAATCTTATCACTTCTATTTGAGTACGCGATAAAATAAGGATCCACATTTCATCATCATCACCTTCAGAACGAATAAATGTGGAGAACCCGGATTCGAATCTTATCATTAGTAGAAGCGATAATTTTCTTTTTTTTTTAGAAAAAAGAAAAGTTGCCAAACGGAGCCGAACCTCCCAAAGCAATGCTGTAGCAAGCAACTGCAGCAGTCTGAATCATAACATTCTCTTGCTGCGTGAAAGGAACGCAAGATACTCCGATTTTCCGGAGAAACGCCGTCCATCCTCGGATCATAACATAGGCTAATAGCGCCGCCGCAACATTCAGGTTAGGGTCAAGGCCGGTGGTGAGGTTTAATTGCATTAAAATCACGCTGTTTATGCAACCAATCACTATGCTCGCGATGATTCCTCGAATTGTGATCTGTTTCCGCCATGGCTGAAGTCTCTTCATGGTAATTGCCTCTCCCTCTGCTTCATGTAAGTTCTCCATCTGATTCTCTCCTCCGTTACCATCAATCTCTCTCACCTCACGCTCTTCTGCATCCATCGATTCCTCACCTATATAACCTGCATATTTATCATGATTTCTGTGATTGCATCCAAAAGTTTCTCAGAAATTAACAATTTGAAGTAGTAAATGAGGACACATATAGTTCCCAGAACTCGATTCCTGGCTATACATCCAACTTAACTAAGAGATTTTCGCCATTTAGTTCCTGGATTTGAATTATTAATTCAAATTACAGTAATTATTGGGAGATTAGAAGAAATGATTGTCAGAGAACGTGGAGTGATGGAGGAGCAAGAGTTGTATTATAATAAAGAAATCGACTAAACAAAGACAGCAGGAATCAAGACATTCTTATCCTTACCTGATGATGTATACAATATATCCCAACGATAGAAAAAGTTATTGTTAATGTCTATGAAAGAAATGGTGCACAAGTGTGATAAGTTACTGAAATGCTATTTGTAGTGGTCTTACAACTTAGATTCGATCTGTAGAATTTATCCTTGAACGCGTAACAATATGGAAGATGTTCCTTTGACGCCTTTTTATTCAAGCCTTACATTGTATGCCATGAGATTGATGCTTTTATAGTAATTCTATGATCGTTCAAAACCATCACCATTCTTGAATTCCATAAGAATACATGGGTCTTCTCTTACTATATATATTTCAATGTCATGTGCCCAGTATTTTAAAATTTGTAAATATTTATTTAACTATGTGATGATCATCAACTACTAAGACAACAACTATAACAATTACATGACAGCAAAAGCTATCGCTAGGGTCTGGAAAAGTTGAGAGATAGACAAACAATGCCTTTATCAACAACTACCAAGCATTAATGATGTTTTAGTTAAGACAATATACTATGTTAACCACCGTCACTTCCATTTCCAATGGAGTCAAGGACACACTATTTCTTGACTTTGGAATATGATGGAATAAAGCAAAACGACTCACTAAATTGGTTGTGCTTCTTATATTGTGACGTTAGTTAATCGACACAACTTGACGCAATTTCATTATGGGTCATGGGAAAACAACCTCTGTGCGTTTCTAGCACATGGGTATGGTTGCATACATCCGACACCCCATAATTCGCCATAGGTGGAAGCCTCTAATGCAATGAAATAATGTTGTTGTTGTAGAATATTAAGGTTTTGAAGATATATAATTATGTGCTCTTTTATCCCATAGTATAAAAAAGAGCATTCCTAATCCACTAGACTTCTGTGTTTATACAGGACCTGGAGTTTTATCCCGTAGTATGTTTCTTCTATTGAGCAAATGTCATTTCTCCAAAAGAATTGTTGTTGGAAAAATTGGGAATATGTGTAGGCTCATTGGTTGATATTAAACTATTGCTAGACACCATCCACTTGTGTGATAGTGCCTTCATTTCCACACCTTGCCGTTGACTCCCATGCCCCATCAAGTGATCCAAATTTGGGCCAATAGACTAATAGGCGGTAGGGAGAAAGAAATTGCTATTAGGGTCGTCTCAAGGATGGGTTTTGCCCGAGTTTTATAATTCGTTGTAAGGTTAGTATCGATGAAAAATCAGATGCAGACAAGTAAGGTAGTCAGTGACCATATTGCTTTGTCAATGTGTGAATGATTTCGGAAAGGCCCGGACTTTAATTAGGGATACAAACGCTTTAAGCATGCAACGTCAAATCATTGACTTCTTACTCACTTCTAACACATCCAAAATTTCAAAACAACAAATAACATATCAATTATATCCCAATAACAGTAAAATTTATCGCTAAAGTCTGAAAACAATGAGAGATACTCAAACAGATTAACAGGGAAAAAACAGTAAAATACCCTTGTTAATATTCTAGAGTGTCTTTTGGAGCAACTGGTAAAGTTGATGTTTTCTGATATTTAGATTGCAGGTTCGAGCCGCAAAACAGTCTCTTGCATAAAATGTTTTCAGATCGCGAAACGGTCCAACCCTTTCCCAGACCCTGCACAAACACAGAAACTTAGTGCACCAGAAACGACTTTTTTACCCTTGTTACTGTTCATCTTCCTCTCTTTCCTTTCCCTTTCTACTAAACACATCCCCCCTCCTCCCTCCTCCCTCCTTCCGTCATACACAAACCAATTTGCAGCCAGCAAATTACACAAATTAAAAAGGGTTGCCTTAATGGACAGAATGGGGAAACAAAAGACAAGGAGATCAAATTCACAGAAGGAAAATATCAAATTTAGTATATACAAATCTGTCACAGAGAATTGATTCATTTGTTACAAGAGAGAGAAAAAAATTTTTGCTTCTTCCCCATAAGAGGTCACTCCAGAAAAGTGATCCGAGAGGATATTTTGGCATTGTTTTTGTGGGGTTCTTGAATAGTTGATGAACTATATCAGCTATTGTATTTGAGACTTCTCTCTATTAAGAGTCATTGCTTGATTTAAAATAAATCTGGGAATTAAATGGATTTGACATGGTAGAGAAGTGAAACAACCATTCTCGTATTCACCAAAACCACCAACCTAAATCATCTTCTGTTTATAAACGAACAAAGCAAAAAACAATCTCTTAACTTTTCAGAATCTCTTGTTTATTTCTTTAATTTCTTCACTCAATTTCTCACCTTTTACAAAGAGGTGATAAAGATGAGCAAATCAATTTACTTTTCCTAAAGAGAGGAGGCTTAGCAGGAGAAGAGGGTCCGTGATGGTTTTTGGGAGGGTGGCATCAATTTAGAGCTCTATATTTGCTGGGTTAACGGGAGAAATTGGCGATAGTAGAAGTGGTTGGGTTCTTGAGGTGATGGCAATGGGGGAGAGGGGTGGCGGGGGAAGCGAGGGGGCAGTAGTTGGGGGAGAGCGTTCTCAGTGAAGAAGATGAAGATGATTAAGGCCGGTGGTGGGTGGTGGCCGGTGGTGGTGGTCAATCGAAGAAGATGAAGACGCGATGCTAGCATTTTTCAATTTGACTTTTTATTTTTAGCTAAGGGTAAAATAGTCGTTTTATTTTTATTTTTATTTTTATAATTTTATATGTCCAAAAGTTTGAATGTTAATTTTTATATACTAGTTTTGGTTAGTGAATCATTCCTCATCTTACCATATGTTCAAACTTGCACTAGATACTAGATAGTGTTGCTAATGACTACCACTTAGGTGCGGACATTAATTTTTACAACTTCAGTATTAATTGATCTTTTTTTGAACCAAAAGTACGCCAATTTAGTTTTCTCATGATTATCACTATTTTGGTTTTTATCCTTAGCATAAGTGCTGCCAATTAAGTTTAAGATATTACTTTTTTATACCTCATTACCTAAGTAGAGACCGTCATCAATATACTTCGGCTTTTTTCACTGTCCGTTAAGGATTATCGTCTCAATATTCAATCTCACCCTTTTATACCGGTCATTTTTTATTTAGGTGGCGTTTGGTTGGGGATATGGGAATCAAGGAATGGGTTTGGAAGCATCCAAACCCATTCCGGCTGTTTGTTGGGGGTAAATGGGGGAATGAATTTCATTTTGATATCCAACTATTTGGTAATGGATATCGTTTTTTGATATACTAGGCCCCTCCTATCTATCAAATTGGGGGAATGGGGGAATGGGGAGCCACCGGTCAACGGCGGTCAACGGCGCCGGCCGCCGCCAGTCCACCGCCAGTCCGCCGCCGCCGGCCACCAGTCCGCCGCCAGTCCGCCGCCGCCGGCGACCACTATTCCGGCCGGTCACTATTCTCATTCCCATTTTAATACCAAACAACTATCACTTTTAACCCCAAACTCATATCCTCCAAACCCATTCCCTATCATACCCATTCCGATTCTAATTCCGATTCCCAAGTGTGAACCAAACGCCACCTTAGTTTTACATCCTTCTGATGTCACGTGGTATTTTGTCATCTACATGTCTTCAGATCTCCTCACCGCATCTTCCTCATCGCATGCGTCACCACGCAACACGTGGGAGCAGGGGTGGTGAGGTTGAATGAGGGTTAACTTCATCCAGCCTCACCACCCCAACTGCCATGTGTCACATGGTGGAGAGCACGGTGATTCACCGCGCGGTGAGGTGATCCCATCCGCTTTTATTATCGTTTCTTGTGGTAAGTAATCTAGACCAGTAACAATGATGGAGTACCATATTGCTGAAGTTTATGAGGTCGTTAGCGACAGTGCATTGATGTCAATTTCTGGACTTTGGTGTAGTTCTTGGAAGCGTCAATAATCCAAGTATTGAAAATGATTGGCGAACAAAAAACGCCCTCTCATGGTTTATCGAATAATCGTTCACATGGGCCACAGAGATTCTTCCTGTTGGGTGCTGAAATCCGGGATAGGATCCCCTCACCGCAAGGGTGCGGTGACGCGTGACCGCGCGACACGTGGCAGCAAGAGAGGGTGGTGGGGCTAGATGCAGGTGACCTCATCTAGCCTCACCACCTTTCCTTGCTGATACGTGTCGCGTGGTCATAAAAGAGGTGAGGAAACTAGGGGTGAGGAGATCCCAACCCCTGAAATCCTACCACTTGTTTAAGGTTGTGATATATATTAACTATTAATAAATAGCATAATTAGAGAACGAAGGATTAAAAAACTGCGGAATGCATAAGAGCAATTATGGATGTGAGGAAGAGTCATTCGGTAATTCTTCAGCTAACCTAGAAAGTCGTTAGACTCCTAATTTACATCATTCACAATGTTTTTTAGGGTTGGAACAGTAGGAGCCTCAAGCCGAATGGCCTTTTGTACAATTATGAATGTGAGGATTTCTGTAAAAAGGTTGAACCCCAACCCAAAGGCCCCCATTGTCTCAATCCCAAGGAACTGTGTGGAGGATGTAAATCAGGAGTCCAGCGGCCTCCTAGATTAGGTGAGATCTTACGCAGTTACCCACACAAGGTGTCCCCCCACAAACCAAGCCTTTGGCCTAGCAGCAGAGGAACACTCACATTGTGTGTGTCCCTGAATTCGAACTTATGACCTTTTTCTGGCAATCCTCAACCCGAGTATTAACTGGACTATGCTCTAGAAGCATGTGAGGATCGGTTAGTAGTGGTGGCAACAAAGTACAAGCAAAAGTAAAACAGAAGGAGAAAATGATTACATATCATAAAAGAAATTACTTTAGGACAAATATTTGTAAATTATTTTAGGACAAATGGTTGACCATTTAGGACCCTGAATATTAATAATTTATTTAAGGACAAATGGTTGATCATCCTTTGAATATCTTTCCTTGGATATCATATTACTATCTTTCTTCTCTAGATTTATATGTTATGATTGAGTTTGAAATCTGATAATTGAAGTTTTTTGTATTAACTCTTGTCCGTTGGCCTATATATTACTATAATATTTTAAAGGCCAACGATAAATGCTCACCTTTTTTTTAATAAATATCCACCATTTTATTTGATCAATGATCAATAATGAATGATGAGATAAAATCAATAGTATACTACAACAACAACATTACTCCATTGCCTTAGAGGCTCCTGTCTATGACGAGGTATGAGATGTCGGATGTACGCAAACCATAGTCATATGTTAGAAGCATATAGAGGTTATTTCTCGATGACCCATAATAAAACGAATATTATCAAAAAAAATATGTGTAATTATCATTGACTTATTTTAGATCATTTAACATACTTTTTGAATCCGGAGGGGGCTATGCACTATGGTTTGAATTATAAATGACCTTTAAAAACAAGACCAAGCCGAACCGGGCCATGCACTATGTACTGTCATCTCTTGATTCAAACCATTGAACCATTCTATAAATGACCTTTAAAAACAAGACCAAGCCGAACCGGGCCATGCACTATGTACTGTCATCTCTTGATTCAAACCATTGAACCATTCTTTCCTTCCAAAAAGTAAAAAGATTGAATCATTCTCACAGTTTACATTTTTAATCTTTATATACGTAATGTAGCCTCTTAGGGCAGGCAAGAGGTAAAAGAAACACTCTCAACTCACCACATGCACTCCACACGCCAATCTCCTTTTTTCTTTTTTAATTTTTAATTTTTTTTGCTATTAAACGGGCTAAGACTACGACAGACGATAGTGGGAAAGGATAATTGTGATCTATATTTGTATAGATTCTTTTGTTTCTTTGAGAAATATATATTGATAAAGATTGATAATTGTGATCTAACGTAAGTCTCACATTTTTTTAAGTATCAAATCGTAATTTCCTATGATTTATCTTTTTACAATAATCTTGGTAGATATGTAACGATATTAGTTTATCATGTCCATTTTGAACAACAGCGCATTCTTTCTTGATTTTAGGATATGTTGGAATAAAGTAAAATGACTCGCTAAATTGGCTGTACTTCTTATATTGTGAAGTAGCAGTTGATAGACACAGCTTGACGCAATTTTTATTATGGGTCATCGGAAAAGTGTTTCTAACACATAGGTATAGTTGCATATATCCAACTTTTTTATACTCTACCATAGGCGAGAGCTTCTAAAGGAATAGGGTAATGTTGTTGTTATTGTTGTATATGTAATATAGCCTCTTAGGGCGGTCAAGAGGTAAAAGAAAGACTCTCAACTCACCACATGCACTCCACACGCCAATCTTCCTTTTTCTTTCTAATTTTTTTCCCTATCAAACGGGCTAAGACAATGACATCCGATAGTGGGAAAGGATAATTGATATATGTATATTTGTAAAGATTCTTTTGCGTTTGAAGAAATATATATTGATTAAGATTGACAAAATATCATCTATAGTCCTTAGGCGCAAAAAGTCAGGAGTCGTAGGCTGCTTTTATAGCCATTCCGCATCTGATATGTGTGGACCGTAACTGAATGGCAAAAGGTATACCCTACCCATGAATGATTCTATTGTCTCACAAAGACCATTATAGAAGATGTAAATTAAGAGTTTAGCGGCTTTTTGAGTTAGGTGAAGAGTTTACGAAAAGACTTACACAAGGTGTTTCCTTCAAACTAGACATCAGCGAAACATTCATACCATGCATGTCTTTAGAATCGAACTTTGAACCTCTCGGTAGCAAATCAACCCGAGTAACAACTGATCTATGGTTTGGGAGCTACCATAAATGAACCTTTGTGTGTGTGTGTTATAATAGTTTGTAAAGGCAATAGGATGAAGAATGTGGATGAAATGGTATTGGAATAAGCAAGAATAGCTTAGACTCTTGACATGGATCGATCCATGTATCAAATGGATAGATCCATATGGCTTGAAAATGAAGTTGAGTATCCTGCCGGACATAGATCAATCACATCGATCGATCGATGTACATAGATCGATCACATCGATCGATCGATGTACCCTGGATGCAGAGATGAAACTTTCTGTCCAACATAGATCGATCACATAGATTTCGATCGATCGATGTGACAGATCGATGTTGGTCAGAATAAAGTTGGAAGCTACTGTGAGACATCGATCGATGACATCGATCGATCGATGTCACATCGATCGATGTGCCAGCAGGTGCAACTTTTCATCTAAAGTTGCAACTTTTGCACCATGGAACCTCCTCCAACCACCATGTAACGTCTGAAACCTGTCAGAATGGAGTTGAAGAGCCTATAAATAGGCTATTACAGCCCATTGTTCAAGGCATCTTGTTTTAGAGTTGTTCTTGCATCCTAAATACTTCATCCTTCTCATTTTCACTCTTGTTTTCAGAAAGTTCATAGTTTCTCAATCCTATTTGCTGAGGATTAGAGATTGTTGGCTGTTGTATCCTAGGAGGAAGTTTGCCTATAACCCTGCAGCATCTAGTGGGGACAAATATTCCTTACGGAAAGTGTGGTATACACACCTCAAGCCAAGTTCTTTCATTGTTTTTGCTCTCTTGTTTGTTGTCTTGTTTCCTACTTTTCGTAACAATCGTAAGGAATATTTGATGATGAATTCAAAGACGTTTCTGAATCAAGAGAGCATGAAGCTGGACAGATTCGATGGTACTAACTATCTCCGCTGGAAGGACAAGATGTTGTTCCTCCTGACGGCACTTCAGATTGGGTATTGTCTCGACCCAAATCTGAAGGATTTGCCATCCCCAAAAGAAGAAGACTCCGATGAGGTGAAAGCTGCTTGGAGGAAGAGACATGAGGATAACATGCTTTGCCGAGGGCATATCCTCAACAACTTGTCAGATCGTATCTATGATCTGTTCACGGCAACATCATCACCGAAGGAGATATGGAACGGCTTGGAGTTCAAGTACAACAACGAGAAACAAGGCACAGACAAATTCCAGGTGATGAAGTATTTTAATTTTAAAATGGTTGAAAATCTTTCAATCATGGACCAAGTACACGAGTTGCAGGTCATTGTGTCCAAACTAAAAGAGTTGGGTGTAGAAGTTTCTGAGGCATTACAAGTAGGAGGGATAATTGCAAAGCTTCTCCCTAGTTGGAATGACTACAGGAAGAAATTACTACACTCAACCGAATCATTTTCTCTTGAACAACTTCAAAAGCATTTGCGAATTGAAGAAGAGACAAAGAGTCTTGTAAAGAGACATGTCTCTGATGATGCACCAAGAGTGCATTATGTCAAAGGGAAAACAAGGAGTTCGGTTGGAAACAAAAGAAAGAACTCCGATTTTTCTGAATCCACAGACGAAGCAGAGTCCAAGAAAAGCAAGAGATGCTATAATTGTGGCAAGAAATGACACTTGAAGAAGGACTGTTGGTTTCGAAAGAAACAAAAACAGGGTGGTAGTTCTCAACCTACCAACAATGCAAACATGGTAAACATTGAGACCGATCAATTGGTAGCAATGGTTTCCGAGTTGCATGTCGGTTTGGTAACGGAACTTCATATGGCTACGAACAAAATCACAAATGATTGGTGGTTCGATTCGGGTGCAACTGTACACGTATGAAACAATAGGGCTCTGTTCAAGACCTATCAAGTTGTGGATGATAGCCAACAAGTTCTGATGGAAAATCGCAGCGCCACAAAAGTCTTGGGTAAAGGTAGTGTAAAGTTAGACTTTACTTCTGGTAAGAAGTTGTTATTAGTCAACGTACTACATGTACCCGAGATTTCTAAGAATCTTGTTTCTGCTAGTCTTGTTTGTAAGAGTGGATTCAAGATTGTAATGGAGGGGGACAAAATTATATTGTCCAAGAATGGTATCTTTGTCGGCAAGGGTTATGCTTGCGACGGGATGTTCAAATTGAGTATCAATAAAAATTCCGCGGTTTCTGTTTACTATGTTGATTCTTCCTTTTCATTATTGCATGATAGACTTGCACATGTTAGTAATACTACTATTAAGTTCATGTCTAAGCATGCCTTAATTTCTTGTAAAGATGAAAATGAAAGAACATGTGAAGTATGCATACAAGCAAAAATGACAAAGAAACCGTTTCGTAAAGTAGAACGGAAAACTGAACTCTTAGAACTTGTTCATTCGGATATTTGCGAATTAAATGGTGTTTAAACCCGAGGTGGCAATCGATATTTCATTACTTTCATTGATAAAGAAGATGAGAAGCTTGTGTTGGGTTCCCCCAAAATTGTCCTTCTCTTCCCCCCCATCATCTTGCTTTTATTCATTCCCGTCTTCCAAGAACTCTGCAAGATGACGGGACTGATGCGTGTGCAGGTGGGCTAGTCCGTTGTAGGTGTGCAGTATGATTAGACAAATGTAGACGCAAGTTGTAGAGTCTATGAAGCGTACGGAGCCAGCAATAACTATTCTTTACACTGTATCTTTGCCAGGTGCTTGAGGGTAAACCCTTATGAGGCTGAGGCCGAGGCTGGGGTTTGGGGTCAAGGCAGAGCAGGGGTGAACTCCTTAAATGAAAAGTTGCTTGCCTGATAAATAGCATGAAATACTAAAGTAGAGAATGAAAGACTAAAAAGCTTCTAAATACATACTGCAAATTTTCATGTGAGGATTTATCAGTTGAGTTGGTAACAAAGTATAACCGAAAGAGAAAAAGAAGAATAATTACATATCAATAAAAGAAACAATGCCTCTGGGACCTGAGTGGAGTAGTGAAATATTTTAGGACAAGTATCTGATTTTCCCTTTGATATCATTCTTGGGTATCAAATTCATTTCTCCAAACTTATATATGCTCATCTTTTTAAGTTATAGGAACACAATATTTTAATGTGGGTTCAGCTTTATTATTGAGTTTGAATTCTCATAATCAAAGTTTTTGGTACCCACCCTTGTCCGCTTAGTTATGTATTATAATATTTTAAAGGACGTTTCCGATGCACTAGGCTCTCGCGTTTACGCAGGGTTCGGAGAGAGGCTGGATCGCTTCGCGATCTGATGTACACAGTCTTATCCTATACTTTGTTAAGAAACTGTTTCTACATCTCAAACCCGTAACCTCAATGTTACAAAACAGTAACATTACCAGATACTCTATCATACTATTTTAAAGCATTTAACCAATGCCATACAGGAGGTATCAGTGCTAGTACAGAATACTGCATAAGATATGTAGATCGTGTAGTCAACTTGGAAATGGCTAAAAGGTGATCATAACGTCCCTGTGGATCAAAGAACAAGAAAGTAAAGTATAAGATGAGATATGGTATTCATGTTGGATATTCAAAATGTTTGTTTCAATATAAAACTATTTAGTTTTATTAAAATACACACATCAAGACTTACACATAATACACATTTTGTCATGTATTTTTCAACTAAACACCCAATTTGGATCTAGTAAATTATTAAAGTATCGATTGGTTTATCCTAGTTTTGCCATATAGCATCATGTCGTTTGATTCAAACCATTGAATCATTCTCATTTTGTACATTTTTTATTTTTAAATATGATGTAACCCTTCGGGGGCAGGTAGAGCTAAAAGAAATACTTTGAACCCACCACATGCACTCCACACGCCAATGTTCCTTTTTTCCTTTCTAATTTTGTCTACTAAACGGGCTAAGACAATGACAGGCAATAGTGGGAAAGTACTATCCTTGGGAGCATAAGCCGAAACCTCTGATTCTGGTACTTACTGTCCCAGTCACATGAATTTCGTGGAAGATGTAAATTAGGTATTCAACGAACTCTTAAATTGGTAGGCTGTACACGATGATCTACACAAGGTGTCTCCTACAAATTAGCATAAGTGGAACAATTGCCCCCTACAGACTAGTAGAAATAGAGCAATCACACTACGAGTTTCTTCTGATTCGAACCTTTACCTTCTTGGAGTAATTCTCAACCCGAGTTCAACTGGACTACGCCCTGAGAGCGGAAAAGTAGTGTCATGATATATATAGTTATAAAGATTTTTTGTTTTAAAAGAAATATATAGTGATAAAGATGGGCAAATTATCATCGGCAGACCTTAGGCATTTGGATATTATATTGGACAATAACACTCTTCTTCAATAAAAACACGTCTTTTTATTTGATCAATAATAAAAAAATAAACCATGAAATGAAATCAATAGTATAAAAATGACAAGAACATGTATTTATCAAAATAGTAAGAACTTATCATTGACCTATTATATTCCGTTGTTTGTAATAATAATGCATTTGATAAATACATATCTTTTGTTTTGATAAATGCATCGTTTGATCAATGATAAAAATAAAAATAACAGAAATATGTATTCACCAAAAAAATAATGTGTATTTATCATTAACGATTATTTTTTCTTTAGTATATCAATATTCTGTCATCATTGTAATATATTGTCTTTCATCGTTTGTGTAGAGTCTGATCTAATTATTTGGCTGATTAGCGTTGGTTGGTTAGCAAGGAAGTTGCAATGTATATACATGATGAACATGAGTGAATGAAAGATAGAACACATTTATAAGTATTGACAAAGATGATCAAATAAAGGTATCATAAAAGGAGAATATTTACATACTTATTGTATTTTGTTATGTTGATTACATATCAAAAAAAATTTCATTTCCAGTTGAGTCAAAGACATACTCTTATTTAAGTTTGGAGTATGATGGAATAAAACAAAATGACTAACTAAATTGGTTGCGATTCTTATATTGTGAAATAGCAGTTGATCGGCACAGCTTGACGCAATTTTCATTATGGGTCATCGGGAAACAACCTCTGTGTGTTTTTGACACATGGGTATGATTGCGTATATCCGACTCTCCCATACCCCGTCATAAGCGAGAGCCTCTAAGGCAATGGAGTAACGTTGTTGTAGTATTACATATCAAAAAATAAAGATAATGATAGTACTATATGTAGGCTAGTTGTAGATGTTGGAAAATCAATAAAATATCAATTTTCATTCCCATTCTAATAATACAAAATCCACAAATTTGTCCTTTGTCGTAATTCTTTGCAAGATATCAGAGAGGGTCTCAGACCTACAAAGTGCTACTCAATTCATACCCGTTTAGAATGTCTAAACCCACAAATACAAATCCGTCTTTGTCTGAGACTAAAACCATGGTGGACATGATGGCTCCTTATTATATTCATGGGTCTACAGCCCTAGCCTTATGTCAGCGAGTTGCTTCAATATGGGCAAAATGTTTCAATGACGCTCGCGTTTTTTACGCTGTAAATACGCGGCCAGTGATTGACCGACACGTGGAAGGTAATGTTTTTAGGTTTTTTTTGCCTTTTCTATTTGATGCAAATTATTAAAAGTAATTTTCCCCCAACCCAAATAATTTTCTCCCTGCATCCCGTAACCCCCCTGCTCCAGTGAAACCCATCCCACCTCCGGCGAAACCCACTCCCTCCGGAGGTGGTGGTTATGCTGGTGGTCGTCGCGAAGGCGGTGGAGGTGGCTATGGCGGAGGTAACCGCGGCTATGGTGCCTGTGATGGTGGTTCTCGCTATTCCAGAGGAAGCGGTGGATCTGAAGGTGGAAGATGGAGGAGTTAAAAAAATTGATGTGGGTGCTTCATAGTTGCAATCTGGTGTTTGATTGTTAGTTTACCTTTCTCTGGTTTCATTTTTGATCTGTGGAAAGTGCTTTGGCTCTTTTAGATCTAGTGGAGTGTGGTTCTGTGTCTTTGTGTTTGAAAATGTCCGTGTGTTTGATCTGATTAGTCCTATCCTATCCATGAAATATTGACAGAATTTGCAGTCAATGAAGCTTTCGTTCCGTTAAAAAAAATTGCATCAAATAGAAAATGCAAAACAAACCTAAAAACATTACATGCCACGTGTCAGTCAATCATTGGCCGTGTATTTACAGCGTCAAAAACGCCAGCGTCATTGAAACATTTCGCTCAATATAGAAACTACGTTGATTGGGTGAACATGTTTAAACTTGTTGGCAAAAGGTTGAACCCCAACTCCAAAGGGCCGCCACTGCCCCATCCCTAAAGAGATTCGTGGAGGATATAAATCAGGAGTCCAACGGCTTCCTAGATTGGGTGAGATCTTACACAGTTACCCACACAAGGTGCCCCTCACAAACCAGGCCTTTGGTCTGGCAGCAGAGGAACACCCACACTATGCGCGTCTCTGGATTCGAACTCATGACCTCTTGTTGGCAATCCCCAACCCGAGTACCAACTGGACTATGCTCTAGGGCCATACATGAGGTGAGTTTTATATCCACTCAAAACCTTAACGTAATGGGTAGTGGTACATCATTCTCATATAACTCATGTATTTTTTTTATCAAATTGACCAATGTGGGACGATAGTCTCATCTCCCGCCCTCACGTTGGCCAATATGGGACAATATTCTCAATATCCGCCCTCACGTGGCAATAGGACTTGACATACGCACGCGCCTTAGAAACCGCCCTCAATCACAAACCACAAGCCATACATGAACATCTGGACTTGGGTGAGGGGAGACAATAGATGGGCTAAACATGGACCAAGTAAAGTGTGAGTACATTTTTTAAATTGGCTCTAATACCATGTTGAAACTTGAGATTATATAAGGGAGACCTATATCCACTCAAAAACTCAAGACAATGGATGGTACCTCATTCTTATATAACCATGTATTTGACATGTATTTTTTTTCTCAAATTAGCTAACGTAGTACAATATTCTCAACTGGGCAAAGTAAGTAATGCTCTATCCTTGAAAAATAAAATTTGTTTTATTGATAAAACAGTTCCAATTCCACAAGCAAGTTTGGCAAACTAGATGTTGTGGAAGTGCTGCAATGTCATGGTGAGAGGATGGCCAAGCAGTGGCCATGGAAAGGAGATCATGAATAGCATGAGCTATGCTAAGACCGCCGGAGAATTATGACAAGAACTTGAAGAAACATTCGGTAATAAAAGAGTGCAGCGAGAGCCTTCAAACTTTGGCAAGCTCTCGCATGAATACGCCAAGATGGCATGACGGTGTCAACATAAAAAAGACGCTCTCGGTGCAATAGGTTTGTGCAGGGTCCAGAAAGGGATCGAATCGCTCGCGATCTGATGTAAGTCTTACCCTATATTTTATGTAAACTAATGTTTCGGTAGCTCGATTCCGTGACTTCAAAGTGCACGTGTGGTAACACCATGTGATGTACAGAAGCAATTGGTTGACATGATGGAAAACGATCAATTTTATGATTTTATCATGGGACTAGATGAGATGTTTGGAGTGATTAAGATCAAACACTCTGCACTAAATCGACTGTCCGTATTGGAATGGCTTATCACCTAGTTTCAAAAGATGAAAGGCATCAACATATTTTAACGGTCTTGTCTCTCGACCCTGTGCAAACGCGTGATCCTAGTGCATCGAGAACGCCTATATTTTAACGCATAAGCAACACGTGAAAGACCCAAGTGTTCCCAGTATTAAAAGATTGGGCACGTTGTAGAACTAGCAAGCCCGAAAACCAACTGTTAATAAAAACAATTATTTTCACCTCGGACAGTAACAGTCAACATTGCTAGGACCTGCCATCTGTGCAGGACAGCCACCTCGGTCCGTTCAGCTCTACTTCTCGTCAGTCCACAGGACAAACCATTGACTTAGCAGACCTCAGCTAGGTCAGCTCTGTCAGATGCTTAGTCGTTAGATCAGCTAGCCACGAGTGGCTCAGCTCAGCTCAACTCGGCAGGCGACGAAGAGCAGCGCCCTTCGCCTCAGGTCGGCAGACCTTCGCTGGTCAGTTCATGCCATGCTACCCTCACTTCGCCTCTTTGTGCACTGCTAAAAGTGCACCTCTGCTCAGTCATGCATAGGGCTGTAAACGAACCGAACGAGCCGAGCATTGTGTTGTTCAAGCTCTGTTCATTTAACTTGGCGAACGAGCCGAGCTTGTTCATTTATTTAAACGAACATATTTACTTGTTCAAGCTTGGTTCGTTTAACTCAACGAACAACATTAACGAGCCGAATACCTTAAACGAACGGTGCCACTTACCGAGCTCGAACAGAAAAGGGTGTTCAAGCTCTGTTCATTAACCTTTTATCCGAGCCGAGCTCGAGCTCGAGCCCGAACCAAACGAGCCGAACAACCGAACGGTTTGGTTCATTTACAGCCCTAGTCATGCATACCAAAACAATCATTTGCCAGCGAGTCACCTTAGCCATGCATCGCGACATGTGGCACCACATGGCCACCACACGGACGAGAACTGCCAGGGGCAGTCAGGTGTCTTCACTCAACTACTCATCACAGTGCACTGCTTGCCCGACGTATAAAAAGAAGCCTCCCCCAGCAGGGAAGAGGACCAAGCTACACAACTCAAAAAATAGCCACCTCTTCACTAGGGCAAAACTCAAACAGGTTGCCTCCATCTGTACTTCATATTTACCACCTTGGTTAAACCTACAATTGACTTGAGCGTCGGAGGCTGCCACGGGACCTCTAACGTCGTGCTTTCTTTACAGGTTTCTGGGAATTCCATCTTGATGTTCTGACGAGACAATGACGGTTTTATTCTACAGATCACTTCTAATTCTTTGGTGAAGGTCCAACTTTGTCGGAACAATTATATGAAACTACTGTGTTTTCTCCCGATTGGAGACATGGATTCAGGGATGGCAATAGGCGAGGAGAAGGTTTGGGGTAGCAAAGGTTTGTGCCTAAAGTCGTCCATGTCCAGGCCGATGTGAGACCCATTCCTGGGCTAGTCGCATGGTTCAATACTTCAGCAATCAATGGGAGACAATGAACTCAGTTCCAACCGACCCAAATCCCTAGTGAACATGGGCTTATTAACTCATGGATGATTGACTCTAGGTCGGCAGAGCACATCACATGTGATGGCAGCCTCTTGTGTGATTAAAAGGGTCCGAACAATGTGATGTTTGTGAAAATTCACAAAGGGAATACCATCTCCGTTAAAACCATGAGAACTTGGAGTAGAAGGTGAAATCTCTTAGGCCATTTTCAATGGGTGCACCAAAACACCCATTTGGTGCAAAAAATCACTCCAACCAATCACCAAACATTGCACCAAATAGGTGAAAATGAATAGTGTTGCACCAAATAGGTGCAACACTATTCATTGCACCAAATCACTATTCATCAGCCACATCATCATTTTAAGCATATTAATAAAATTTTAATTTCGTTAATTTCGTTATAATAATTTTAATTTTGTTAATTTCGTTATAAAAATTTTAATTTTATTAATTTCGTTGTAAGAAAAATTTATATAACAAAAAATTAAAAATAAAATAAGATTCATAACTAATGAATACTTACGTTAAATTTATATGAATGTTAAATTTGTGTTAAATTATTTATAATAATGAATTAAAAATAGAATGATAGAAGAATCTTTAAGGAATATTCTTATTTGGTGTTGGATTTGGTGTTTGTGTTTTGAGTACTTTTTACTGTTTATTGCACCAAATAGGTGATTTGGTGCAAAATTTGGCGTTTTGGATTGGAGATGGCCTTACCTTGTGGGCCCACCATCCCAGCCACAAGGAACATATGTGGAGGATGTAAATCATGAGCTCAGCAGCCTCTTAGATTGGGTGAGATCTTACGCAGTGACCCACACAAGGTGTCGCCCCACAAACCAGGCCTTCGGCCTAGCAGCAGAGGGACACCTCACTGAGAGTGTCACTAAATTCGAAGTCTTCACCTCTTGGAGCAAATCCCAACCCGAGTATCAACTGGACTATGTCCTGGACGCAAACCATGGGAACTAATATTATGGAGAATGGCATGAAATTCGATTGGGTGCTTACTGTTCCTAAATTCAAATACAATTTAGTATCGGTCAGTAAACTGACAAGAGAACAAAAAAGTGTTGATATATATTATGTAAGTTTTAGAATCATTAATGCGAGTTCTTTTATGATTAGTCGATGTTATTTGAGTCATTTTAATATGTTTTTGTGATTTTTTAGTGTTTTAAAGTAATTATAAGATTTTATTTTCTATTAGATTTTTTTTTACTTTTTTTTTATATTTTTTTGATGTAGGTTTGAAATTGATATCCACAATGTTTGAAGACGATGAACGTCAAGTCAAGTCAAGAGACTAGGGGGTTTTCTTGGCACAAGTTTATGAGGATGATTGGACGAGGTCTACTTAACAATTGATGGCAAGCTAAGGGTTGAACCGACATCGAAGGGGCAACTTGCGTCCTCTGAACCATGCTGATTCGATTGTGTATTTGGACATGAGTAGTTGATGTGGACGCTGTTGATTAAGAAATTCTATGGTGTCTGCACTTATAGCTTAAGATGATGTGGAGAAGATGTTGACTCATAAGACTGGTTGACTTGTTGAATACTTAAGCATGTGTGAATTAGTTGACATGTGGAGCACGTGACAAGCGGTTATTGAGCTGCAAGTTGCGGAATAGGATCCGTTCAGTATACGGTGAGTCTCAACGTCTACATGAAAGTAACCGCTCAGTGCACGGTGAGCGTCGTATGATAAAACATATCGCTTTTAAAACTTTTTTGTCGTATGTATGAAAGTAGACTCGGTATAGGCTGATTTCATGCATCTAAATAACTCATCACTTGAGTCAAATGTTTGGCTCAATTATCCTATCGTATACCTAGGTGAAATTTCAATTTTGCCCCTACTTGGGTGCAACTTTATGCTTAGCTTATAAACTACTTGGTCATTTTTGTAACTATGTAGAAATATGAGCTTGTGAGTTTCTACACTTTCTCTTTCTTCTTCAATGGAATGATTCAGTATATTCTCAATTTGTTCTAGTTGGATTCTATGCATTTCAACAATATGACCTTTCTTGTATTACATAAAACAGACAAAAACTTTTTAAATTTTTTAAAAAATATTGTCACAGTTGACTTTTACGTTATATTAAAACACAAAACTTATCAGAAAAATATACTGATCTTGTTTCAAAAATATTGTCGTAGTTAATTTTTTTAGGTTAAAAGTCAACTGTAATCATATTTTTGAAACGGACAAGTAGTATTTTTATTAATGAGGATGGAGTATCATTTCATTTGACGTAACAATCGCGTTTAATAACTTCTGGAAAAAAAATCGCGTTTCCAGAATTTAGCCCAACTGGTTCCGGACAGGGGTTGTCGAAAGGGAGGTCAGGAGTTCAATTCTTGCCAAATGCAAGAAAGCTCCTTCCCAGCAAGTGCATAGTGTGGGAGCTTCTTGGCCTGTAGGCTTGCCTGCAGTGTTGAGGCCTCCTTATGCAGACTACTGTGTAAATGACCAAGCTCCTGCTAGCGGGCCGTTGTATACCTGATTTACCTGTTGGATGCCTGATTTACCTTTCTACACTACCTTTGAAACTGGGTGTAACAGGGATCTTTACTGGTTGAGGTTAAACTTTTTTGAAAAATAAAATCGCGTTAGTATAACGAAATAAATTCTTTGTTTCGCCCCAGAAAGTGGTCACCGGACTCTTCCACTGCGTAGCAATATTAAATTATTTCTCAAGGACTCTTACCGTAGTACGACTAATATGCCCACAATGGTGTGCCACCTGTCGATATGATTAACAAATTTATATTTTTTTTTTGTCCATATGCATGTATTCGATTTTCCAAATGTTTTGGCTTCATTTTGTGTATATTCTACACCTTCCGTTTCTAATTAAAAAAATCTTTCAAATGTTTTGGCTTCATATTGTGTATATTCTACTCATTCCTTTTCAAAGTAAGAGTCATTTTTATGTTTCCAACTTAATAAGAAAACGCCCGTTGATGTTCAAAAAAAAAGGAAGGAAAATTGTAAAATTTATCTTCTTTTGTGTTTCTTCTTAGCTTTTAATATATTATCTAAAATAATGACAAATGGTAAAATTTATCTTCTTTTGTATTGCTTCTTAGCTTTTATTATATTATCTACCTTTAGTAGGAACAATTTTTGTTTGAAACATCTCAATAGGGTGAAAAAATGACTCAATAGCTAATCATAAAACATAATAAAGATAATGCCCTCTCATAAAATAAAAAGATGAATATAGTGTTTTCCCCCTTAAAACATCAAAAGCTTCTATTCTTGACAGCCAAGGGTTTGAGTTTTGCTTTATAGACCCTTTCAAAGTGAATATCGAAATCGATTCATTTCGCTCTTTATATTAGAACATATTTGGATTTGGACTTCTTGTAAATATGTATCATTTTTTAGTTTGAGCCCTACCGTCACTTTTTTTTTATAATGCACTATTTCTCCAATCTTTTAAGTCGTTAAGTACTCGTTTAACTTTTCCAAAGAGGATGTTTGATTGGTGAGTTTCAAAATCAAAAAACTGAGTATCAAAGGAATGATACCCATTCATTGTGTTTGTTTAAAGGGTATGCGATTCAATATATGGTTTCACTTGAATATCAAATCCATAAATTGAAAATCGAGTGAAATCGTGGGTTTTACTCAAGTATCAAAACTCATTCCTCCATCTAGTGCACCACAGCGTGCCGACATCGCGGCATCTTGTGCCGCTTTTTGGGCCACCACCGTACCACTGGACCACCACCCCGCCGCCATCCCTCTTGTCGCCGCATCGCCACCACGCCACCACCCCGTCGTCCCATCACCACCCCACCCCACCCATCGCCATCCAGCCACCACTGCACCCCCACCATGCTACTAATGTCCCACCATAGCACCACCATCGTGCCACCATCATTCCACCGTAGTGTGTATACGCGCTTTAATTCTCATTTCTGTTTAAATGTGTTTGAAACATTATTTATGATCATAATACTCATTTCAGCTTTTATAATAAATGTTTAAAGTTCAAACACATTCTGATTCTAGTATTCTTCATTTCAATTATGATACTGAGACTCAAATATAGACAAATGCCCTAAGATCAAGCACTGGTCTGTAGTTTTTTTCATAGATGGTTTTAAATTAAAGACGAGGAAAAAGATGTCAGGCGCACGTGGCATGACCCACCACAGAGCGTCCACCAAAAAGCGGCTCCGTCATGCGGTGGCCAAGACCAAGTGTAGTCTCCGATCCAAGTTCAGCAACTCATCTCTAATTCTAAATTCTAATCCACTTCTCGCACTAGTCAACGGACTCTCTTCCACAAAAGCAAAATCTACTGCCTATTACATATAATCCCCAAAATCTTTCATTTATCTCATCCTTGGATTACAAGAGGTTCTTCAATATCGACGCTTATACCAAATTCTCCATTCTTTATTATTGTCTGTATTTGTGTATCTTGAAAATTTCTACTTAGTGATACCAAGTGGTTTACTGCCATGCCGATGGGGAGGAGCTACTCTGTGAATCCTGGTGACTACAAGCTTCTAGAAGAGGTTGGTCATGGCGCCAGCGCTACTGTTTATAGAGCGATCTATATTCCGTTGAATCGAGTTGTAGCGGTGAAATGTTTGGATCTCGATCGCTGTAACAGCAATCTGGTTTGTGCCCTCATTTTCTTACCTTCTCTTAATCTGCGTTGACATAGTTAACTATAGTGCATAATCCTTTTCTCGGAATTAATTAGCTCTGTAGCAGCTAAATTTTGTTCTTTCCTTGTTTTTGCGTTCCCTTGCTGTTTTTGTATTTGGACAAGATCCATGTCTAGATTAGAGTAACTTATCTGTAATAAAGCTTTTGCTTCTCCCTCGCTTTTCCGAAAAGCAAGTTCCTCCTTATGTATTGCAAATAGCAACGGTTTAATCCAGGATATTTGTCAATCTTTGAAATAATTCCATCTATAAAACATTAAAACAAGAATACTATAAATTCCAAATGCTACCTTAAGATTTGGCCTCTTGCTATTTTTGTAAACTTATAGCTATAAAAAGTTCATCCCATTAAAAATTCAATTATCAGACACTAGCATTAGTCGATCAATTGTCAGAATATTGATTGTCGACCAGCTTAGTTGTTTTACTGATTTTAGCTTAGCCAAAAAAGAAACTTTCTGGTGTGTGGTCTTAAGGTATATAGGGCCAGCAGCAACACCTTGTTGTTCAGTCATTGATCACTTAACACATTTAGCTGCCACACCTCATGTCTTCCAAATTTATGATACTTCTCAAACTGCATGAAAGGTTCAATTGTCAAACACTTGAGTTTGTCAATCAAATTTCAGCACATATGTGAAACTCTTTATAGGAGTTGTCCAGTGCCCTAATACATAAATGATGTACACTTCAACTGTTATATGAAAACATAGGGAGCCATTTCGTTTGATATGTTTTAATGTTACTGAACATTATGTGGCTTGTTGTTGATAGGCTCACAAGTTATTTCAGAGTGCGAAATAAGTTAAAAACTGTATAGTGTTTGTATTTGGCGTAGCTTCACAAAGGACATTCTACACAGAAGTAGCCATCCTTTGTTCTTTTATATTTTTCATTTGTAATTAATTGACTTGTGTGTTTTACTGCTTGGGTAGAAATTGTGTTTGAAAGAGGATTGGTACTCTATAGGTTGTGTTATTCACTTATCAATTCATTTTGATAAGCTTCAGAATGGCTTATGTGGGGAGAGATTTAGACAGATGGTCAATACATTGCAAATAGTGAGAATATGTGGAACTTGGCCTTTTCCTGTATCCTATTGAAACGTATTAGAACAGAAGTGTTCATGTGCCAATGGAAAAGGCAGGAAGTACCCAAAAGACCATCAAGTTGACCAATTTCAGGTTCTGAAACAAAAAGGAACCATGTTGCATAGGATAGCTTTAAAATAAAAAGCCATATTCTCTTAGAATAAGAACAAAATATAATTAATTTTCTCTTGTATAGAGCTCCAGACAAAATAGACATTGTGATTGGCGAAATTCGACGAGCTTCTCCTGTGTGGAATGCCAGTTCCAACATGCAAACCTCAAAATAAAAGCCTGTCTAGGCACATGTCTCTTAGCCCACACTGTACTAGGCCAAAGGACCTTAATGATTTGTCTTCCTTGGGCATGCTGAAAAGATTTGGCTGGGTTTCATCTCCATGGATCCCCTAAGTTGGTTCTGTCTACAAGAATGCCAAGGCAGCTAGATGCACAATTGGTTCCTTCTCTCAAACTATCCTTTTCCCTGTGGCCAATGCCACTGGCTTTGCTGTATGACTTCTGAGGACCATGGGAGAATGTGGGATTTTCAGCCTTCTTTCCATATTCTCGCTAGTAACTAGGACCTCTTTTACTTTAAGTACCTGATATGGAGGTTTGCATAAACCTTCTGGTGACATTTCGAAGGCACATTTGAGAAAAATGAACTGTTTGCCTTCATGACTCGATATACATATAGAAGCTTCCATGAAAGCTGTGCATTTGGAAAAACTGAACTGATTGGGATTATCAGAGGATGTTTTGCAAGTTTTAACTTAGTGGGAGTTGTTAGCAGCTGCATCTGCCTGCTTTTTTCTATATGTGTTTTTTTAACAATCTTCTGGTACAGTCGCATCTCTTGGTGTGTTTGTGAAATTACATTTAAGTTTTCTGGAATTTTCTCTTAAATGTCGGTAGGAAAATTCTATTGAGTTGTTTTGGTGTTGAGTTTCATGTTTAGAGCTTTTTATGTCTACTAGTTGGGGACTCAGAGCAGAAGTTCTGCAAACTCTTAAAACAAGTCATTGGCATTTTATGATCTTGACCTTTTACAGGACGACATCCGTAAAGAGGCTCAGACAATGAGTTTGATAGATCATCCTAATGTAATTAAAGCATTTTGTTCGTTTGTTGTGGACCACAACCTTTGGGTGATAATGCCATTCATGGCAGAGGGTTCTTGTCTACACCTCATGAAGATTGCACACCCAGATGGTTTTGAAGAGTCTGCTATAGGATCTATACTTAAAGAAACTCTTAAGGCCTTGGAGTATCTTCACCAGCATGGCCACATCCATCGTGATGTTAAGGTTGGTTGCTTTTCACTTCCTTTGTTCTCATCATGATCTATATGTTCGCTTGATACATTGAGGGAGTCCTCTCTTGCTAGTCAACTTATTCTCTTCCTGTTGTTAGCTTGTGTGGATGCGAGTGTTCGCAAGGAAACCTGGTTCATGTTTTGAATCTCTCGAGTGCCAAAAGTTTGAGTGACGTGAAAAGGGATGGCTGAGATTCTACTTTTTGAACATTTTTGTTAGTTCCAATCGCTTAGTAGTCATCAAAATTGATTGCAAATGGTGATTTCAAAAGTATGATGAGAAACAAACGCCCTTTATTTTCCTTTGCCACTTGCCTGAGTAATTGACCGTTGGTTCTTTCAAATATTTCCTTGTCAGGCTGGAAATATACTACTTGATAGTAATGGGGAGGTGAAGCTTGGTGACTTTGGTGTGTCCGCTTGCATGTTTGACAAAGGTGATCGACAACGATCGAGAAATACCTTTGTAGGAACTCCGTGCTGGTAAGATATGATACTTTGCTTTTTGGATATTCTTAGTTTCATAAGCGTTAATCATCTCATATCTGCTGTTTCTTTGTTGTCCTTGATATATTTCCACAGGATGGCTCCAGAAGTATTGCAGCCTGGAAGTGGATATGATTTTAAGTGAGTAAACTTGTTTTATCTCAAGAGAATAAATTAAGCTGAAGTCGGATAAAAGTTGTCTTGCCTTAATTTGCTGAAAGCCCATTGGCATTTTGTGCATTCTGCTGATTTGTGGATAGGGTAGCTTTCTGGATGAGCGAAGGCTTTGTATGCCCTTTGAAACAAACTTTCATAAAAGGCCAGCAAGAAACGATAAACATTCTGTTGATTTCTAGCTGTCCAAATTAAGAATTCTAAATGTCTTTTGTCAGTTTCTGGAGTCATGAGCAAGTCTCATATGTGTATGGTCTGATCATATAGCACTTCATCCTCTCATGTTTTCGATCTGGCAGGGCTGACATTTGGTCCTTGGGCATTACGGCACTGGAGTTGGCTCATGGCCATGCTCCATTTTCCAAATATCCGCCAATGAAGGTGCTTGTTCCTTCTTAGACATCAAAGGTTAAACTGGGGTTGTCCAGATGTAGTTGTGCTCTATTTGCGACGTTTTACTAACATCCCGAATGCTTTTGTCCTCTCAATAGGTTCTCTTGATGACCATCCAGAATGCGCCTCCTGGTCTTGATTATGATCGTGATAAGAAGTTTTCTAAGGTAAGTGCATTATGGAAATACTCATCCCTTGGTTGATTTTGTTTGTAAGACCATATCTGCTTCAGTCCTGTCATTTATTTTTTGATAGTGTACTGTTATAGATAGACAATAAATAACAATAAACCATTGCTGGTTGCTCGCAGTCATTTAAAGAGATGGTTGCGATGTGCTTGGTGAAAGATCAAACAAAAAGACCTACAGCAGATAAGTTGTTGAAACACTCTTTCTTCAAGAATGCAAAGCCTCCTGAGCTCTCTGTGAAGAAATTATTTGCTGACCTGCCACCCTTGTGGAACCGTGTGAAGGCACTTCAGGTACATCATTTCGTTGCTAGCTTACTTGCTAGTGGGATTTCAAATTTCTTTTACCTATTGGGAAACTGCAGATTAAAGATGCAGCACAACTAGCTTTAAGAAAGATGCCTTCAGCCGAACAGGAAGCACTGTCGCAGGTTAGAGGCTTGACTATAATTCAGATTTGGTAGTGCAGAACAGTGTGTTCTAAATCATGCCCATCATCAACCTGTAAAATATCCCATCTGCTTTCCTACTCTCATGTTTAGTGTCTTTGATATGCATGAAGAATGATGAAAGGCAGGTTAAAACCAATTGAGCTAGATCCTTCTCGCTAATTGCTGCCAGAAGGCGTAGCTATTTAGTACAAAAAAGCAATAATGCAATAGGTCAAGCATCCTGTCAAACATCATCCATCAACATGATGAAAGCGAGGCTAAAACCAATTGTGCTCGAGTCTTCTCACTAGTTGTTGCCAGAAGGGTAGCTATTTAGTATAAAAAAGCAATAATGCAATAGCGTCAAGCATCCTCATCCATCTTTGTTGTTCGGGTAAATGTGAGAGAAACCATGGATTTGTGGGGGGTGGGGGTGGGGGGAATAAGTTCTCATTACAGATTAACTCAAATATCCGTAATAATCCCTGCTTATTCCTCCAGAGTCGCAGCATTAGGTTCTCCTGTCTGCGGTAACTGTGAATTCTTCACTTGTATCCCGTCTCTACCATTTTCAAAATGTCTCGCTTGCCATTGCTTTAATTCAGTGGTATAATGAAAATAGCTTATGCTACGCATTTTTGCATGTCATGGTCTTGATTCCGTGCTTCTCTTGTGTAGAGTGAGTACCAACGTGGTGTTAGTGCCTGGAACTTTGATGTCGAGGACTTGAAACTGCAAGCATCACTTGTATGTATTGCCAAACATCTTGAATCTTGGGACAGGAAATTTTCTTCTGACGGGTTCTGTGGATTTTCATGTAACTTTTTTTGCTCACATGTGGCAGCTGCAAGGAGAAGATGAAATTAAAGAAATAAAAGAAGAAAATGGGGGTATACATGCAATTACCAAGGTAGTTGATTCATGCTTTCGTGTCTTGTAGGGCATTTGTCTTTTACTGCCGGAGGGCTACTTGTTTGCATGTTTGTTTCTTTTTTTTTTGTTCCTCTAGTTACCATTAGTATCCCCTTGATAAAAGCAGGACTCGTCTACTTGGAAATATGCTTCAAGAAAATTGGCTTCTAAGGATACCATATGCAGGTAATTCCTTCATCTGTGAGTTTCAGGGTATTTTACGTTCTAGAACCATAATCAAACATGTCATGGTGTAACACGCTCTATTACAAAAATTAGGACATTAAGCAAACTTTTGCGTGTTTTGGCCAACTGCTACATATTGTAGCTGACATTATCTTCATTCATGTAATGGTGTGCTTTGGATAACCTTCCGTTTCTTACATCTTATTAGTCCTAATAGGAATACTCGCTCTGATTATCTTTCTTCAGTGAACAGATAAATGGAAGTGCTGCGGCCAACACTGAATGGTGTATTGAAGGGGTAAAAGTCTTGGAAAATGGTACAACAGAAGCTGGAAATCAGGGGAAACTTGAATTTAGGGAGAATGCATCACAGCAGGAGGTACTTCCCCCTGGATCAGAGAAGGATAGTCTCGCTAGCAAGCCTAGAACTCAAACGGGAAAAACTAGTCAATCTCAGAGTGGACCACTGATGCCTGGTCTTGTTGGTGGTCAATCCCATGCAACTCAGAAGTCAGACAGGTATGCGAAGGTCTTTTAATTGCTTTATCCATGCCTTTAACTAATTTTATGAATGAAAAGGTCATATTATTTTATTCTTTTTGTGGCATGAGTTGAAAAATAGCATAAAGAAAATGGTAAGCAGTGGCAATTTGCTTTTGTCATATGCATCTTCTGTGTTTCTACCTATGTCCCAAACCATGTTTTATGAGCATCATGTATTTCGATTTGGACGTCTCTTAGAAGGATTGGTCAAGCAATGAATTTGGAAAGAAGCTGATGACCTTTTTTCCCTTGGGGTGTGTGGGTTTAGGTCCAAATCAATTAATAGTCTGAATATTTTGGTGTGTTAAATGATTTTGAAGTGCATGCATTTTAACTTCATGGAGTCAAATAATTACTGTTATCTAGTACACAGCTTTATGGTTGTTTCATTAGGTCAGATATTGGTAATAGCCAACCAGCTTCGAAAGCTCCCCAAGTGCGAAAGGTGCCAAGTTACAGTGGCCCCCTAATGCTTCCAAACCGAGCTTCTGCCAATAGTTTATCAGCTCCAATCAAATCTTCTGGAGGTACTTCACATATGCGATTATGGAGACTGGTGATTGTTGTCATTCAGGAAAAAGGGATTAATTTAGAAAAAGGCAGGTTGAGTTGGCACAAAGTAGTATAAAACATGCTTTTTTTTTTTTTTGCGCCTCAGGATTTGCAGAGTCTTTGGATGACAAATCTAGGGCCAATCTGGTACAGATAAAAGGACGGTTTTCCGTGACATCTGAAAATGTTGATCTAGTCAAGGTGTACTTGTGTTGCTGTGATACATTAATTTGTCAAGTGTTAATTTGTTAAACATCTTTGCTGACTAAAAAACTCTTTTGCTCTAGGATATTCCTTTATGTACAATGTCTCGAAGATCTTCTCAGGTATGCTGTGCTAGTGTCGTTTTGATGTTTCATGATTTGGAGATTTGTTATTCTTTAAGATGGTATTGACCTCGTTCAGGGATCATCACCCTTGAGGAAGTCCGCCAGTGTTGGCGAGTGGATATCTGACACGAAGCTGAAGGTTTGTTCCACTATATTCTCTTCTTTGCCAAGAAAGAAACGGGAAAGAAAAATACTCCCCCGTCCCAAAAATGTTGTCCTAATCTTTTGTTTCTTTTTTGGTTTGTCCCAAAAATATTATCCACTTTCCAAAAAGAGGAATATAATATTAGTCAGTTTCCATATGATTCTTTCATTCAAAACTTACATGACTTTTTTAGTTTATGTCAATTTACCAACTAAGGATAGAAAACGAATAGTGATTAAAATATTTTGACTTCCTTTAAATTATTCTCAAGTCGAACTAGGACAACATTTTTGGGACGGAGGGAATATATAAGAAGAGGAGGGGGAAGGTCCAGGGGGTAATCTAGAATTGAAATGGGGGTGTTACGTAAAGTATTGGAGAAGCTCCTTTGGACCCACCATCGAGAAAAATGTCATCAAGTTTATTTCAGAATTTCTGAACTGTTTTCCAGTCTTCTATTTTGCTTCAATTCACTGTTGCGTTCTTTAACGCAGCCTGCCAATCAGTCATCCAAGGATGTTGGCAACAACAATCTTCCTGCTTCCATTTTGATGTCTCATCTTCAAAACCTTGCTCAGCAGGCCTCAATTCAACAGGTGGGATTTTCTTTGTTTCTGTTTCCCACATTTGCTTTTTTTATGTAATTAAAGCTAATTATTCCATTACCAAATTTTATACTACTGAAACCAAATATCAGGATCTCATTCTAAATTTGCTGCATTGCTTGCAACTGGCAGAGGTACCAGATGGTGAGGAAGTTACCTGATGCCATACTGTTTGTTGTTCATTTAATTTTAATTGCTTACGGAGATCTGGTTTTCTTGTTTTGATATCAGCTTCTCAGAATGGGAAGTTGCCGCCCTTAGATCACAATGCGGAAAATAATGGAAGTGTAAGTGGCCTCCTCTTTTTGTTTTTGTGAAATCTATTCTCTCTGATTGTAGCTGTCATGAGTAAGGATAATAATTCGTTTACTCTTCTGATTTTTGTTACCAAAGTGTTTGGTTCTTGAACGTGGTTAATTTGTTTTCTTGGCACCTTGGTAGTCATATGTTTATAGCTTGGTATCTCTTGGACATTTTTTACTTGCTAGTACTGATACGTTGTTTAGCATTCCAGTATTTGTCTTTTATTTGTATGTTAATTGGTAAGCGCAATGAGATGCTACCAAGTCTTCCTGCTCTAGAGGAAAGAGTGGAACTGCTACTAAGTTTGTTGCCTTTGGTACCCCTGCATTACTATCTATATGATTATTGCCTTTGAGTACAGAATCTCTTTTCTAAAAAGAGGCAAATATAACATAAATCAGCTTGTATGCCTGAAAGTTTGTACATGTAATGAATTTTGTTGTCTTCACAAATTGCTCTGAGAGTTGAATTCATATCAGTCCTCAATGGTCCCATAAGTAGGTTGATGATGTTCCTTGAGAATGGATGGGTTGATCAACTATGAAAGATGAATTGCTTAATCGATATTGGCAATGATGTTGAACTGTGAAACTCTAGACAAATTGACAGTTTTACTAAAAGCCAAGGTTTAATTAACAGGTTGAAGGGGCAACTACTGAAAGGGAACGTTTGCTGGTTTTACAAATTTCAGAGCTCCAAGCAAGGTTTCTCTTATTATTACATTTCAGCTATGTTGAAGAAATAAAGTTGGTGTCTTTTTTATCTCACACAATCTCTTTTGTAGGATGAATAACTTGAAGAGTGAATTGACACACGAAAAGCTGAAATACGTGCAAGTAAGCGTTTTTCTATATTTCTGTTTTGTACTTGGTCTGCCCTTACTTTTTTCCGGGTGACCAGATTATTGAGCAACAAACTTAGCTCTTTTCTATTATTCCCGATTGTGCCAGTTGCAACAACAGATAGAGGCATTATCTAATCATGGATCAGAAGAGGAGAAAAGATTAGGGGATCCCTGAGGCGTCGCCTTTTATGATGAAGTAGATTAACGATGTATACGAAGGTAGCGTTTAAGCATGATTAAAGCCTTATCTAACGTTATTGTGATTATGTTCCATCAAGTGATTACTAAAAAGTTCTTCACATATGGACTCGACAGGGCTTCTTCAAACTGTATTTTTGGTCAACGTACAGCAACAAGTTTGAAATGATTTATATTTCTGAGACAGATGCTCTGGTAATTGAATGCATGTTGTCGGGAGCGTCACATCTTGTGGGAAGCGATGATACCGCAAGGTAAACAGGCTTGTCAGAATGTTGTTTCCAGCACATTTCAATGGGTGTTTTGAAAGGGATATGCAGTCTGAAGCAGCGACCAGGAGCCAGGAGGCATCAGTCGGCGCTTTCGGACTATATTGTGCAGTTGTTATAGTTATAGCTAAAGTATATTATATAGTTTTAATCATATTTATGAGCATGAGTTCTGTTTGATTGTCAATCCTTTTTTTCTTCTCCCCGTCAGTTCCATTCCCCAAGTTGAATAATGAGAGACGCTCAAATGTTGTTGTAGATAGTTCAGTCCAAAGTCACAGAGAGATTTGTGCTCTGATCTGTAAAGATTTGAGGTCTGATAAACTTTGTTTTGTTGCTGCGCATAGCAGGGTTTTTTTTTTTTTTTTTTTTGTGGTGTATGGGTTTGTATATTATACTCTAATCTTTTGATCAACAATCATTGCTTTAGAGGCTTATACCTATGATGCAGTATAGAAGGTCAGATGTACGCAACCATACCCATGTGTTAGAAACACACAGATGATGTTTTTCGATGACTCATAATGAAAATTGCTTCAAGCTGTATCGATCCATTGTTATTTCACGATATAGCAAGCACAACTAATTTAGTGAAATGTGCATTGCTTGGTGCGAGATGCGCCTCACCTATCAAAATAGTTACTTTTAGTTCGGATCGGATTAGAGGAGACATTATGTGAGGCAACAAATGAGTCAACTAACACGTACCGATAGAAGGTATCAAAATTGAAATATGCAGCAAACAAATAATTTGGGTGCATATTTAGGTATGCCAGTTTTACATCACCGAGTCACCTCCAGAACGTATGAGTTTTTGGTCGAAAAAATCAGGACTAAATTGTTCGCATGGAAGGCCAGATTGCTTCCCCAAACAACGCGTGGACTGCTAATGAAATCTGTATTGACAGCACTCCCTTCGTATGCAGTGCAAACATCCAGAATCACTGCAGCGACACTATCTGAATTAGAGAAACATATCCGAATGTTCTTCTAGAATGAGTCTGACGCCTCGAAGCACCTCTACTATCTGGCGTGGGACACTATATGCCAACCAAAGAACTGTGAGGGGAGGGGGGCTAGATTAGAAATTTGAAACAGATGTATAATGCATTCCTTATGAAACTTAGCTGGTCAATGCTGACAGTGTGTGACCAACTATGGACCCAAATTTTATGGGCTAAACACGGTTCACCTCTAGGTGAAAGCACACGACATAACTCATCCATCATATGGCGAAGCATCCGCAGTTGTGTTCCTATATTAAAGAAGGGGCTGTATAAGCCCAGCCGAATGGACAATCATGCGGACAAGTGTTGGCGTCGGGGACCGAACGCTTCGGGGATGTTTTGTGTTGCCAGCGCCTACAATGTGCAAACATTGACAACGGAGTCTCAGAATTCTCAGGCGTGACATCGTATATGAAAAACTCAAGGGCCCTAACCGACTGAACCTTTTTCCGTGGAGGTTGCGGCATGACGTCTTACCTTCGGTAAGTTTTCTTTGTTGGAGACATATTAGTACTACACCATTATGTAGTCTTTGTAGACAGTCGGGACTTGAGGCATTACATGAGCTGAGAGACTGTGATTGTACGACTAAGGTTTGGAAACGATTGGTGTGTCGTCGAAGCTGGGCTGTCTTTTTTTAATGGCACAACAGTAAAGAATTGGGTTGACTTAAACCTGTCTCACAGCATGGGGGACCAAACCATACTATTAAGATATGACTATCTATTCCGAGAGACTTTGTATGAAATCTGGTTCTGGCGTAATCGGCGTCTACATTAGCCCATGCTGCGGAACATGCACCGCCTTGGATTTTTGCTGATGGCATTATGAAACGTGTTAGACTAATGCAAATGGCTTTTAAATAAAACACAATAGAATCCGTTGCAACTGTTATCTAGTAGTGCATAAAATGTGTATATACTCTGATGTAATCTTGCTGCCTTCTTAAAGCAATGGAAATATAGAACCTTATTCCAAAAAAAAAAAAAAAAAAAGAAAAAAAAAAAAAAGGACCACTTGCATTGACAAGAAGGGCTTTATCGCTTAGAAGCTTTAAACTGATATAATTAATGTATCTTACAAAAAACTTAATAGAGTAAAACAATCATAGAACCAGAACATGCCGAACCCTAAGTATATAACATCAAACCGGTCTTGCATGACAAAAACTTGTCTTTGCTTGCAAAACTAATGGAGGCCACGTTGTACAAAACACAATCTTTTCGCCTTTGTAATTTCCACGTGTAAAGTCTAACTTGAACTTTAAATAACTGAATTACCTTTTATGCCCAAAGCATGCTTTCATATTTTCTTCTTCTCATATGCTTTGGGGTGTAATTAAACAAATATATTTAAGGAGACATGTGTAGGACACGTGACTCATCGCCGTTAGCCCCTAACGAATTCCGCTAACATGCCGTAAAAATGTAACAAAATAAGTAAGTTATGAATACGCATTGAGAATTACAAATTATGAGATTGAAATAAATATAGTAGTTGCTACTTTGTGACTTGAGGTCACATGTTCGGTCTCTCTTAAAACCCCATGCAAATGCGAGAGCATATTACAGTGAGAGCGCCGCTATATTAGTTAAAATTATAGACACAAAAGTGTCATTTTTCTTTATTTTTTTCAATCCATATGTTTGAATATTGGCTGAAAGTTAATATGAACGGAATGACTCAGGGCATAGTTCAGTTGGTATTCGGATTGAGAATTACCAACAAGAGGTCATGAGTTCGAATCCAGGGACGCGCACAGTGTGAGTGTTCCTCTGCTGCCATGCCAAAGACCTAGTTTGTGAGGGTACATTGTGTGGGTAACTATGTAAGATTTCACCCAATCTAGGAGGCCGCTGGACTACTGATTTACATCCTCCACACAGCTCCTTGGAGCTAGAGCAGTGGGGACCCTTTGGGATGGGTTCAACCTTTTTGCCAACAATAATATGAACGGAATGAAGTACTTTATAGGAAAAAGAGAAACAAACCGCGTAGGCATAGTGCCCGGTGTGTCTTGTTTCGATATTTGAGCTTTGTTGCAATATATACTGATTTATCTCTTCTAGACCTTCGAGCTGGTATGCTTTGTGTTTTTCTTCCGCTCTTCACATTTTTAACAGAGCAAAAAGGCCACAGCAAAAAAGAAAAAGGAAAAAGTTGGGAACTTGTCTATCAGAAATGATGATGATGCTGATGAAGATGGCTATTCCGAGCATTTCAAGATTCCACATTTGGTTTGTTATTATTGTGTTATTACAACTCCAAGGTCAGGTCCTTGGACACCAATTCAAGGTGGGAGATTTGAATGGTTGGAACGTCCCTCCTTCTGCAAATCCAGATGTCTACATGAAATGGTCTCAAAATCACACCATCAACGTTGGAGATTCTCTGTGTAAGATAACGTTTCCTCCTACACCATCATTCCCCAATAGCATCAATATTCAATACATGTCAAATTGCTACAACTATAACTACTCTTACTTTTGATCTTTGTGATTTTCTACTCAATAAATTGGTTGCGCTTCTTAATGAAGTAGCAGTCGATCGACACAGCTTGACACAATTCTAATTATGGGTCATCGGGAAACAACCTATGTGTTTCTAACACATGAGTATGATTGCATACATCCGACCCTCACATATCACGCCATAGGCGGGAGCTTCTAAGTCAATGGGGTAACGTTGTTGTTGATCATCTTTAGCAACTTCTTGGTTTGTATAATGGCAGTGTTCCTTTACCCACCAAGCCAAGATTCAGTGATACTGGTGACAAATCAATCCTATGAAAGCTGCAATATCAAAGACCCAATCTTATCTATGAACAATGGCAACTCTGTGTTCAACATTACTTGTCCTGGGGACTATTACTTCACCAGCAGTGTACGTGGGCATTGTGAAAATAAGCAGAAGCTTCAAATTTCGGTGCCCGGTAATGGATCTTGTTCCGCCTTGTCAGCTTACTCTCCGGCTCCTCTGCCATTACAGTCGGCGGCTTCTCCTTCTAGCAACAACCCTTTGCCGGAAACCTCCTCTTCCTCCTCCGGCTTGATGATTCATGCATCTCCGGTTCCGTTACTATCGGCAGCGATTGGCTTATTGTTATTTGCTTGATGGGTTTTCTTCAAATGAATTCCCCCCCCCCCCCCCCAAAAAAAAAATAAAATAAAAATTGCTAATGCAGCATTTGTCAATGGTTTCTGGTTTCACTGATTTTTGAAACATGATACATCTTGCATCTAGCGGTTCAATTCTTTGTTTAAATTTGCATCGTTGTCTTTTGGGGACATAGATACATCCTCAACCATGTGCATCTTGTCCCAACATTTGCTTTTGCAACTTTACCTTTCTGTTACAAAATGATAAAGAAATGTGGATGACTAGTAGATCCTGATGAACCCGTGCAAACGCGAGAGACTAATGCACTGAAAACATCATTTAATTAGATACTAATGAAGGTGGAAGATAGGTTTTGTTACCTAATAAGCTTTGCAAAATTGTTACTGTATAACTATTGCAAGTATATCAGTATAACACTATAACATGAAGGTGAGAGAGTGAGAATGATGCATATCAACAAATAAAAAGTCAACAGCAACAACGTTATCTCATTGTCATAGAGACTTCCGTTTATGTCGAGGTATGGAGGGTCGGATGTATGCAACCATACACATGTGTTAGAAACACAGAGAGATTGTTTTCCGATGACACATAATGAAAATTACGTCAAGCTGTCTTGATCAATTGCTACTTCATAATATAAGCAGCGCATCCAATTTAGTGATTCATTTTGTTTTACTCCATTATATTCTAAACAAGAAAGAGTGTGACTTTATCTACATTGGAAATGAAAATTCAAAAATTCAAATAATGAAATACAGATTAAGAAGGTTTATTTTCATTAGTAAACATCATTTGTTCAGTCCACATCACATCAAAATTGACCAATTTCATAATGGCAAATATTAGTAATATATTATTACTTTGTCAGTATTTAAATACGTGTTTGAAAAACAAAAAACTCGTATTATACTTTGACTTTACATAATTTTTTATGCGATACATTTTTAACTATATAATGTAACAGGAATAACAATAACATATGGTAATGAAATATTGTCTGCGCTAAAATGCAGCAGGTAGGGGTGTTAACGAACCGAGCCAAGCCAAATACAAGGTTTTCACATTCGGATTCGTTTAGTTAAACAAACTGTTTGACTCGGTTCATTTAGCTAAACGATTTTTAAAATTGGTTCGAATTCGGCTCGATAACACTATAACGGTTTAAACGAGCCGAACAGTTTGCGAATAGTTTGACTCGTCTAACTAAACGAACCCAAATAGGTATTCGAATTCAGCTCGTTTAAATAAAATTAGGGCTGCAAACGAACCGAATCTGAGCGAACCTATCTGGGCTCAAGTTCGGCTCGAATTATTTTCATCAGGTTTGAGCTCGAGCTCGAGTTCTTGACGAGCTTTAAATGCAGCTCGAGTTCGAATTCGAAACGGTTGGAAAAGACTCGAGCTTGATTCGTGAGCTCGAATGTGGCTCGTGAGCTTGAAAATGGCTGGAAATGTTTTAATTATTTATTAAAATATAAATAAGAGAAAACATATATGAAAGCATTTGAGTCAATTATCGAGCCTGTTATCAAGCCTTCGTCGAGCTTACGAACCGAATATTGAAATGCTCGAATTCGGCTCGCCAAATATTTCGAGCTCAAAATGTGATTCGAATTCGAATTAGAGCTCGCAAAAATCAAACTCGAGTCGAGCTTTTAACGAGCCGAACTCGAATAGATCGTTTTGGGCTCGGTTCGTTTGCAGCCTTAAATAAAATTAACGAACAAACTCGAACCAAATACGAACCGAACTCGAAGAGTTCGCAAAATGTTCATTTAACACCCTACGATTGGTTAACACCCTACGAACAGGTAAGAATGTTTCAAGCCCCCAGGGGCATAGTCCAGTGGTAAGTGGCAAAGGTGATTGGGGCTAGAACCCCGACGTCCCGAGTTCGAGTCCGTGTGGAGACAATCCTTGTTGAAATATTACAAGGATTGCCTCTGGGCTGGCTGAGTCTCGTGTGTCCTCTCCCTTTGCAGGGCTGCCGGTGGAGCACATCCCTCGATTTATATCTCATCTGGCTAAGGGTCTCTGGTACAGGTGGGGGAGAACCCACTCCCTCATCAAAGGTAAGAATGTTTCAAACTTGTAGCCGTTGGTTTGCTTTTCCTTTGTTTAACTTTATTTGGCTGTCTTCAATGAAAAGCAAACACCGGTTTTCGTGTGGTTGCGTTTCTTGTGGGGATAACTTTGACGTGTTATTGCGCCGTTAATTAAGGGAATACAGGTAAGTATCGGGTTTGGATCTCCTCACCCTCACTTTCCTCATCTTCTTTGTGACCGCACGACACATGGCAGCAATAGGGGGTGGTGAGCCTAGATGAGGGTCACCTGCATCTAGCCTCACCACCCCCCTTGCTGCCACGTGTCGTGCGGTCACGCGTCACCGCACCCCCTTGCAGTGAGAGGATCTATCCCGTAAGGATCTACCTTCAATTTAAATACTTTAAAAATTATGGCATGATTACATAATGAATTTAAAGTATAAAAGTTAAGATTACTTTTTTTTTATGTCAACAAAGACGAAAATATAATAGAATGAATATGTAATACTGCTGTTAGACATGTGATAGTGTTACCTTGACATGCACAAAGATTGAAATCCTCTAGGTTGTTACAATCCACTAATAGATTTATAGCTGTTTTCTTTTCATACTAAATTTAATTTAACTTACTTTTTCAATAAAAGGTTTAGAAGACACAAATTGTGTCTTGAACTTTTGCGCCATGTTTGAAAGAGTAAATTGACTAGGATGACAACTCTTAGAACCATCTACAAGCTTTTTTCCTAAAATAAACAGGGAATGCCTTGCACCCTAGACGATCAGGGACATTTTTCAAATTCATAGATGTATGAAATCAAAAGAGGTGATTCGTTGGGTCTGAGTTACCATCGTTAGTGTCTATCTTGGGCACCTTAAGATTGTCCACAACAAACTTTCTTGCACCATCCGCGTGCATCCTTGACGGCTTAGGGATTACTCATCCCTGGAACTATTTCAGTCATTATGAGGCACTAGTGTCTGGTGAGGGTATTTGGAGTGACGTGTTTTAACACCCAATGGCTTTCTTCTGGATAGTAGGGTTTAGCCTGAGGCTTTCTACCTTTGTCACTGGCATCTGCCATGAATTTATCCCTTAGTTCAAAGAAATATTCTCTAGACTTTTGGTCCTCTTGGCGGCCATGTAGGTGGCCCTCGACAACATGTGTAGCGTCCGAACCCTTTTCTTTCATTTGTTAGATCAAAGCCTGAGAAAATCCATGTTTTGTGCAACGTATTGCATAGCCTCTAAATGTTATTCATATGTGATTCTTGCATATTTATCATATTGCCCTACCCGTTCATGAAGTCGTGCTCCAACGGACCATTGGATCCTTTATATCTTCGACGGTGGAAGATCCCTCACCATCATGTTGATTGGTTTTACTCGTTTAGAGTGGTTTTATGTGGGGTTTGGTAAGAAAAGACTAAAAGTAAGGCATGGTCGGTCCTTTTTATAGTGCCAAAATGATGAGGTTAGACTCGCTCTTTAGATCGCACGTTTGATCATGATAATACAATGGACAATTTGGTAGCTTTATCATGCAAATATGAACAACATTAAGTCCCCAAAGTTGTTACTGCAGAAAAAACTCTCTGACACTTAAGTCAGTTGTGGACGTATTTATGATTGACAATTAAGCAATTTTAGAGTTTAAGAGAAGACATGTCTCTTTCTAAAAAAGTCGTGTAACTCGAGAAGAATGTTTCTTTTTCACTGTCTCTATGTTTACATGAACATGCCTTCTATTGAGTTGTGTTTATTCATTTTGTATGCTTGGACAGACCAATGCATGCTTGAAGACTGTTGGGTGCTACCACATATGTTGTCTCGCTTATGCATAGATGCAAAGTGGCGTTATATATCGTGTTGCATGGCGAATCTGCTTGCGTGGTGTGAGTGGTCTTGGCCGAGCCAGTGGCTTGCCTTAGCTTCTGGGTGTTCACTAGTGGGGCCGACCTGATGGTCCTAACTGACCTGATACCCATGGCCGAGATGTATGCCCCTAATCAAGGTGAAGGTCGTGGCTCAGCTGGTTAACCTTGGATAAGTCTCTGAAGATGCATGGTTGGGGACGACTTGACATTTGCGTCTGACCTGATTGTGGTTGCGATGTCGGTGGGCCATTTGGAGTCATGGACATCATCAACATGACTATGTATTTTGTATGGGTGGCTGACGTGAACCTTGGGCTACCTGTGCTTCGTTGTGGTCAGATGGTGTTGACTATAGAAAACCAAACTGATTGTATTTGCATCGTTCGAGCGTATTAGTTTTGTCCTCACCAATTTGGTAATATATTTATCTCATGTAATATACAGAGAGAGATAAATAACTACAAAGGTTATTAGATGTGTCAATAGTGAGAAAAGCGTGGGTAATATGATCAACCGGACCTCAATAGATGAGACAAATCTACTTTTTTAAATATAAAAGAAAAGTAGATGAGATGAATTTGACCAATATAACTGACATAAAATCTCTTGAAGAAACTTATGTTTACATTCACAGATGTGTAATATGTATATGTTATCCGCGAAGCAGTCAAAATTTTTAAGGAAAAATATGATTACACCTCTCTGTTTATATATGTGATCATAAGAGAAATTTAGAAACTAACACACAGCTTGTGAACAAAGTGAAATACGTGCAAGGGTAAATCTACAAAATGCCATTTTCCTTTTTTTTTAACAGAAAATCTCAAATTTACTCCTGGATTTTTTGTCTTATATGAATTCCCATATTTAAAAAAAAAAAAGAATTCCCGTTTTTTTTTCCTTTTTTAATTTTATTATCTGAATCGTCTGTCTCCCCGCTACAACGCCGGGAATTCTCTTACAATAGGTGGCCACTGTGATGAAGGCATTGGAAGAAGAAGGGTTAGAGAAGTGAAGAGGATGGGGCTCCTTTCTCACAGAATTCAAACTACTGAAATCGAAGCAGGTGACCATGTCTACACCTGGAGAAATGGCTTTACCTATTCTCACCACGGTTCGCTCTGCCCCACTCTCTCTTTCTCTAATTTAATCATTTTCCTTTCCTGTTTTTAGCATTTTCCTACTTTACATTTGCTGTTGTGTAGTGAAGTGGCGTGTGTTTATGGAACACAAAGGAGCTAGCTTTTGTGTTTTGTTTGGTGTTGCTTTCTCGAATTTTTGACTACAGTCGATTCACCGATGGCTTTGTGAACTTGGGTTTGCTGGGTTTTCACCTTTCTACTTTTGTCAGAAATGAAGACGCTGAAAAAGGGAACTTGTCATCTGCTTTATTTACTGTGCTTGTGCTCTTTTAATCCGCTTCTGTTTCTTTAACATAACAGCTCACTTGGATGGGTAGTGTGATCTTTTAATCCTTGTGCCCTATCCCCCCCATCCATTCATCTTGTGCTGTTATGTTTATTTTATTTTTTCTATTTTATTTTCTGTTTCCATCCCACTTAGATACATCGTTATAGTCCACAGGAAAACCAATCCTACTTCATATGTTACAGTTATGTGGAATATGGAATGTATCAGTTCATGTTGATACCAGGCTGCTACCGAATAAATATGTAAGCTTCAACTGATAGTTTATGAATGTGGTGCTGGATAAGTCTAGCCTTAGCCTAATATGTAGATACACCTCTTTGCCTCCCGTTCAACTTAACTCATGTTCCCTTACAGTGACTATTTCTATATTCTTGAGGTTTGATGTTAAATGATAGTTTCAGGCATGTGAATTATTCACTCAAAATGTTATTGCAGCAAATAGATCCAAGCAAATTCTTATTCCTGTTTATGTTCTGTAGGAATCTATGTTGGTGGAAATAAGGTTGTTCATTTTACACGTGGGCAAGGTATACATTCTTTTGATGGGTTCTTTGATAGTACTTGCAGTTCCAGGAAGGCTTCTACAAGTTCCAATCAGTTACCACAGTGTCCAAATGTACCTGACTGTGGATTTCAGAAACCTCATAGCCTGGTTCTTCTCTCTTGTTTGGAGTGCTTCATTTCCGAGGGATCATTATGTCGCTTCAAGTATGGAGTGAGTCCAGCAGCTTTCCTTGTGAAACTTCGAGGTGGCACATGCACCACTGCGGAATCTGAAGCCCCAGACATTGTTATTCACAGGGCTATGTATCTGCTTCACAGTGGCTTTGGGCAGTATGATGTGTTCAAAAACAACTGCGAGGATTTTGCCTTGTATTGTAAAACAGGTCTTCTAATTCCAGGCCACGGAGCTCCTGGTAGTAGTGGTCAGGTTAGCGGTGTTTTTGGCGCGACTTTGGCAGCAGTTTACTCCTCTCTTATGGCAAACCCAATCTGTATGGTTGCCACCGGAGCTTCTCTTTACTGTCTTAGTCGTTTCTGTAATGACATTGGGGTCAATTCTGCTTCTATCAAGGTGGAAGTTGAGGATATGGTTGAAGAGTTGAAGGAGTTTGCCAAAGTCAATAATCGCCTCAAGAGATCCACTAGCCTTGATGAAGCAGAAACTCCTTTAAAGCGGCAAAAAAGTTGATGCAAAGTAGATAAAATAAATGTTTTTGTATAAACTTAAGCATATAGGCTATTTGGCACGCAGCCTTGTCTTATGCTTATTTGGCGGATTAACTTGTGAACAGAAGTGATGGTTTATACCTTTATGCATGACCAGTTTGTCAGCATAATTCATTCTGCTCTCCTTTTAGCACTAGCAATGCTCGGTGGTCACTCATATTGCTCTATAGTACCCATGGAAGAACACCGAAGCTATGATCATAGTAAGTTTTTATTCTCTAAGTCATTACTCATGATTGCCATGTCAATATATTTAGTTTGGAAACATTTAGACATGATTCAAATGGGATTCTTACGGTGAACATGTGAATCTGCAGTAGAAATTCTTATGGCATATATATATATATATATACATGGCTCCTCCCGGGTCCAGGCTTTTGTTTGCTGTTGCATGAAATGTCATGCTTGTCCTAGAGTTTTCCAACTATGAGTTGGAGAACAAGGTAATTGAACCGACAAATTGTTGAGGATGAAACCTTTTGAATAGGGGACTCGTCTTCAACGTCAATTTCTTCCTAATCCTATGCAATTAGTGCCAATGATAGATAGTAACGGCATGTTGCTTTTGGCTGCTAACTAGTCACTTTAGTATCATACTTTGGCCTAAATGTTTATGTTTAGCTTTACAAACCGCACAGTATGCAACACAATCTCATGTATGTGAGTGCTTTAGGATGCAGTTAAGCCATTTCAGCTTATTGGGTGTGATTATACTTCCTTGTTTGTAGCTCTGAGGGCTTGAAATGGTCTTGGCGGCATTTTTCTGTCTGGAAGTAAGGAACTAAGACTTAAAAGAACAAATTCGTTAGGTGCTTAACTTTCTCTGTTATTTGTATACTAAGTAGTGGGTGGAAGATGATGAATAAGTTTGTTGATGGACGAGTGAACAAGCACTACTAAGGTACTCATATGCTCAAAGAGGAATGAATATGAGCAAGAAATGATACAAAGAGCACTGATAGTCTGCCCTTGGCATTCAGATCAAAAGGCCACTGTTTTTACTATTAACAATAAAGCCATCTCATTGCACACTTCACTGAAACAAATGTCAATTGCTATATGACCCCCAAGTATGCTAGAAACTCTTATGAAGTTGTCAGCCCAGAAAAGAGCAATTGCCAAGTTCAGTGATAACTGATGAATATGTAGTATGAGAAAATGTAATCACTTGTAACATAAAGGGCAATTTATAACCTAGCATCTAAAAAAGGAGAAAGTTAGCACCTATAGAGTTACATGAATTGCATATTTGCATGAAGCAAAAATGGAAGATACTTTAAGAATGCAGTCAAAGGTGGTTCTAACGAGCAGCAACTTCTATATCAAATATCGAGTGTATGGTACTCTAACAGCTCCTCTTGATGCAGAAGAGGTTACTTGAGTTTGTACTGCAGAGGCCTCAGCATCTTGCTAGATGATTGATTGGCTTTAGTGCACCTGTATATGGCTGGAGGCCTTGGGATACCGACAAAAAAGACAGAAACTTGGAGCGAGAGGCCATATCTTAGCCTTGATGCCCACCGTCACAGCCCAAGAAGCATTGTGGAGGTTTCAAATTAGGAGTTCAGCAGCCTCCTAGGTTGGGTAAGGACTTACATAGTGACCCACACAAGGTGTCTCCCCGCAAACTAGATCTTCGGCCTAGCAGCAGTGGAACACTCATACTGTGCATGTCTCTAGAATCGAACTTTTTGACTTCTTGGAGCAAATCTTAACCCGAGTACCTGAGCTATGGCCTGGAGGCATCAGAAACTTGATGCTACTGGAAGATGTCTTTTGCAGCATTCTTTAAAGGCAGAGTTATATAAAGGTCTTCCATGCAACATCACAATTTCCATAGATGGCACAAAGCTTGAAACAGGGGCCAGACTTGGATAGGAAGTTGGCATATGACAGCATATTTACACATCCAAAGGACACTCTTCCCTAACAGAAGCATTCAGGGTTAGTTTCTTGGAAATTATAATGCTCGAACTTGTCAAACATCATATCAAAACTTGTCAAACATCATATCAAAACTTGTCCCACTATATACTTATATGCTGGCAAGCACATATACTTGAGGTCACGAGTTCGAACCGCAGAAACAGTCTCTCGCACAAAGTGTAGGGTAAGGCTGTGTACATCAGATCGCGAAGCGATCTGACCTCTACTCTACGCAAACGCGAGAGTCTAGTGCATCGAGAACGTCCTTTTTTATACTTACATAGTTGTGTGTTAACATACTCACATGCTTATATAATCACACAAATACATACCTATATAAATATATAAGCGCATTATATATGTAAGTATATAACTATAAAGTATTTAGGTATATAACTATATAATTGTATAATCATATAATTATATTGAGTATATAGCTATATGAGTATACAAGTATATGACTATATAGTTATTTAAGAATAGTACTATATAATTATACACTTAAATACTGGCAAACATATATACTTGTATAGTTATATAATTGTATACTTTTATGGTAATGTATTTATATAATTATATGGTTATATACTTATATAGTTATGTAGGAACATACTTATATGCTTATATATCTACACAAGTGCACAACTATATAAGTATATAACTACAAAAGTATATAATCATATAAGTAAATAACCATATAAGTATATGTGTATATAACTTGATGGTTAAATAGTATCATATATAACTATACTTAGATAGTTATATATTATTGAAACTTATTATACACTTATATTTATAGTTATACACTTATTCCATATTTATATTATATAATATATACATAAAATTTTATTTTTATTTTTCAGTTGGAATTGCTGGTCGGATCAGGCCGGTTCCACCGGTTTAACTTCGGTTCTTGGAACCGTCGGTCTGGTCCATAGAGGGGCAAACAGGAACCGACTGCTGAACCGCTGGTTAACCAGAACAGAAAGAACTGGAGCTGCTAGTTCCAATAATCCTCAATTCGGTTCTAGTTTGATACGTCAGTCAGCCGGTTCTTGGTTCATTTTTGAATACCTCTAAGTACATTTGTCATTTTTTTAAAATAAAACTAAGGGGGTGTTTGATTGGAATTTCTTCATTAAGGGTATGTGTTTGGAGGGCTTCCAAACTCATACATGTTGTTTGGTTGTTAAAATTGAGGGTATATGTTTCGGACTGATATCTGAGTATTTGGTAATAGATAACATTTTTTTGATATACTAGCTCCCCTTGACTTTCGGACTGATATCTGAATATTTGGTGATAGATAACGTTTTTTTTATATACTTGCTCCCTAACTTTCAATATGGAGGAATGAGTTTCGAGCTTGACCACCCTCAACCCACTCCGGTCTCCCCACCCACCTCCCAATGGTCAAACAGGCCGGTCAAAGGCCCCTACCGGTCAACGCCACCGGCCCCGCCGGCAGGTCACTATTCCGGCCCGTCAGATTTTTCCTATCAATTTTCCGGCCGCGCACCTTCAATACCTATCTCAATTCCTATATGTTCCAAACACTATCAATGACAATCATACCTATTTCCAGTTCAATACCAAACAATATGACTTTTATGTCCAAACCAATATATTGTCAAAATCATACACTGTCATACCTATTCCGATAACCAAGTACGAACCAAACGTCCCCTAAATATAATTTTAAAAAAAATCTTTAAATCTATTTAGTAACATTTTTTATATCCGTATCTCGAATTCGTTCTTTTTTTTAAAAAAAGGATCACTTGGAAATTGAGTTTTGATAATGGATCCCATCAGTAAAATTACCGAGGGTGACGTGAAGTCAACAGTCTATGGTGAAAAATCAGTTGGACACGTACCTTGGTCCTAACACGAACTTTTACCCAGCATCTTTAATCTGTCACCATCAAACACCTCTGTCTTTCACTTTAATTCTTTCTTCATCGTACGTCACTACAGCTTTCTTTTTTCCTTTTTACATCAGGAAACATTGCGTACTTGCAAGAATTTTTACCCCTAACTAGAAAATTTTCAGCTCCGCCTGCATATCCAACAGAAAAGTTAGTTTCCCATTTCCAATTTTCTTTTGCTGATCCAGATCCAATCCATAACCAACAAATTGTTTGCTGTCTATTTTCTATTGGAAAAAGTTGCTGCCGCTATTATATTAAAGATAAAACATCAGATTGCTGCAATGGATAGGATATATCCGTCACATAAATTTTATCCTTTTTCTTCCACCATTTTCTTCTGGGCAGCTGCTTGCTAGGTCTGGAAATAGAGTATTTTCTTTTATGGTTCCTAATTTATGGTTTCTTTGTAAATCTTTTAGCTTGTTTTGTTCATTTTTAGGAGTCCTTTTTGCTCGATCAGTGTAAAGTTTTTATCTTTGCTGGTGGCATTGAGGTTTGGGTGATTGTTTCATTTTATGAACAAATCTGGAATCTGTATTATGTTGTTTATTATTCTTTCTTTCCCTTTAATCTATTAGTTAGTTTTATACATCTTGGATTCCAGTTTTTGTGTTTCTGGTCCTTTGAACTATTTCTTCTGACTTTTGGTGGGAATTGTTCTTGTCTATTTCATTATTTGATGACTGAAAGGTAGGTATATCGCCTTAAGCATGTCACTACACCATTTATTCTCGAATAATAGAAATAATGCTAATTAAGTGGTAAACCAGTATGATTTGTATCTTAAGAGTAATTTTTTTGTGGCATGTACCAGCTGAGGTAACCTATTGCCAACTGATCATTGTTCATTTGTTCATGTATTAACTAAGAAAATGGTGTGTGGCATCACCTTTATCCCATTAGTATACCTCCCTTGTTCAGAAGGCTCCTCTTGTGATAGTCTTCTAGAATTGTTGAGCTTGTATGGGAGTTTGTCTAGCACAGTCGGTTATAATGATTTAGCTGCCAATGCCACCAAGTTGCCTTCTTACAGGTTGTTGCCTTAACGATCATAGATGAATCATGTATTTGTATTCCCTCATTGGATTGCTGGTAGCTCAAAGACGAGAAATGATCCATTATCATGTTACTTCCTTTCTTTCTGAATTTGCATTTGGTACTACAGCTTCCCCAATGCCTAGATCATTATTCTTGGTTGAAGTTCTAAGTTGCAATCAGATATGGCAATATACTTGATTCTAGAAGTGCTAGTTTAGGGGTCCACTCGTTAAATATGTTTTAGCGCTTGATGTGCAGAAAAATTGCCATTACTAGATCCAAGAAGTCTATGATCTGTTTGCAGTCGTATATTTATGGTAAGACACTTCATTAGAAGTCTCTAGCATGGAGGCGAGCAAATTCTTTTGGAATCATTTAAAAGTATCTCTTGAAGTATCAGAATGCTTGTGGAGAAATATCTTACATACGTCTTTTTTCCTTCCTTAATGATTTGTTGTTTCGTTTTATTGTTCCCCCTGTTTTTGAGGTATTAAGTTGTTCTTAGCCTTTCAAAATTTGATAGATAAGGCCACCATTTCCTGGTTTTGCTAGTAAGAAGCTGGCAAAAGTTACTCTTTCACGGTGTTTATCCAGATTTTGGTTCCACCACCTCTGAACTAACCCCACTCCCCCAAACAACACAGTCTCACACACACGGGAACATGTAAAAGTTGGTGAATCCTGAAAAGAGAAAGAATGTAGTTAAATAGTGTGCTAGACCTGTTATCGGCTACTACTTGAACGTTCCAAGAAATTGGCCTTGGCATCACTGTCTTCCGTAGGCTCTTTATTTAGAATCTTCATGCAGTTCTTGTCGATCGTTACTCTGCATATACGTGCTGCAATTTTTAGTTCGTGCAAGAGGCTTATCTTATCTGACCTCAGTGCTTGCTTTTCAAGAGTTTGTGAATTTGCGGATTTGCCAACTTTTATTTCTGAATTGTTATTAGAAGCACATATTTATACTTTGTGTTCACTTTTCGTAACTCGCTCTTGTTTCTCCTTTTGCTTTTATGTTATTGAGTTTTTTTTTGGGTCTTGCTCTGGATACTTTTCCTTTTTTCCCTCATGATTTACTCTATTGACTCTTTTTTGGGTTTTTTTCCCTTTGCATTTTCTTTCCAGCATGAGCATGTATGCAGTTGCATGAAAGCATGCAACTGGTTCCAGTGCTTTTCTCTTACATATGGATGGGGAAGTGAAGAGCCACCCATTTAAGCTTGGTGACCAGAACTGCAGTGATGTTATTATATGCCTGAGGAGCGATGGCAGCAAGCCTGAATATTTGCATTCACATTCTTTTGTTCTTAAGAAAAAGAGCAACTATTTCGCTGACAAGCTTTCCCAACCAACTTCAGTTTCTCAAGTAGACATCGATTGCATAAGAGACGATTTTGATCACCATATTGAACTTCTGAAGCGCCTCTATTATCCGGCTGACTCTCTTGTGGATTCTTTTGACTCTGTTCGATCAGTTATCGGTATTCTTCAGGTGGCAGTCACCCTCGATTGTGAAGACATTGTGCAGAGCTGCATCCAGTACTTGGAAGCTGTCCCCTGGGAAGATAAGGAAGAGGAAGCCATTCTAAAAGCAGTAGCGAATATTGGCCCTGTAGCTATGCCTATATTAGCCAGGATTCAACCCATAGATGTGAGTGCAACAAAAAGCGTGTTCATCTCTGCAATTCGATTTGCCACTTCTGCCAGTGAAACTTGTCTCCCATTTTTGAATGGAGATGGACTAAAAACATCTGCCCAAGAACAAATTGAATATATGCTTGGGGATGATGATGATCTTCCTTTAGTCACAGCTGATGATGAGGTGAAAATGGAAACTAGAGATGGTCTTTCAAGAATTTTCTCCTTCTTTGAAAAGGAGATGTCTTTGCTACTTTTGGAGTCTGACATTACACATGAATCAGATAAGAGAATATCACGAAGTCTCTCTGATTTGGAGTGGATGTGCAATGTTCTGTCAAGAATGGACCTGATGAAGGATTTTGTGGTTAACTGGACAGACATATCAGGGAGCATAATCGGAACTATGGAGGATAAGAAGCTCGATTCTGGTTTATGGGGTTTCAAAGTAAAGTTAATAGAAGTCACATCAAAAGTTTTGGAAGCTGTTGGGTATGGAAATGTAATCGTTCCATCGACAATCCGCGTCGCTCTTCTAAAGACTTGGCTGCCATACATCAGAAAAATGAAGCCCCTTTTGGATTCGATTAGTACCACGGACACAGAGTTCCCACACAAAATGGATGAAAATCTTTGCCAGAACATCGAGGGCGCGATGGTTTCCTTGATTTTGGCATTGCCTTCAAACGATCAAGCGGACATTCTTTTGGAGTGGATGAACACTGAGCAGGGGAAGAAGTATCCTGATCTAAGTGAGGCTTTTGAGGTGTGGTGTTACAGAACTAAGTCTGCAAGGAGAAGATTAGTGGAGGGCATTGAACCAGTGGGAAAGACCACTGTCAGCTTGTAATCTACCAATTGTATTTTCTTTTGTTAATGTGACAAATTTTTGTGTGGGATTGGAAGAAAAAACTGCAACTTTAATTGCTTGTGAGGGATGAACTAGGATGTTTTTTTTGCTCGTTTTTGTTTGTATTTACTTAATTCCTTCAATAACGTAGTAGCACACCATATCCTTATTATTGTGTCATCTATGCAGGTACATATAGAGCTAGATGTCTCACTGTAAGCAAACTCTCTTTTTTTTGGGATGTTCACACCCTAGCGATAGTTTTTGCTGTCGTTGGGATATACTGTGTTGTTGTCCTAGTTTCTTTCTGTATTTGCGTTTGAACAAAATGTGTAGTATCATATAATAGCAGCATTCATATTACTCCTTTTGAATGCATATAAGGTGTGGAAGAATCAAGAATCCAAATGGATACCATGACTGCAACCAGAACAAGCATGTTCATTGCCTCTTTGTTTTGTCCTTTGTTTTGATAATAACTGGATCTGTGTCATTGTGATGGGTAGCTGTGTGTAAACTCTTGTGCAAAGATTGCTTCCTTGTAGGTCGGGCAGGACGGGCAAGTCGTAAAACAACCACCATATTAGTATATCCAACGAAAGAAAAAGCTATTTGCTAAGGTCTAAGGAGGATGAGCGGTAGACAAACAATACATCCATATAAAAGAAGCATTAAAAAGACAAAAAAAAAAGTTGGGGGCGAAAGAATAGTAAATTAAACTTTAATGGTAAATTAAACTTTTATGCGATGAGTCAAAGCAATAATTTTTGATTTAAGATACGAATAATGGTAAATTAAACTTTAATGGTAAACACTCAATCATTACAAGGTCACATGTCTCAGGTTTAGAACCCTCAAGGATAGGATAGGATAACATTTTTGTTTCATTCCCTACAACAAAGCCTTCATGTTGTATATATTTACAAACATTGTCCCAGAGCATAGTCTAGTTGATACTCAGGTTAGAAATTGCCATAAAGATGTCACGAGTTCGAATCCAGGGACACACAGTGTGGGTATTCCTATGCTGCCAGGTCAAAGGCATGATTTGTGGAGGCACCTTGTGTGGGTAACTGCGTAAGATCTCATTTAATCTAAGAGGTCGCTGGATTCCTGATTTATATACTCCACGCAGCTCCTTAAGACTGGGACATTGGAGCCCCTTTGAGTTGGGGTTGGTTGCCACAAACATTTAGAGAATCGACTAACGGCTCATATCTAGTTCATTGGACCTAGTAATGTTACTATGAGTTTGAAAATAAACGTTAAATTTTCAAAAGTTCATCTAGTTGGTTGAGAAATAGTGAATCTAATTTTATATTTAATACTGTCAGACTCATAATAACAATTTTACTAAATAATCATATAAATCAAAGCGTGTCTTTTAGATAAACGATTGTCAAAAAATTTCAAAGGAAGTCGCTTTGAATATTTGTCAAAGCAGCCTATGTTTCCAATTTTTATTGTATTAGATGAAACAGTTGTTCTACCTTCACAATAAACATTGAAAATATTCTCCTTTAGGTGGTTGTGTTATAGACCTCCCCTTGATGATACCAAATCCATAATTTTTCATTCATCTTTAACACTAACAACAACATTACCCTATTTCTTTAGAGACTTCCGCTTATGACAAGATATAAGAAATCGGATGTATACAACTATATCTAGTTATTAGAAACAAATAGTTATACTAAAACAAAAGCACAAACGTCTCATAATACGTCCAACTACACCTTCGACTGGCTAGTCAAAGCTCCCTAATATCTTCTTAGTTGGGAAAAAACACATTAATTTCAAAATTCTACTCTACTTCCATTAAAACCATCGTACAATCACTGAGTTAGCATTCATACGTCATTAACCACACTCCTCGGGCACCGGATCTCCACACTCTCACACCTCACTCTCTTACCCACTGCTCACCACGTAGCAGCAAGGTGGGACGGTGAGGCTAGATTAGTGTCTCTCGCATCTATCCTCACCATCCCACCCTCTTATCCACTGCTCGCCACGTAGCATCAAGGTGGGACGGTGAAACTAGATTAGTGTCTCTCGCATCTAGCCTCACCACCCCACCTTGCTGGCACGTGACGAGCGGTGGGCGAAGGGTGACAGTGTAGGGTTGAGATCTCCTAACCCCACTTTCCTCACCCTTTTGTGACCACGAGACACATGGCAGGAAAGAGAGGTGGTGAAGCTGTTAAGCAAAGCACGATTGCAGTGAAAGTATTTTCATTGATTTCATTCGTAGTATACAGCCCTATTTAAGGTTTACAAAACTGTCTAAATATGGTATACATAATGTACGCTAATCATGTCTCCTGATTTTTCTCTACACAATCGTTAGTATATGGTAAGTAAATATACAGTCATGAATACAATCAAATCACACTTATTATCACTCCCCCTCAAGTTGAACAGTGGGATCGCCAATGTTTAACTTGCGTAGTACATACTCAAACATCCGTCCATTCACTGCTTTGGTCAAGATGTCCGTAAGTTGATCCTCAGAACACACATACGGAAGCACAATAATCCCATTGTCAAGTTTTTCCCTTATAAAGTGTCTGTCAATCTCAACATGTTTGGTGTGGTCATGTTGCACCGGATTTTCTGAGATACTGATAGAGGCTTTGTTATCACACTTTAATTGTGTTGGTCCGTGTACCACAAAGCCAAGTTCACTGAGTAATTTCCGGATCCAAAGGATTTCAGTAATGCCTTTTACAATTCCTCGAAACTCTGCCTCTGCGCTGGATAGTGCAACAACCTTCTGCTTCTTACTCCTCCATGTGACGACATTACCTCCGACTAAGGTAAGGTACCCCGATGTAGAGCGACGATCCACTTGATTTCCTGTCCAATCCGCATCAGTGTATGCCTCGATATTCAGGTGGCCGTTGTTTTTAAATAGTAGCCCAACGCCTGGTGTTTTCTTTAGATACCTCAAAATTCTGATCACTGCATCGAAGTGATGTTTTTGTGGGTCATGCATAAACTGACTGACCACTCCCACAGCATAAGCAATGTCGGGTCTCGTATGGGACAAATATATCAGCTTTCCCACCAGTCGTTGGTACTGTTCTCGATCTGCTGAAGAAGCCCCCTGTATGTAGTCCAGTTTATGATTTTGTATCATCGGTGTCTCTGCTGGTCTGGCGTCCAACATTCCAACCTCTGCTAGTAAATCAAGAACATACTTCCGCTGACAAATATAGATACCAGCCCGTGACCGCAACACCTCGATTCCTAGGAAGTACTTGAGTGCGCCCAGATCCTTCATCTCGAACTGAGTGAACAAACGTTCCCTAAGGCGAGAAATTTCATCAGTATCATTTCCAGTAATAATCATATCATCAACAAAAATAATTAGACAAGTAATTAGACTTCCCTGTTTTTTGATGAATAATGTGTGATCAGCATTGCTTTGTTTGTACCCATCTCTTCTCATGGCTGATGTAAATCTCCCAAACCATGCTCGAGGAGACTGCTTGAGACCATATAGAGTCTTTTTTAACTTGCACACCTGTCCTGGACCAAATTCATCTGAGAAACCCGGGGAAGGTTCCATGTAGACTTCTTCTTTTAAGGTACCATGTAGAAACGCATTTTTAACATCAAATTGGTGCAGTGGCTAGTCCTTAGTAGCTGCAACAGAAAATAATACCCTAATTGTGTCGATCCTTGCTACTGGTGAGAACGTCTCAGAATAATCAATCCCGTATGTCTGTGTAAAACCTTTGGCTACGAGTCGCGCCTTATGTCTTTCAATACTGCCATCCGCTCTGTACTTAATGGTGAATACCCATCTGCATCCAACAGGCCGTTTTCCTTGTGGTAACTCACATTGTTCCCACGTATCACTTTTCTTAAGGGCATTCATCTCAATTCTCATTGCTTCTTTCCATTTTGGTTGAGCACATGCTTCTTTTACATTTCGGGGAATTTCTTCTGAGCATATTGTAGCCAGAAAACTTCTTGCAGTACAGTCAAGGTTATTTCCTGGTGTGGCTATCGGGTACCTAGATGCTCGAGCTACTTTGGTAGGTGAGTACCTTTCGGGTGGGACCCCTCTGTTTCGTCTGGCTGGTAGCATGCGCCCCTGTTCCCCTGTTATAACATTAATATGATCCAATTCAAGATGTTCTGAGTCAGTCATAGGGCATTCAGTCATTGTTTCAGGAGGTAAAATATCGGGTAAAGCACTGTCAGAATTATTCGGAATATCAGTAACTTTACTAGGAATAGAATCATCAGTATTATTATGTATACCATTGTTTACCTGTTCCAGTACATTCATCTGAGGAGTGTCATTGTCGGATGCATGAGTAGTGGTCTTACTATCGCAGGGAGCTATAGCGCAGTCGGAGCCATCTACTTGCCGTGTTGGTCCAGTCGTCAACCAGTGGTCGTTAGACAACCAATCGAGAGGATCACTACCATCACTAGTTATCTCCCCCTGAGACCGAGATTGGGTGACAAAGAAAAACTCTGTCTCGAGGAATATGCAATTCATGGTGATATGTATACGGCGAGTACGAGGGTTGTAGCAGCGATAGCCCTTTTGGGTGGAGGCGTAGCCGACAAAGACACATTTTTCTGCGCAAGGATCAAGTTTGGTACGTTGGTTTTTGGGAACATGGATAAAGACAGTGCACCCAAACATTTTTGATGGAAGGGTGAGAAATGATGGAATAGTAACCTGATGGGAGAGGGTTTCCAATGGTGTTTTGTGGTTAAGAATAGCAGTGGGGAGACGATTACTGAGGTAGGTAGCAGTAGAGACGGCCTCCGGCCAAAAACCCCGAGGGACTGACGACTCCAACATTATCGCCCGAGTCATGTTTAGTATAGTGCGGTTTTTGCGTTCTGCCACACCATTTTGTTCAGGTGTGTCAGGACAAGAAGTCTGGTGAATTATGCCATGGGAACGGAAAAATTGTTTAAGTGCCCCATCAAAGTATTCCCCGCCATTGTCAGATCGAAGTATTTGGATGGTCATGTGATATTGTGTTTGGACCATATTAAAGAACTCCATAAATTTTGCGGAAACTTCAGATTTATTTTTGAGAATATATAACCATGTCATGCGGGAATAGTCATCAACAAACAAGACAAAATAGCGGAAGCCCAAAGGAGTAGGGTGAGGAGAGGGTCCCCACACATCTGAATGTACTAATGAAAAAACATGACTCACACGAGTATTATTGGAGCGGTAGGTCGCTCGTGGTAATTTGGCCCGAAGGCAAGTATCACATGTCAAATTATTTAAGGAAGTAGAACATAAAGTAGGGAAAAGTTTTTGCAAATAACTAAATGATGGGTGCCCTAATCGACGGTGCCATAACCACAACTGGCGAGTAACCGATCCGGTGGCAAGATTAGACTTACCCTGTTGCACCGCTGCATCTACGTAGTAAAGGCCATCTCGCTCAGTACCACGTCCAATGATCTCCTGAGTATGAATGTCCTGCAACACGCAAAATGAGGGATACATAAGAACAACGCAATCCAATTCCTTAATAAGTTGACTGATAGATAATAACTTAGTGGATAGAGATGGAACAAAGAGGCGATTTTTTAAAGTGACATGAGGGGTAATGGCAATAGAGCCACCCCCAGAGACTGGGATGGTTTCACCACTAGCGGTTTCAACATGGGATTTGGTCGGAGGTGAACGGTCGAGAAAGTCGTTGGGGTCGAAAGTCATAGTATTCGTCGCACCACAGTCAAAAATCCACTGAGGGTGTTGTGAGGGTGGATTGGTAACATATGCGTGGGAGGTAAATGGTGAAGTAGCCTTGGGAGGGACGGAAGTAAGGTTGTTAGGAGTGGAGGGGTGGGCTGGTGTAATGGGATAAATAGTGGGGTCAACTGAAGAATTATGAGAAACAAGAGGGATTGCAGGGGAAATATCGGAACAGTTTTGGGGTGGATTCGTAATTTCAGTGAGTGGTAAGGGTGGACCGTGTTTTCCCAAAACCTGAGGGACCATATTAATATTACAACAAGAGTAAGGGGGCATGGGGTAAATTTTGAGGGACTTGAAGTTAAAATTGAGGGCATTAAATGTTTGTGGGGGTTAGGTTTTTCACCTAATCCCCCGTTACCTCCTGCTCCTGCGGCGCAATTCATTTCGTTGTCCCGCCAGTTGCCTCCTCCTCTTTCTTGTTGCTGCCGCTTCCATCGAAGCTTCTGGTAGCAGCAGCTTTTCATCCTGCAATGGAAACTTTCTTACCTTCCCACCAGTCGGGGTAACCATGGATTTGGAAACAGCTTTCTTTGTTGTGGCCTTTCTTGCCGCAGTGGTCACAGATGAATTGGCTCTTGTCCACCTTCGAGGAAGCATTCCCGGAGCGTTGTGACGAGTGTCCTGATTGCATGCTCTTGTCTGGTCCTCCACCACGGTCTGTCTGTGGTCCCCGGCCACGAGTCCGATTGTTGGAGGTTTTTGCCGCTAGTCCCTGTCCCAACCCCGGTGATGACAACGAGCCTGAGGGGCCATGTTTAATAAGTCCAGATCTGGACTCTGCTCTTTTTATTTCAAAGAAGGCAGCTTCCACGTTTGGTAGGGGGGTCCGTTTTAACAATTCTTTTTTTTCTGCTTCGTATTTGTCACTGATGGCGGATAAAAACTGGTATAGCCGGAATTCTTGCATTTTTTGGTTGTATAGGCCGATGTCCTCCGGACACTTCATGGGGTTAGTATCCAAAGTATCAATTGAAACCCATAAATCCTGCAAGCTGTTCCAGCAGGATTCAAGTGAGTTTTTGCCTTGCCTGATGTGATTTGCTTTTCGATGCAAGTCGAAAACTTGCAGAGAATCGCCTCCTGATCCATAAGTTAGGGCTAGACCGTCCCAAAGTGCCTTTGCTGTAGGGTATCGTGATACGTTATTTATCATTGTTGGGTCGAAGTTTTGTAATATCCAGGTGAAAACAGAGTTGTCGTCCTGTTCCCACATGGAATATCTCGGGTCCGTTGCTGTTGGTGGTGGGGGTATCCCCGTTAAGTGTGAGCTTTGTCCACGTCCCAGAATAGCTTTGTAAATGACTCTAGACCATAATGAAAAATTACTGCCTGTGAGTTTGACAGCGATATTCAAATTTTCAGGGAGGGTAGGCGTGGATCCTGATGGATTTAGACCGTCCTTCAGGATTTGTGCCACTTGAATGGCTAGATCTCCCGGATTGGTATTCGTTTCTGGTTTATGTGTTGATGATTCAGGGGTTTCTGACATTCTGTTTGGATGCAGGTTACTGAAATCAGAATATTTTATGATGGCACAATCCGTGTCTGATCAAAGAAGAGTTACCAGATAGCTGATAAGAGCAGATCTGGTCAGATAAGGTAATTTTGGCCGGAATATTGGCCGGGAAAGGTAAGTTGGCCGGGATATATTAGCCGGGAAAGGTTTAATGGTAGTGATGAAGTTTTCTTCTGAGCCTATGCCCAAAACTTCACAATTGCAAGAACCGTGCCTGCTCTGATACCATGTTAAGCAAAGCACGATTGCAGTGAAAGTATTTTCATTGATTTCATTCGTAGTATACAGCCCTATTTAAGGTTTACAAAACTGTCTAAATATGGTATACGTAATGTACGTTAATCATGTCTCCTGATTTTTCTCTACACAATCGTTAGTATATGGTAAGTAAATATACACTCATGAATACAATCAAATCACACTTATTATCAGAAGCTAGATGCGGGTGACCCTCATCTAGCCTCACCACCCTCCCTTGCTGCCACGTGTCGCGCGGTCACGTATCACCGCACCTCATTTGCGGTGAGGGGATCCTATCCTGACGGTGTGGGAGTGAGTAGATCTCATCTCCACTCCTCGGTTCCCTTGGCGTTGACGATGACGGACAGGCCCTCCTTTTTCTTTTCCTTTATTCTTCAACAAAATACCTTTCTTGTTTCATTTAGCTCCTCCGACAACAGAGAGACATACAACACAAAATACTCTCTAGAGACCTGCATCAATATCAAAATTCTCGTAGGAGGAAGAAAGAAGAGTATTAGTCTGAAACAATGGCGAATTACTACGTGAGGGCGTCGCGGACGACGGATCTGAATCGGAACACCGAGTGGTTCACCTACCCAGGAGTTTGGACTACGTATATACTCATCCTTTTCATCTCTTGGCTGCTTGTGCTTTCTGTCTTTGGTTGCTCTCCCGGCGTTGCCTGGACTGTCGTCCATCTCTCTCATTTCCTAGTATGTTTTCCTCCTAGATCTTTTTCCCAATGCTTCCGTCTTTTACTGCAGTTCGCTTTTTTCCACCGACAGATAAGGAAAAAGTAAAGAAACAAAGTATTGCTGACTCTTGCGATTGATATACAATAGCTTTGTAGTTCTCGTAGTTTTTCGTTTGAGGTATTCAATTAGAAGCATTTTACGGTTGCTGATCTTGTTTAGGTTGGATATCGAAGTCTATAGACACATCAAGCTTGAGACACACACACACACACAGAATATATATATATATATATATATATATATATATATATATATATATATATATATATATATCTGTGTGTGTTTGTTTTCCCCCCTTATATATGTGTGTTAGCTTGAGCAATGAATTCGTAGTTGAAATAGTTTGGAAATTTGACATTTTCGAGAGTTTGGCAAACTTTGCTGTTCTTATGCAGGTGCACTTTATTGCAATTATAGTGTATGTTGATAGCTGTCTATGTTTGTCCGATTGACTTTGATTTGGTAGGACAATTAGTTTTTTTTTTTTTTGGTCTTCAGGTCACATACCAATTCTTTCATTGGAAGAAGGGAACACCTTTCGCAGATGATCAGGGTATTTACAATGGTTTGACTTGGTGGGAGCAAGTAGACAGCGGCAAACAACTCACCCGCAATAGGAAGTTTCTCACCGTTGTTCCTGTTGTGCTGTAAGCTCATGTGTTCTCTTTCTTTATTTTTACATCAAGTATCTCTACCTGCACTTTTGTTATTCTTTTGCACCCCTTTTCTCACTAGTTGCTGTGAATTTGGCGAGTTAATTTATTTGTTTGGAAAACAAAGCAGCTTTAGGTCAAGGTCTTCATTTTATTTTTAGTCTGAAGGAAACTTCACTCCTATTGCTCAAATGTTGTCATTTTAGGTTATCGACTTTTTTACTCTCAACTGAATGTGTATCCATTGTAAATTATAAGGATGACTCTAAGATTCTTGGTCTAATCTTTTCAAGCAGTCTTAGATTGTGATAACAATTACAATCCTTTGAATAATTAACATCAGGGTAGTATGTATAGATGTGCTCTGCATATTATGATGTCACCTAGCATCCGTACAGGATTGACGTATAAACTTTATTTATTGATTTTCAAATTTCCTCTTGCATTTAATCTTCATCCTATAAAATTGATTACCATGCCTTATTTTGGTATCATCTACTTCTGACTGCAGGGTTATTATGACATTTTTATGGGCACCTCCTTTAAATCGGTGTGATTAGTTACCTTGTACTTTTGTATTCGATAATTGTTTTATACTCAGCAAACTTAGGATGGAATTGTGCAAGTTTATCTATGCTATGTGTGATAGTGTAGCAATTTTATATTGCTCTCTCACACTCGGAGATTTAAAAATTTCCAGTGCTGATATTCTAAGAACTGCTTGCTTTCTCACTCCCATCAAAATAAATTTTTAGATGAGATAAACATTCAATCCTTGTTCTCTTTATTAGGATACCATTAATGTGTTTATCAGCAATGACGTCCTGGCATATCAACTGTATAATCTTTTTAAGGAATTACTAATAGTGTGGATATACATTGTCCTCGCGTAACCATCATCAGTTATAATTGTTCATGCCGGTATATGTTTTTTTTTTTCCATGCCGTTATATGTTACTTCTGTGGAGGAGGAATAATAATACATATGGATTTTCCCTTGGTTTCTTTAAAGTGTAGACAGTCACGTGCCCTTGGTTGATTTCACCGTTTGTACTCGTCAAGACAGTCTTCATCATTTGAACTGAATAAGTAGTGTCCAGTATTTAGCTTGGCCAAAGGACTTGAGGATGAAGTAAACTTGTGCAAATTTCAGCTGATTGCAACGTGTCATGGTAGTTGCTTTTCTCGTTGTGTGTGATCTTCAAAAAATCATCCGTTGAATTTGAATATTTTCAATGATTCCCTAGGATCAATTTGTGCCAATAAAAGTCTCTTCTCCGTGTCAAAAATTTTGTGCTTTACGTTTTCTGCTTGACTTTCACAGTTGCTTCAAAATACTTGAGAAATGTTTGTTCGCTTTTGACAAGTTATGATTAGAGTGGATAAATTTTGATCAATATTTTTTCTATTCAAATGATGTGTACCAGTTTACAGACCTTTCAAATTATTTTTGATGGATCTGATCTGGTTTGCTTTCTAAAGCTTGTAAATATTAATGATACATTATACCTTCCGCTTACAAGCCAATTGATTGATATAGATGTGGAATACTCAACACCAGCCTATTTTATTTGCTTGGGCACTATGAAAGTACTATGCTGGACGAGTGTTATAAGTTAGAAGGATGGACAACTCTAGTCAATTTCCTCGCCACCGAAATGGAGTATATAGGAATCTTTAGAAGGTTTTGTCATATGCTGTCATAGGAAAGAGCACAAAACACTTGGCTGAGCTGAAGTGTTGTCATCCTTTACCAAGCTCGTAAGGAATCTGATTCTCTTCGTACTTAGCAAAATCATAGGCTTTTTTCTTGTAGCTGATCAGGGAAAGGTCTGCACTGGAAATCTTTTTGCAACTATCTTTCCCCCTATCCATCATATATTCCATAGCTCTCACTTAAATAAGATTTGCTGTGTGTTTCTAACACATGAGTATTGTTGCGTACATTCAACTCCCCATACCTCGCCAAAGCGGGAGCTTCTAAGGCAATGGAGTAATGTTGTTGTTGTTGTATAACTAGGGTATGAGATTTGGGTCAATGAAGTTGGTGTTTATGTTTGGTTTTTTCTTGCAGGTATCTGATAGCCTCACATACCACCGATTATCAGCATCCGATGCTATTCTTTAACACAATAGCAGTTTTCATACTGGTGGTTGCCAAGTTCCCGCATATGCATAAGGTCCGGATTTTCGGAATCAATGGAGAACATTGATTGGAGGTCCATTAAACGATGGCAAAAACATCATATTTTTAGGTAAACCATATTGATCTATATTGGGCTTCCATATACTGGCAAATGAAGTTGTACAGATTTTCCAAGTGGAAAGTGTATATAACTTGGACTACGGTATTCTACTTATACAAACCGAAGTTGCTTACCTCCATAGCCATGGCCCCTTTGGGTGGTTAGTAAGGTTGAAATGCAGTTGAAGGTGACATGAATGTTCTCCTACCTGCTGCTTTTGACTAAAGCTTTGTCCTTTTGCCTATAGCAAGCAATGTTTCCACAGTAGAACCTTCACTATCTCTTCTTGATTTTGATATATTGTTAAAGAAAGTGCTTTTTAGATGGTAGATTGTATTGGTTGATGAAGAAAGGTGGTTCTAACCTTTGTAGGTAAATATAAGATAAAATAGCAGACCAATATGGTGTGTTTTGGCGGTTGCCCGTACTTTAATAGCTGACATGACTGTCAAATATGAGATTAAGAATAAGAAAACCTATCTTTTATTTTAACTTTTCTTCTTGGAGTGTCGATTTGAAAGTTGTGGTTGTAAACAGTTACGAATCATTCTGGGGAATTATCAAATTTCGCAGCTACTCAAGAATGACGCAGAATGTTGTATAAACAGGTTATAATTTGTTTTTCGAATCTAGTGACACGCACAGTGTGGATGTTCTACTACTTTTAGGCCGAAGGTCTGGTTTGCAGGGAACACCTTGTGTGGGTCACTGTGTAAGTTCTCACCCAACCTAAGAGGCCATTGTGTTTCTGATTTGCATCTTCCACAATGCTCCTTGAGGCCAAGGCGGTGTACCTTCAGAGCAAGGGATTTCGCCTGTTGCTCCAAGGTTATAATTTGTTTAAGAGGGATACACTACACTGGTCTCGACAAGGGATATGATATGCGACCAAAAAATAACTCAAGTTAGGCCTCATGCCTTGACTATAGCATGAACCATAGACAAATATCCATTCTATTAATTTCTTCATTCGTCTACCCACGCAGAAGGAAGCTATTAAACGTAAGGTGAGTCCTGCTTTCACATATCCCCAAAATTTTCTTTTCAATAAGGTCTGAGGAGAGACCGGTCCGCAGGTGACCGTTGGGTAGTATCCGAGAGCAGGTATCGAAGAGAAAATTTTGTCGAAGAAGTATTACCCGTAAAGCCATTGACTAATTGACGTTGATTTGCACTATTTTGAATGTTGTCAAGAAATAGTCAATGAGCGATTTAGTATTATGGACATACTAGCTATTGTTTTTTAATATATTCGACATGATGAGGCCGGATCTTGAAACAATTAAAGTTGCTGTGACTTTGAGGTCATGAGTTCAAATCGGGATTTCATGATTCTGGTTAAAGTGGCTCAGTTTGTTATTTAGTTTTCAAATTAGCTTTTAGTAGACACAGTCTATTCTCTTGCATTTTAATCATTAATGATTCTGAAGGATATAATCTAATATGCCACTTTGCATTATCACATTCGCTTGCTTTTCTTTCATTGTCAGTCATCTTGAGGTACTCCTAGCTGCAGCTTACAAAACGTGCAGGGTTGAAGATGCTATCGAGGTTTTAGAGCATTTTCTGAAGTTAGAAAAAAGTTTTTATTTCCAATAGAGTCGATAACAAACTCTTTTATGATGGAATAAAACAAAATCACTCTCTAAATCCGCTGCGCTTCTTACGTTGTGAAGTAGCAATTGATCGACACAACTTGACGCTCATTACGGGTCATCTGGAAACAACCTCTATGCGCTTCTAACACATGGATATGGTTGCGTACCTCAGACACCCCATACCCCGCAATAGGCGAGAGCCTTTAAAGCAATGAGGTAATGTTATTATTTTACCTGGTTCCATTAGTCCATTTCCACACGAACGGTGGAGAGGCAGCGAACTTGTGTGCACCACATTTGTTTTTTTGTTTTTTTATCATTATGTCCACCACATTTGATTAATAAACTTATGGTTTACGCTTTTGGATTGTATAAATGATAACTAAACGAATAACACCAAACGCCTAATAGGACAGGCTAATTGGGAATTCCAATTAGCACCCCGGCGGAGTGATTAGAAAACAGACTGGTGTAACAGAAGCACTATACTACTCAACACACAACCAAGATTTGGCCAAGATGTGCCGTGGAATTATGGGGATAGGATCCCCTCACCGCAAAGGTGCGGTGACGCGTGACCGCGCGACATGTGGCAGCAAGGGGGGACGGTGAGGCTAGATGCATGTGACCCTCATCTAGCCTCCCCATCCCCTCTTGCTGCCATGTGTCGCGCGGTCACAAAGGGGGTGAGGAAAGTGGAGGTGAGGAGATCCCAACCCGGAATTATGACCTATATAACCAAACGAGACTGTCACAAATCACACCTATTTCGGAGGACGAGCAGCAGATTGCGGAAACCTGACTACTAACTAATCTGTAGGTCATAAGTTGCCCATGGTTAGCAAAAGCCACTATTTCCTACATCTAAACCACAAATACAACATTCTTGAACCAGAAAACGATGCTTTCAAACAATGTTACACCGTAGCACAATATCCTTGACAGAACAAGGAAAAAAATGCAGGTGTTCTGCATAGAAGGAATGATAAACGCTAGCTGATTGTCAATATCTCAAACTCCCTGTTCTACAGAGATAAAAATAGCAAATGAAATAGAAACCAAGAGGAAAACGTACAAACACTGAAACACCACGGTGCTCAAACAATTCGCTCTAGTTCCCTTGCATAACTGAGCGTCTGGTTGATGAGCTGCAGTGAGGGAATTTCCTTGCAAGGTGCAGATTCTTTGGCCCGCTGGAAAATAACCAATCCATTTTTTACCTCCCACTCAGGATGCTCCTGAAAAAATATAAGATGACGTACGTTCATATCAGGTTTGTTTTCAATATCAGCACTGCATACGCAGTCCACAACACTACTTTGAGAGCCAAAAAGTATCAAACAGAGGACGCCTCAAAACAAATATGAGGAGTTACGGGATAAAGACTATGAAAAACTTCTTCAAAAAGAGACTTGCTTGATCCCAATGAGGAGATGAGCAAGAATTTGTGCATAGTTAAGGTTACCATAGCTCAGGATTTATTTGAAGTGTATCCCTAAAATTCAATTCTCAAGACAAAACCACCCAAAATTTCGTCCAGAAAAAGGACAATCCTTGAGAAACAGCTGGTAGCATACATAAAATGATCCCCTATATTAGCCCTTGTTATAATAGATGCAATGATTAGCCAGAGCCTAAGGTATCCAAATTCATGTTAAGAAATAGAGAAACACCCACTGCTGCTGTTTCATTCACTAGGTCCTGAAGATATGGGAAGGGCGCACTTTCCCATTTTGCAAGATATTCTAGCATCCTCATCACAACTAGCCTTCCACACTATATTTCCTTTATCACTATGTAAATCTGCCACTGCACTTCATCCAACACCATTGGATCTGCAGTTCTAACAGTTGAACCCAACTGCGAAAAAGGAAAGGGGAGAAGAACACAAGGAAAGGCTGAATGTCAGAAAATGCACCTCTGAAATATACTGCAAAAGTTCAGTGTCTGAAGAAAACAGCAACATCTGTCGGGCATCTTTTATTGAAAGACTGTCATAAGCTTTCTCGCTGCATCCAGCTATCTCATCCCTAAGTACCAGAATCATCAATACCAATTGTAAAACCAGTTTTGTTCTTACTAATTACCAACAGTACTATTCCAATGAACTCCAGGAAACAAACATGAAAACTAGAGATGAAGAAATGTGACTAAGGGAAGAAAAAACAGAAAAGAGACGTCTAAAAGCTGCATTGCATTGGTAAACCCTGCTATTCTAAATAAAGAGCCAAAACCAAGGGTAAAAGCTACAAGTTTGCTCCCTGCAGAATGTCCGCAGGAATGATAGGTGATCAATCTCATGAGACAAATAAAAGTGCACTAACTGAATAGAGAACGTAAGTAAAATCCCCTATACAAGGAAAACAGAAAAGTAGAAAAAAGAAAACAAAAATGGAGGGGTGGGGGGCTTGAGGGAGGAAGAGAAAAATTTTGCAGCTCATTGAGTCATAGTAATCATTTCAACCACTCAAAGAGATATTGACCACAGGTTGCAAAGGGAAGAAATTCACCAAACCATGAGCCTCTATATATTTCGATCCTTGTACAACAGTATTTACCTGACAGTCTTTGCCAAAAGATCCATGAAATAAACGTAGGTCTCATGGGGTACCGTCTGTCTGGCACTCAGTACGCGATTGTAAGCTCCTTCCATGAAGGATTGCTCCAACTCAACAGCATGCCTAATACAAGGATTTTCTAGTGCACTTGGCGACAGCAACTCCAATTCTGTGTGGAACTCGGCAATTCTATTTTGTACCAGGAGCCTCAAGAGATTGAGACCCAGGATGGGGTATTCTTGGGGAGATGGCGGAATACGATCACTGATCCAAGAACAGAAAATGTGTAGAAAATCAAGACTTGGTAGAATCACAGAATAAGATACCATAAGAACAAACCCCAAACCATCTGACAAAACAACACAAGATATCATGTGTCTCTGTGTGTGTGCATCTCTCTCTCTCTCTGTCTCTATCTATCTACCTATACACACACACACACACACACACACACACACACACACACACACACACACACACACACACACACTCTTCATCAATTAAATCCACCAAAAGACAAACAAGAGGCAAAATCTGCTGTAGGATACTAAGTTGCCTATTCGAAGTGCTCAATCTTAAATATAACACATCCAAGTTCTCAAATTCCAAAATGCAAACAAGACTGACAAACAAAACATTTCCAATCTTGTAATAAGTTTTTCTTAACTCATAGGGTTTACAGCTCAAAACAACCTAAAATTGGAACAGAAGATTCACTTTCAGGGTGATGTTAGATACTGCTTTTCTAACAAGTCTTATATATTAATCCAACATGACATTCTGGCAACCAAGGAAACTTATGACAAAGTTACCGTGCATCAGTGTAGTATGGTTTAAGCTGAAAGAAATCTCTCTCAAAGGCATCTTGATCCTCGATCTTCACACTTAATACAACAGCATGTTCATATATATCCCCTGAAATTCATAGAAGTTAGAAAATGTTAAGACTGCAACCACTAGAAATATTTGATTCCACAAGCTCATAGAAAACTATATACAGCTCTAAGCCTGATACAACAGAGGATATTTGCCGAATTCAATAGACATAATCAGACTGAAGTCTTCATAACTATTAGAACTCCAATTGTACTCCAAATCACTAGTCCAAGTAAGTCCTTGTTCCAAGCCACCACCACTCCTTACCAGCTCCCTCCCGGGGAAAAAAAAAGAAACAAATGCCCCATGTTTTTTGGGAACCTCCAAGACCATAAAATATTTAGAACAATCTATTGAACATTAGAAGCATGCAAAAAGCTCACAATATTAAACAAAAAATCACAAGTATGCGAATATAAGAGATATATAATATCTTACACAGGGGTTTTAGTTATCTTCTATGTACACATGCATAGGCTAAAAGAAAATGATAAATAACTCAATTTATACAGAAAACAGATAAACTAGTAGCATTAGCTCAAAAACATTCAGAAAAGGTATGAGACCAACAGAATAACGTAACTTGCTAACACCAACTCGTTGACTGCATTTGCTGTACTTTCAAATAAAGGAGGCAGACTCTTAAATTCTGTCAACAGGACCTGCAGAAATTGGCAGATTGTAAAGTCTCAGGCTAAATGTTCAGACAAAGGCATAATTATTTGTCAAAGACAATACAACCACACAAGTAAACAGTGAAAAAGGCAAGCAACTCGTATCAAATAGTTGAAGTTAATCTAGCATGTAATATCCCTTGAGCTATGTTGGCAAGAATAATGAAATATGTCATAGTATCTAAGAACCACATAAGTATTTAATGCTAAATGAGGTTCACCATCTTCGGACAAGCAAGGACAAAATTGGAACAGTTGACACTTGTGTTTCCAGCTCCTTATTCGTGCAGCTACAACTAAGTTCTGTGCGTTACAAATAGGTGGCAAAGTCGACTATTAAAGGGAACTAAGTATCATGTTGAGGGAGCTACATCCTAAATGTACAGAACAAAGTGCTACATCTACGAGTGTCCCCTTAGAATCCTTATAACAGAGACACCGATCCCATTAAAAGAGAAGAGAATAATACCCTTGTCCCACATAAAATGACAGTACATAGAAACGAGACCTTCCATTTAAAGTTCACATGGGTGAACTAGGCATAAAAGGAGAATGTTGAAAGATGACAATTAATGACTAAAAAATCCACAGTAACATCAGAAAACCCCAGCTTTGAAACATTACAGAATGATAGCAAGGTTTCAATCATGATAACGAACTGCTCTGGTGCCATTGATGTCATATCATCTTCTTTTCATTCATTTCTGTATTTTACTACTACTTTTTTTTTTTTTTTTGTAAATTGTATTTTTCTACTTCAATGTGACACTAATCATACTAGAGAACATGCTTGTAGCTAGCAATTTGGAATTAGATGTTGCTAACATCCTGAGACATCACACGCAGCCAAAAGGTAAGACCTTGATCCTTTCAAGTATAAACAAAAAATCTCCGAACACTAGGTGAAGACCTGAACTTTTTGAACTACTTCTTCGGAAACCTACTTTAGCATTGAATTAAAGTTTGTCTAACAGAAAAGCGATATATTCCAAGCCTTCATTAAAGATCTGAAGACGAAGTCATATAAAAATCGTAAATCAAATTAAGTGAAGACCAACTAGGTTTGAAAAACACAAACATAGAAGCGTAAAGCAACCTTGAGCGGAGAGATTAGCGTGACACAGCTCTGGAAATCCTTTCTTGCAAAAGCGGCTTTCAATCTTTCGAAATTTTGCGAAGCTTCTGTGAATTTTGGATCCATGGCTGTTGTAGTGCTGAAGTATGACAGATTCTCCCTCGTCCGGCGGAACTTTAATCGTCGAAATTGACGACGGAGACTGAAATTGCTTTTAGAAGAGGAAAAGGATTTGGAGACCTCGGGTCGTGGATGCAAAATAAACGGACTCGATCAATTTGAACTCACATAATTAAAAAGACCCGAAAACATAACTATCCAATTAAGATCTGGATTTGCATGAAAATAATTGTTAGACCTTAAAGAAAGCCCAATAATAGGCCCAACCCAATAATGTGAATGGTGGACCGCCAATTAGGAAAGTCAACTGTCTCCAATGTCGGGTTGGGATCTAATCACCCTCACTTTCCTCATTCCCTTTGTGACCTTGCAACACGTGACAGCAAAGGAGGGTGGTGAGGCTAGATGAGGGTCACCTGCATCTAGCCTCACCACCCCTCTTGCTGGCACGTGTCGCGCGGTCACGCGTCACCGCACCCCCTTGCGGTGAGGGGATCCTATCCCCCCAATGTCCCTTCAAAGTAACAAGAATAGTATCCTGGTTCGTGTAGGTTCATTGATTATAATGTAAGTCTAATATTGTATAAATCTATTAATTATCGTGTACATTAGCCAAGTTGTAAGGTTTTTTTTATAATATCGCGTATACTAGCAACAACCAACAATCATACTCAATATATCCCAATGACAGTAAAAGCTATTGTTAAGGTCTGGAGAGGATGAGAAGTAGGAAAACGATACCTCTATCTCAAAGGATATAAGTTTGCTTTCAATGAGACCTCCGACTCTATATATATCTGCATAGATTGACACATTGTCGCATATATGTTTTTAAAATTGTGTAAGATAGAATTAGAAGAATAACTGTTGTATCCAGGACACGGTTAGTGATTACTCCCATTACTCCACCATGTTACTTCTTCAACACTTAAACGTTAAACCATACAAAACACTGATCTATAAATTAAACATATTTGTTTTTGTTACCTTCCTTCCTATTTTGTTTCCTCCCACATCACATCAAAGGCAGAAGGTGAACCCCAACCAGTAAGGGTCTCTGTCACATCCAGTCCTAAAAGTAGTGTAGGGATGTAGATCAGGTACCTAACGGCCCGTTAGCAGGAGCTTGATCATTTACACAGTAGTCTGCATAAGGAGCCCCCAGCACTGCAGGCAAACCTACAAGCCATCCCACACTATGCACTTGCTGGAAAAGAGCTCTCTTGCTATTAGCAAGAATTGAACCCCTGACCTCCCTTTCAAGAACCCCTGTCCAGAACCAGTTGGGCTATGTCTTGGAGACTCAAAGGCAAAAGGTGGTTGTATATATGGACGCAAGCGATTAATCCAAGATGCATTGTAATAACCCACATATATGTTAACAATGCGGTCATAAAATGTCACTAGGCCATTTTTTAAACGAATCCAAAAAGCTTCTCATACAACAACCATACCCAATATATCCTAATAATAGCAAAAGCTATCGCTAGGGTCTGAGGATGATGAGAGACATGGAAACAATATCGCTAGGGTCTGAAGAAGGTGAGAGACAGGGAAACAATACATCCATCCCAATATATAGAGAGCTTGCTTCCAGTGAGATCATCGGCTCTATATGTACCGTTATATTCTAACAACAGCAAAAGATATCGTTATGGTCTGGGAAAGGTTAGAGGCAGACAAACAATACCTTCATCCAGAAGAATAGAGAGCTTGCTTCCAGTGAGACCATCGGCTCTATATGTACCTACATATACGACATAATAATAGGAATATTGTGTGCTAGTGTACTATTGAATGGATTTATTAAACGCAAATAGAAAGATTCCGATATTAAATCAAAAAAGCGTATCATAAATTTCTCAAACAAAAGACTCTTCATAAGAAATTTCATTTTTTTTAATATATTTCGTCCTCTAACTCTTATAACGTACGTAAATTTACGTACTTACCACTTCTTTTGACTAAGAAATATTCTCCCAACGTGTAACATCTACGAACGTAACAAACCGGCTAAAATTGTTCTTTATGAATACCATATATCGATAAATTAATTCTCATAGATACTTTTCATTTTCAATAGAGTCAATAAATACTTTTTTTTGACTTTGAAATATGATGGAATAAAACAAAATGACTCAATAAATTGGCTGCGCTTCTTATATTGTGAAATATTAATTGATCGACACAAGTTGACACAATTTTCGTTATAGGTCATCGAGAAACATCATCTGTGTATTTCTAATGCATGGTATGGTTGCATACACTGATTCCTCATACTCTATAATAAGTGGGTGCTTCTAAGGCAATATAGTAATGTTGTTAGTGTTGAATTCATAAGGATATTAATGATTAAACATTCCATGCATGCGCTGTACTGGGCTGTTTTATGGGAACGGATCCCCTGACCGCCTAAAGCTTCACCCCCGTCACGACCCCCTGCCACGTGGCAGCAGGGGTGATGAGGTTGGGTGCGGTGAGCCCCACCCAACCTCACCACCCCCTGCTGCCACGTGGCGGGCGGCCACGCAGGCGGTCACGGGGGGTCAGAGGATCCCAATCGCTGGTTTATACATAACCACCAGGTCACTTTAAACAAATATAACAAAGCTTTTTCAAATATTGCTTCAGGGCGGCCATTGCAAAGAATGTGGATTACTTTCTTCTTGTTGTATTCGTCACCGCCGAATGCTCTTGCACGTGCGACTGTCACGGCGGCCGGCAGGAAGCAACACCAGCGAAAGTGCCAAATCCACTTCCCACTTTTTTATTTCAGTAATTTGAACTTGTCTTTGGCTTCAAGTCAACTGTCTTACGAACATCCAAAACTGTCAAATCCACACGAGTTTTGGCCTTCCATCTTTGAAAATGATGGGTATTACTTGGTTGTAATTGAAGTAAACAACGGATTCAAGAACACAACGCGTAAAAAGCACAATACATTTTTATTAATGTTTGGAAAATAACTCAAAACCGAACTACCACTCGCCGCCCTTGTCAATGACCCTACCCGGCATTGACTCACCAATCACCCTACCCGGGATTGGTTTGGCACCCTTGGCGGTTGACGCTCCTGGCGCTCTTGGCGCGCTTGGCACTCTTGAGGCACCATCTACTATGGCTGGCCCCCTTTATTTATAGATCAACTAATCTAAACAAAACCAAACCCTAATAGGACTAGATAAACATCATTAAGACAAATCCTAACTAGAATAGATAAAATCAACTAAGGAATCTTAAGATAACAAATCTATCTTTAGTTCCTACTTTTTAGGAATCCTAATCTAATGAGGAAATTATCCAACAATCTCCCCTTAATTTTCGAATGTAACCTTGAATTTCTTTGACGCCAATCAAGCCTCGCATTTCCTTGAACTTTACGTGAATCAACGGTTTAGTGAGGATGTCCGCCTTTTGCTCATCACCACAAACGTGCTCAACTTCAACCAACCCATTCTCCACGCACTCTCGAGAATTTGTCTTTCTTGCTCCTCTCTACGTTTCCCAATTATGGACTTGCGAGCAAGGAGCCTTTTATGTTCCTTTTCTACAGTTTCTGCTAAACCTGAAAGTGCTTGCCCAAGTTTCTGACCTTCTGCGTAGGAGAATATATCTTAGCTCTTACACTTTGCTCTAAACCTTGTTCTGCAAACTCTTCTGGCTTACAATCTCATAAATCTTGGCTATCATCTCAACAAATGCTTCCTCCACATTCAGATTTTCCTTTTTTCTCTTTTTTTCTTTTATTATATATTTTTTTTTGATGTGTTTGAAGACACGCAGGTCTTCAACTAGCGCGCAATGAATCCGGCCTCTTGTTGATACGAAGAACACGGCAACCTCCTCACGGGATCAACCTCCACACGGCAACCCTCCACGGTGGCTCCTCCCTCTTCTAACAACCTCGGCTCTGATACCAATTAAAGTAATAATACCCGCTCTGATACCAATTGAAGTAAACAACGGATTCAAGAACACAACGCGTAAAAAGCACAACACACTTTTATTAATGTTCGGAAAATAACTCAAAACCGAACTACCACTCGCCGCCCTTGTCAATGACCCTACCCGACATTGATTCACCAATCACCCTACCCGGGATTGGTATTTGGCACCCTTGGCGGTTGACGCTCCTGGCGCTCTTGACGCGCTTGGCACTCTTGAGGCACCATCTACTATGGCCGGCTCCCTTTATTTATAGACCAACTAATCTAAACAAAACAAAACCCTAATAGGACTAGATAAACATCATTAAGACAAATCCTAACTAGAATAGATAAAATCAACTAAGGAATCTTAAGATAACAACTCTATCTTTAGTTCCTACGTTTTAGGAATCCTAATCTAATGAGGAAATTATCCAACAGTAATTGTTGTGTTTTTTATTTATTTTGTTATTTTTTCTTTAATATGAATAATATGTTGTAATTTAAAAACGAAAAATAATTTAAGAGCACATAAAGTTATTAAATGTCAATTTGATGGGAATTATGATATGATAATCGAGATTTTTTTTACTCTACTTGCTTATTGATTATCATAATTGATAGTCTTTAGGCATAAATGATCATAGCTCATGCTGTCATAACAACAACAACATTATCTATTGCTTTAGAGGATTCCGCCTATAACGGAGTATAGAAGGTCGGATGTACGTAACCATACCATGTGTTAGAAACACACAGAGGTTGTTTTCCAATGACTCATAATGATGCGTCAGGCTGTGTTGATCAACTGCTACTATAAGAAGCGCATCCAATTTAGTGAGTCATTTTGCTTTATTCCATTATATTCCAAATTCAAAGAAAAGTGTATCTTTGATTCCATTGGAAATGAAAAGATCATGCTGTCATAAGAGGATTTATTTTTCCTTCTTGAGTATGTTTATGTACTAACTGCAATAAGGAAAAAAGAAATAAGACAAACACGTGCAAACAACTAATTGTCGATTAAAAGAATTCGGAATTCATTTAAATTAAACACAAATTTACAAGGTTATTTTTGTTTTATATAACTTTTTTTGGCCTCTACCGGCTTTATTCTACTCATGTAGAGTGGTTACTGTTCATCTACAATAATATCTTACGGCTACAAAGGTAACGACTAGTTACCTGATCAGCTCGGACTAATTTACAATGAAGATCCTAAGTTAATATATTTGCATTTACAAAATTGCATAAGTGTTGCAGCTCAGCTTTTATCTTCGCTGCCAGTGTTTGTGCTTTACCTTGTCACCGTGGTTCAACACTTTTTTATTCCAGCTTTTCTATCTTATTCACCTCGGCTCTTCAGCCTTTTGCCTAGGTCACCTCGGCAAGGCAGTATTCCTTATCTGTTCAACACAGTTTCACCTCAGCCGCTAAGTTTATCACCTCATCTGCTTCCTATATTACCTCGGCTGCTAACCACAGTACCTCGGCTCTGTCTTATTTCACCTCGACAGCTACCTCTTCACCTCAGCCGCTAACCGTAGCACATCATCAGCTTCATATTTCATTTCGGTATCTCAGCTGGGTCCCATATTTCTACACTAGTAGGTAGAAGAAAAAACACGTACACATTTATATTATACAAGAATATATACATAACACACACACGCGCGCACACACACACACACATACATATACATATATATATATATATACATATACATATATATATATATATATATATATATATATATATATACACATATACATATATATATATGCGTGTGTGTGCCAAATTATATAGACAAAGACAGAATTCAAAAGGCTTAAAAGGATGGTGAAGTTTTCAAATTGATGCACATGATGAAAGGTGAAAGGTGATGTAAAGGTTGAATGAGTTTGGTATTATAAGTGGAGGTTATTTTCAATCCAACACGATGCTCTTATAAATTAATACAAACACTCAACTAAGCCGGCAAGAGAGAACTCTTTTGTTGATAAATATCCTTTTTCTTTATAGAAAAAACATGTCACTGTTTTGGATTTTTATACTGCAAAAATCGGACATTCCAACCGCTGCCTAAAATGTCTTTTTCCACTTGTCGAGATGTAATGATTTCTTAAGATCTTCAACCCCAAAATCCGGGACCGAGATCCTCTGACCCCCCAGTCCCTCACCTTCCTTGGGACCGCCTGCCACGTGGCACACAGGAGATGGTGAAAACTGGATGCTGGTGACCCGCACTCAGCCTCACCACCCCCTGTGTTCCACGTGTCGCTGGGTCATTTAATACCCCTTAAAAGGAGGGTTAGGAGATTTGTTCCCCCAAAATCCTTAACTTTTTTTTTTCTTCCGACCCAAAAGGACGCTTTCTTGTCAAGCAATATTACGCACCTCCAAATCACAACAACATTAGTTTATTATATTAGAGGTTTCTGTATATAACGGAGTATGGGATAGATGTACGCAATCATAATCATGTATTAGAAAATTGTTTTCCGATGACCCATAATGAAAATTGTGTCAGGTTATGTCGATCAACTGTTACATCATAATTATGCATCTCCAAATGTTTTTGTCAATTTGTTCATCTGAACTATCTTGCTGTTAGGCATGAAACATCCCTAGGAATACTGCCCTGCCGAGACTGTTTGTGCAATGTCAATTTGTGCTTAGTTTGTGCAAGAGACTCTTTTCGTGGCTCGAATCCGAAATGCACTAAGATTGTGCGTTTGCGCATGATCCAAGAAGGAGCCAGTGTAAGATTATAAAATGTTTTGATGATATAAAAAAGATGTTTTTAAAGAGCTAAGATGAATTTTCACACTTTAAGTTCGAAGCAAATTAAGAAAAACATGTGGAGACGTAAATCTCTCATAGACCGGATGAAGAACACATCAGCCCCTCAGGTGTCACATGGCAAGATCTATGAAAAGCCTGGTAAACATTTTGAGATCTTAGATCCACGTCAAGAGACATGGATCGATCGACGTATAACTGAGAGACGTAGATCTCTCAGCATAAGGTATGTCGATCGATCGACGTCTGACTGAGAGACGTCGATCTCTCAGCTAGAGATACGTCGATCGATCGACGTCTGACTGAGAGACGTCGATCTCTCAGACAGGCATACGTCGATCGATCGACGTCTGACTGAGAGACGTCGATCTCTCAGCTCTGGCACGTAGATCGATCGACGTCTCCAGAATTCAAAATTTTTCAAACGTTGGAACAAAATCCAAGGGAGATTTATGATGTTTTCTCTCTCCAATCTTGCTCAAATTTCTTGTGGACTTTAACCCAACATACTACATGCTTCCTTGACTATTTTAACCATGTCTAAGATTCTCTAGGGTGGCTATCCAAGATCAAATCACTCCATAGGTTGGCTAAAGACTATTTGGACATTTTCTTGACATTTTTGAAGATGAAGACTTGGTGGAGAGCCTCAAAAACGTGGTGAACTTCATCTATAAATAGAAGAGGCTTGGATGAAGCAATTACACACTTTCAACATCATCTAGCTTCATTTTACATTGTTGTATATTTCTCTCATACTTGTAAATTTGTTCAAAGCTTGTCTAGCTTTCTTTGATCTTCATTGTTGTATATTGAGAGAAAGAGAGTCAAGCACAAGAGGAACCATAATTATTTGATCTCTAGCTTGTGCTTAGACTTGTGAGAAAGTGTGAACCTTACTGTATCTCTTCAACCCACTGTGAGAAGTTCTTGAGAGAACTTTTGTTGAAGTTGTGAGGAAGCAAGAAATTGTTCTTGCTAAGAGCTGTAGTTGTTGTAGTTGCACAAGTGTTTTGTGCAAGAAGTTGCTGTTGTTGTTGCTTACACTAAAGTGTTAGTGTAAGTATTGCTGTGGTTGTTCTTATTGTTCATAATAAGAAGAGTAGTTGTTGAAAATCCACTTTGGAAACAAAGTGGTAGTGGAGTAGAATCATTTACGATTCGAACCACTCTATATCCGGTGTACTCATTCATTGTCTCTCATCTCCAATTCTTGCTCTGATTTTGAATATCCTTTTTGAGTTGAGAAAAACAAAAAAATTCCCTAAAAGAGCCAAACACTCTATTCACCCCCCCTCTAGAGTGTATTTCGGACCTAACAATTGGTATCAGAGCCTAACCTTGATTGCTTGGCCAATCTTTGCAAGTAGCAAGGTTAAAGATCATGGCAATGACAACCTCAACCTCAACTTCAACTTCTTCATCTCCTAAGCCTACTGCTCTATTTTCCGGATCAAACACTAAAGCTCCTATGTTTGATGCCCAAAACTATTCTTTATGGAAATTTCGAATGATCAATCATTTGAAAGGCTGTGGATTTGATATATGGAGAGCGGTTGTCAAAGGAATTGAAGTTCCTATGATTACCAACTCAAAAGGAGAATCAATGTTTAAAGATGAGGATGACTACACCGACGAAGAGAAGATAAAGTTTGCCATCAATGGCAAAGCTTTTGACATTCTTTCAAGTGCTCTAACCACCACTGAGCTCATTAGACTCCAAGGTCTTGAAACAGCCCACGAGGCATGGAAAAGGCTTGAAATGATACATGAAGGAACTGAGCAAGTAAGAATGGCCAAAAGACTCATGCTCATGAAGGAGTATGAGATGTTCGGAATGAAAAGCGGTGAGAAGATTGAGGAGACAATCGATCGATTCACACGAATAGTGAATCAACTCTCCATGGTTGACAAGAAAATCTCAAATAAAGACCTTGTCTCAAAACTCCTCAACTCTTTGCCAAGAGAATGGACACCCAAAGTCACCGCCATCACCGAATCAAAGAATCTCAAGACTCTCACTCTTGATGAGCTATCCGGTAATCTTCTTACTCATGAAATTCTTATTGATGAACAAAATAGGATGAATCCCATCAAGCCTACACAAACATCACACAAGGGATTGGTGGTAGAGTCCGATGATTCGGATGAGGAAGGTGCCCTACTAGTAAGAAAATTTAGAAGAATGGCAACTAGAAACAAAGCTCAAGCAAGAAAGTTTTTCAAGAAACCATCTAAAGAAAAGGAAGCAAGTGAAAATTGCTATAGATGTGGTCGACCCGGTCACTTCATTGCCGATTGCCACGTAAAGGAGCCACAAAAGCAAGAAAAGAAGGTCTTTCCTTAAAAGAAGAAAGCCTCAATGCGGAGGTAACCACGTGGGATGATCTCCTTTCGGAATCGGAAGGAGAAGAGAGTGAAGATCAAGGTGTTGGACTTGTAGCAATGATTGTAAATCCAAAGGTTCAACATACTTGTCTTATGGCGATTGAGGATGACCTTAAGGTAAATTCTAATCCTTCAAATTTGCATGATGAAATAGGAGATTTGCAAGATGACTTTGAAAAATTAAATTTGAAATATAAGCATTTGAAGAAAGAATTCAAGAAATGCATTTTAGAAAATAAGAGCTTGCATGACAAAAATATTTTGATGTTTCAAGAGCATGATATCATACTTACTATGCATAAAACCGTAGCTCTTGAAAATGAAGAAATTAGAAAAGAATGTGAAAAACTAAAATTAGACTTACAAAGACTAACAAATGGCAAAAACAATTTAGACATACTTCTTGGAAATCAAAGAATTGGAAATGATAAATCCGGTTTAGGATTTAACTCATCATCTTCCTCTACTAAACCTAAGTCCTTAAAGAAAAAAGCAAACAATAGAAAATCACAACAAAATTTATCATCTTCTAAACCAAAGCTTGTACCTACTTGTTTTTATTGCAACAAGCTAGGACATGTAAAGAAAGCATGTAGAGCTCGATTTGAGAGCACATACGTTTGGAAGCCTAAGGGTCGAAAAACTAACCCTAAAGGACCCAATCATCAAAGGGTACCAATGCATACATCTTTTGGTTTTGTAGGCTCTCAAAATAAATGGAGTAGCCAAAGAAGAAGGAACCAAATGGCTTATGGACAGCGGATGTTCAACTCACATGACCGGAGACAAGACATTGTTCACCAAGCTCAAGCTCCAAGATGGTGGAACGGTGCATTTTGGCAATGGGAGAGCCAAAATCCTTGGACATGGAGAAATTGATAATTCTTCCTTTACTATTAAGAATGTCCATATGTAGAAGGGCTTAAGTATAATTTGATAAGTGTTAGCCAACTATGTGATGCTAATTTTCAAATTGAGTTTGTGAAAAGAAAATGTATTGTGAAAAAGAACGATAAGATTGTTTTCGAAGCTATTCGTAAAAATGATGTTTACAAATTTAGCACACATGATTTGATATCACAAAATATTTCTTGCCTAGTTGCCAAAAACGATTTGACTCAACTATGGCATAGACGACTTGGACACATTAGTTTTAAGAATTTCAAAGAGATTTGCAAAAATGAAAAAGTCCAAGGTCTTCCAAAATTAAATTTCGAAAACCATGGCTTATGTGACACTTGTCAAAAAGCAAAACTTGTTAAAACAAGTTTCAAGCCCAAAAGTGAAATCTCCACCACCAAACCTCTACAATTGCTTCATATGGATTTGTATGGGGATATTGGTACAGCAAGTCTAAGTGGAAAATATTACACCTTTGTGGTGGTAGATGACTACTCTAGGTACACTTGGGTAATGTTCTTAGCTAAAAAGAATGATGCATGTCAAGAATTTATAAAGCTTTGTAAAAGATTAGAAAATTAAAGAGAAGACACAATTAAGGAAATTAGAAGTGATAGAGGTGGTGAGTTTGATGGAGAATTTCAAGAATTTTGTGTATCCAAAGGGTATGGACACAACTTTTCAGCTCCAAGAACTCCTCAACAAAATGGTGTTGCGGAAAGGAAAAATAGAACACTTCAAGAAATGAGTAGAGCCATGCTAAACGAATTTGAGCTACCCAAATATTTTTGGGCCGAAGCGGTAAATACCGTTTGTCATGTGATCAATAGAGTTTATTTGAGACCATTTCTCAAAAAGACTCCTTATGAGCTTTGGAAAGGTAGAGTACCAAATATTGGTTATTTCAAGGTTTTTGGTTGTAAGTGTTTTATACTTAACACCAAAGACAACTTGGATAAACTCGACTTCAAAGCGGATGAAGGAATCTTTATGGGTTATGCTCAAAATAGCAAGGCATTTAGAGTATATAATAAAAGAAGTATGAAAGTTGAGGAATCAATTCATGTCAAGTTTAGTGAACTCATTGATGATAAATCAAACGTTAATAATGATGATGATGAAGATGAAATAATTGAAGTAAGTCATATAGAAAAATTTGAAAATCCAAAAGGTAATATTGTCATCGACCTTAGGATTGATCCACATGAACCTAAGGTTGAAGATGAAGAAGTAGGAGGGGATACCTCAAATTTGCCGGATTCATACAAATATAGGAAAGATCACCCTAAAGAGTTGATACTAGGTGAAACTAGCCAAGGCATAATGACAAGGAGAAAATTCATTGAAAATGCCTTTATTTCACAAGTTGAACCTAAAAATATAAAGGAAGCAATAAATGATGAAGATTGGGTATTAGCTATGCAAGAAGAATTAAATCAATTTGAAAGAAGTGATGTTTAGGAATTAGTTGCTAAACCTAGTGATCATCCCGTAATTGGCACTAAATGGGTATTTAGAAACAAAATGGATGATAAAGGAAACATCACTAGAAACAAAGCTAGGTTAGTAGCCCAAGGCTATAGGCAAGAGGAAGGCATAGACTATGATGAGACTTTTGCTCCCGTAGCTAGGTTAGAAGCTATTAGGATGTTATTAGCATATGCATGCTATAAGGATTTCAAACTATATCAAATGGATGTGAAATCCGCATTCTTGAATGGAATAATTCAAGAAGAGGTCTATGTAGCTCAACCTCCGGGGTTTGAAAATCATGATTATCCAAATAATGTTTTTAGACTCAAAAAAGCCCTTTATGGACTTAAACAAGCTCCTAGGGCTTGGTATGATAGATTAAGTAACTTCCTACTTGAAAATGAGTTTTCAAGAGGAAAAGTCGACACTACTCTTTTTATTAAAGAACAAGGAAACCATCAATTGCTTGTTCAAATATATGTGGATGATATCATATTTGGTGCTACTAATGATTCACTTTGTAAGCATTTTGCTAAATTGATGGAAGGAGAATTTGAAATGAACATGATGAGTGAACTCAACTACTTTCTTGGTCTACAAATCAAGCAAACTCAAGATGGAGTGTACATATCTCAAACAAAGTATACGAAGGATTTGCTCAAGAAGTACAAATTTGAGGATGGAAGAAGTGTGAGCACTCCGATGAGCACAAGTACAAAGCTTGACAAAGACGAAAAAGGAAAGCCGGTTGAGGTAACAAAATATAGGGGTATGATTGGTAGTTTACTTTATTTGACCGCTAGTAGGCCGGATATTTTGCATGCTGTGTGCTTATGTGCTAGATTTCAAAGTATGCCTAAGGAATCGCATTTAGTTGCCATTAAACGTATATTTAGGTATTTGAAAGGAACTTTGAACTTTGGATTGTTTTATCCCAAAAATAGATGTTTTGATTTAAGAGGGTATAGTGACTCCGACTATGCCGGAAATCTTGTTGATAGGAAAAGCACCTCCGGGACATGTCAATTCCTTGGAGAATGCTTAGTTTCTTGGTTTTCCAAGAAACAAAATAGTGTGTCACTTTCAACGGCGGAATCCGAATATATATCGGCCGCTTCATGTTGTGCACAACTACTTTGGATGACAAACACATTGAATGATTACAATGTTAAGTTTGATAAAGTTCCCATCTTATGTGATAATACCTCAGCCATAAGTATAGCACAAAATCCGGTTCATCATAGTAGAACAAAACACATTGAAGTAAGGCATCACTTCATAAGAGATTGCATCCAAAAAGGTTTGGTATGCATTGAGTTTGTTTCAACAAATGACCAATTGGCAGATATCTTTACCAAATCTCTTCCCACCGAGACATTCGAATCAATTAGAACAAGATTAGGAATGATAAACATCAGTTAAGGGGATGAAAATTGAAAAACTCAAAATAAGGGGCACGTCGAACGATCGACATATCTAAAACGAGAGATCAACGAACGTCGATCTCCGACATCGATCGATCGACGTACGTCGATCTCTGATGTCGATCGATCGACGTCATCGAATTCTGCAGCTATAAATTTCTACAAAAACGCGAACCTCCCTCATTTCTTCTCTGTTCCAGCATCAAAAACCTAAGAAAAAAAGGCGCCCCCTCTCTCCCAAATCCTTTCTATCTTCAATTTCATCTCTCAATCAGGATTCAATCCATTCCTGCTCTTAAATCTTGAGTCCCTCTCTTCAAATCTTCCATTTTCAACCTAAAATCCCAAATTTTCAAGCCCTAAAAATCTCAAAAATGTCTTCAAGGAGCAAGAATACAACCAAGAGGCCAAGATCTACTAGGGGTGGAGGAGAAGGCTCTAGTTCCTCTCAAGGACAACCCTCTCAAGCAAGGATGAAACAAACAGTGGATTTGAGTCAAGGGCGAGTTCTTGCCGAACTTAGAAGTGAACTAACCCTCAACAACTTCCCTTGGATCAAAACCAAAGATGCCAAGGAGGCTTTGAAGGAACCTTTACCCCCGGGGCAAATAAGGTATATTACTCGACATTCTCAAAAGTTATACAATAAATGGGAAGATGATGAAAGAGCAACCATCCCACTCAAGTTGCTTAGAATTAATGATATTCTAAGCAATGGTGAACTACGCCCTATAATTGAGTGGTTAGATGTTCAAGGGTGGAGAAGTATATGGAATGAAAATGAGATGTCGAAAATGTCCACTAGGTATACTCGCCTATTTTTTGCAAATTTATGGATTGAATACAACAACAATCTCCCTTTAGCTTTACATTTCGTTGTAAATGGACGTCATATCAAATTGAAAGTTGAAAAGATTTGCAACTTGATTGGTGTACCCAACGAAGGGTACAATGAGTTTGATGCATGGAAATGGGATACGGCTAGGTGGAAAGTTTCTGAAGATGAGGTGAAAACTTTCTTAGGCTTTCATCCTAGTAAAAACACCAATGATATGCCTATGGTTTACCGTACACTTCTTGCCATTGTTACATTTTGTGTCAATGGTAAATCCGCAAAACTGTCTAGTAACCTCGACTTCTACATAGCATACCGCATAGCTAACCGCGAAAAGGTTAACTTTGGGGATCTTTTTATGACAAACGTTGTGGAAGCCGCAACCAAACAAAACAAAGCCCTTCCCTATAGTAACCTGATCTATCGAATGCTTGTGAAGTCGGGTTTTGAAGTGGATGACACGGATGTTGACTACATCACCCACAAGGACTTCTATGATAAAGTCAACGTCCAACAAATACTGAAGTCGAGAAAAGAAGCGATGCGGAGAGAACGAGAAGAGGAAGAACGAGAAGAAGAAGACATTCCGGATGAGGCACCCATTCCTGAACCGGAGACTCATGCAGAACCAAGTCGCTTGAGCTCAAATGTCCCGGAGCTCCAAGCTCAAGTTATCAGTCTTCAACAGGAGGTTGGCGAGCTAAAGGGCAAAGTGACGATGCATGAATCAAGATTTGCCAAGTTCAAGGCCAAAATGAAAGCGTGTATTCCTGGAGTCACGTTTTCGTCAGATGAAGACTAGACTGTTATTTTTTATGTTTGCTTCTTGTTCTAGCTTAGTTTGTGTTGAACCTTGATGTGCTTTAACTTTAATATTGTTTGATGCTTTCAAAAAGGGGGAGAAAATGACTTAACTTTTTTGGCTTATTGGCATTGTTGAGTTGTTGGCATGGTTGAGTTGTTGGCATGGTTGAGTTGTTAGCATTCTTGGCATGTTGACTTATTGGCTTGTTGGTTATTGGCATGTTGCTTAAGTGGCTTATGTGTTAAAATGGTAAAATGCATGATGAGGTTGTTTGATAAAGTAAAAAATTTTTTGGCAAAAAGTTTGAAAATGTAAATCGTTGTAAATTGTTGATTGGTTGAGGGGGAGCAAATTGTTGAGGGGGAGCAAACGTAAGGAAAAGTATTTTGATTGGGTTTGAAATTGATTTTTGTTGAAGATATAGAGTGCATATACTTAGGGGGAGATTGATGTTTTTCAATCTTGAAACATTCAGACAGTTAAAACGAAGCAAAAACATCTTTTGGAATCTTGGTTTTGAAATCATCAAAAAGGGAGAGATTGTAAGATTATAAAATGTTTTGATGATATAAAAAAGATGTTTTTAAAGAGCTAAGATGAATTTTCACACTTTAAGTTCGAAGCAAATTAAGAAAAACATGTGGAGACGTAAATCTCTCATAGACCGGATGAAGAACACATCAGCCCCTCAGGTGTCACATGGCAAGATCTATGAAAAGCCTGGTAAACATTTTGAGATCTTAGATCCACGTCAAGAGACATGGATCGATCGACGTATAACTGAGAGACGTAGATCTCTCAGCATAAGGTATGTCGATCGATCGACGTCTGACTGAGAGACGTCGATCTCTCAGCTAGAGATACGTCGATCGATCGACGTCTGACTGAGAGACGTCGATCTCTCAGACAGGCATACGTCGATCGATCGACGTCTGACTGAGAGACGTCGATCTCTCAGCTCTGGCACGTAGATCGATCGACGTCTCCAGAATTCAAAATTTTTCAAACGTTGGAACAAAATCCAAGGGAGATTTATGATGTTTTCTCTCTCCAATCTTGCTCAAATTTCTTGTGGACTTTAACCCAACATACTACATGCTTCCTTGACTATTTTAACCATGTCTAAGATTCTCTAGGGTGGCTATCCAAGATCAAATCACTCCATAGGTTGGCTAAAGACTATTTGGACATTTTCTTGACATTTTTGAAGATGAAGACTTGGTGGAGAGCCTCAAAAACGTGGTGAACTTCATCTATAAATAGAAGAGGCTTGGATGAAGCAATTACACACTTTCAACATCATCTAGCTTCATTTTACATTGTTGTATATTTCTCTCATACTTGTAAATTTGTTCAAAGCTTGTCTAGCTTTCTTTGATCTTCATTGTTGTATATTGAGAGAAAGAGAGTCAAGCACAAGAGGAACCATAATTATTTGATCTCTAGCTTGTGCTTAGACTTGTGAGAAAGTGTGAACCTTACTGTATCTCTTCAACCCACTGTGAGAAGTTCTTGAGAGAACTTTTGTTGAAGTTGTGAGGAAGCAAGAAATTGTTCTTGCTAAGAGCTGTAGTTGTTGTAGTTGCACAAGTGTTTTGTGCAAGAAGTTGCTGTTGTTGTTGCTTACACTAAAGTGTTAGTGTAAGTATTGCTGTGGTTGTTCTTATTGTTCATAATAAGAAGAGTAGTTGTTGAAAATCCACTTTGGAAACAAAGTGGTAGTGGAGTAGAATCATTTACGATTCGAACCACTCTATATCCGGTGTACTCATTCATTATCTCTCATCTCCAATTCTTGCTCTGATTTTGAATATCCTTTTTGAGTTGAGAAAAACAAAAAAATTCTCCAAAAGAGCCAAACACTCTATTCACCCCCCCTCTAGAGTGTATTTCGGACCTAACAGCCAGATCACTTCGCGATTTGATGCACACAGTCTTACCCTGCATTTTTTTTGTGCAACAGACTGTTTCCGCGACTCGAACTCGTGACTTCAATGTCACAAAGCAGTAACCTTATCAGTTGGTTCAAGTCACGTCCTCTAGCAAGGAGATAGATACTTGAAGATGTAATGGAGGCAGAAGCATGCAACTCAAATCAAGTGAACTTACACAAATAAGCAATCCTTCTAGCTTGTCACAAAAAGTGGAGACCAATGATAATACACCAACTTACATAGATATTTACAGGTAGATGACATATTACCCCTATACACATATTCTAACAAACATGGAATCCTCTAACACATTACTGTTAAAATCTAAGCTCATATTCAGCTTAGATTGTTGGAATGCTCTAAAAGATTTAGCCACCAACTACTATCTTCGTCATTATTTCCTCCAAAGTATCCAATGGGGAATCGTTCTTTCTTGAAGGCACCAATGTCAACCAAATTCCATCAGCAGCAACTATCCCGCAAAAATTTCCATAGGCAGACTCTCACTAGAAGCAGACTCTCTATCCCCTTGGGACAGAGGTATTGTCTGCCTACCAATTACCCTCCCAAACCCTAGCGATAGCGTTTGCTGTCGTTGGGATATACTGGGTACGGATGATGATGATGATCGTCTTTGATCCAATCTCCTCGTACAACTAAAGAATAAATCAGGATAGACATGAAGGTAAAAGCAGAGGACAAAGGGAAGCCGTGTGCGAGTATTCATTCTTGAATATTTTCTAAGCTACAGACAGTTCCATCATTATCTGCGGAAGTGAGAGGAAGCCTGTTTCCAGCCTTCATTTTCTTGGCATCATGGCTAGAACAGATGAAGATTCTTCTAGCCATACGACAAAATTCCCTGCAAGAATTTCGAGCATGTTAATTTTGATGAAGAATGGAATCTGAACTGAAAAAAATAAGATTTTAATCATGCTGAATGGTTAACACTTACGTCCATGGATCGTCGCCCATGAGCATCATATCCCCTTCATTATCTGTGAAAACGATTTCCCACTTGCTTCTAGGCTGAAGCTCTCCCTTGATCTCAAACATCTCTTCCAATTCATCAATTAGCTCATCGTACCCACTTAATGTGGTTAGGTCAATTGCACGGCCGACTGCAACTCCTTGCATTTGAACCTTCAAGAAAGGTTCAACAATGCAAAAGATGTCATTGCACACACTATCAATACCTATCCATTTAACATACAAAAGACCAGCTAGCGACTCGATAAAGTGCGGATTTACAGTTCTTAGCTACCTTGGTGCGACTTCTCGTTGAGCTATTTGATTTGCTTTGAACCTCCTTTGCTGGCGCTGGTGGCTGCCCCAGGCTCTCATCCTTGAAATCCTTTGAGAAATCAGATTTATGTCCCGACTCGACCATAGAAACAACAGCTGACAGAAAATTTTCACTGACGCTGCTTTGGTGGTTGAGAGGCTTTACCGGTTCTCTTTCAAGAAGGGAACAGTTTGAAGGGCTCCTCAGATCAATACCAAAAAGTCGGCAACTTGTTGCAACCCCGATTGGTTTCTTTCCATCATTAGGCTGGGAGAACAAATTCTCACTCAACTTAGAAGGGGGAGATACTGAACAATTAGTAAAGTTGGACCAGGCCAGAGTGCTTTTGGTTTCTGTATCACTTAACGATGCATTTCCATGGAGAGAGGAAAATAAGCCCCCTTCTGTTTGATGCCCAGAGTTATCATTCTTGGCATTTTTGCTCGGATTGGCAGTAACGTCAATATGAATGGATTGTGAATACATAAGCTGGCTTAGTCCCTCAGGAGTTCCCTTCATTGGAGTAGAATCATGGGATGGATTCCAAACAGCTGATCTAGGTGAGCAAAAGGTTTCTGCAGAAAACAAAGAGAAACCAATTTGTTAGGCATACTATGTAATCATGGTACAAATAACAAAGGCTTGTCTTACCAGTTTGCGGGGTTTCAATTTGTGATCGAAGCCTTTTGTTTTTTCCTGTCCCTGGCAGAACCACACTAGCAGGTATTGTGGGCACAAAGGGTTCTATCTCCCAAGGTGAGACCCTTTCCGGCCTAACAACCGATGCAGGTTCATCCCATTGGATCTGGACCAAGGGAAAATCAACATTTGTTACTTCTCATCGATCCCAAAGAAGAATTATACATAAAATGTGGAAAACAAATTAAATGCACCAATCACCTTCAAAGACCGCCATTGGGAATTATTCCATTGAGAGGAAACACCTTCAACCCCAACTATTGTACCACTAAACCTGCACAATGCAGAACAAAATTAGGATATGCAAGAATATAGACGCTTTTCGCAAAACAAAATCAGTGGGTCCATAGCCATGAACTCTTACCTTTTTTCAGGTGTATCATCGCCCTCAAATCGCATTCTGAATCTCATACCCACTCCAAAACTATTGTTCACCGATTCCAAATACTTGTTCAAACCTATTATGAACTGGCTTGTCCTGAAAAATTTATGCCGAAATCAGGATCCAAGAGTCTGTACAATTAAGAGTCTTCTAAGGAGACTCTCACTAGAACATTTCGAACTTTCTTATTCATATTTGACAAATATATATTTGCACCTTGGCTTGTAGTAAACAACAAAGAGAGTTCCAGTTGCAACAGCGTGAGATGCAGTTGCAAGAACACCTAGGTGCATGCTATGACTCGAAATCACCGACGAGGGCATGGTGCTCTGCTGACCTGTGAGGCGTTTGACACCAACACGAAGTTCCCCATTTGCACCCCTTTGAAACCGAAGCAAAGTAGAAAGCAAATTAAGTAAAGAAAATCAAAGATGTTACGAAAATACACGACTATACACTGTATGCATATTTGTAGGGAAATCTAACAAGTACCTTAGGAACACAAAAGCATCCCCAGCTGCTAATCTTTTTGAAGTCACGAACGTACTCCAACCCGTGGTAAGTAAATGCCTCCGGGGTTGTCCTGTTTAACTTAAGTTAGACAACAGAGACCGAAAGGCATCTAAAATCACAGGGGTTACAAATCCAAGCCAAAAATCTAGATATAAAACAGAGAATATAAAGGGTATAAAAAGAATACCTCTAAATATGTGCTTAAAGTGCCACTTAGTACCATGAAGATCCTTGGCTACCAGTTCCTGTGTAGGTACTGCTTGATTCATGTCCTAATCCAAATACGAAATTAGTCAAAAATTAATTAGTTAAAACAATACGAAAAGCCAATTCATGATATAGTTTGAACATGGATTTAGGCTATAAAGAATGTTCTATTACCAAAGGAGGAAGGCACTCAGTTGCGTGTTTGCGGAGAACTGAAAATCCACCATGTGTACTCGTATCAGAGGCGGTCAAAACCTTGCAGAAGGAATGAACTTTGGCCCTTGGGGGCTCAGGAGGGCAAGGATCAGGAGATTTTGGTTCAGTTTGCTGCAAAAGTTTTGACCAAGAAATGAATTTGGTTCCCACGAAGAGGAAAATTTTTCCATTCAACACACAACAGAACAATAGTATAAAGAAAATATGATAATTTCTCCATAAGAAAAGATAAAAACATATGGATCATGCTCTTACGTCGCATTCCGGAATCAAAGTAATCTGTGCATAAACCTCATCAGTTTCATGTTCAGCCTACAAAATTGGGAGCAGTACAAGAATCCTTAACTCAATTCCCAAGAAACCAGTCAATGATCAAATCTTTAAGCAGCAAGATATCTATCGACACAAAAAGAACAGAAAGGAAAGGCAAAGCTGAAGAAATTAACAAATACCAGAAGTTGAATGTCCATCACACGACAGAGAATCTTAGGGGGCAAATTGAACATTGGTATCCTTTGATTCAGCTCCTGATTTGTGGAAGCCTCCAACTGAACCCATGTAAAAGGAACACGCAAAGAAGGGGGAGAAAAAGAAAAAGTAAGAAGATTTCCAAAAGTAGAAAACTTTGCACTCAAAATCAAGAAAAAGCAAAATTCCCATCAAGGGAAAATTCCCAAATTGTCGACAATAATATTACAGAAAAAGACTTACTTGCTCCATATGTCCCTGAGGGAAGTAGTAAACTCTCTCTCGAGCCTTTGGAATATCCACCAACGGACCTGCACAAGCCTTCCATAGCTCTGTATACAGATAGTCAGACCCTGAAAATTCCCAAAAAGAAAACACTTCAGCCAACCAAATCAAATATTCCGTCAAATCCCACAAAGGAAAAGATGAAAAAGATGAGAAAATTGACCTTCAAGAGAATCGTTGCTTTGGTGATGCGAAAAAGACCCTCTATTTGCCATTGGTTAAAGCAGCAAACTTTGGAAGAAACAGACGAAAAGACGTTCCACAAACACTCTAAATAATCGACTCAAAGCCAAAGCAGCAAGAACCCTTTTCCTCCAAACACCAAATTCACTTAAGGAAACTCAATAATTATGCAAGAAATTACGCAACAGCCCAGAAACCTTCAACTAAAGCCACGACCAGAAACCTCACAATTCCACTAGGTGGTAACGGAAAGCGTTAAGAAAACAGTCTCAGCTAAAGCAAGAAGCTTGGAAACAGTTGTACTACTGCTACTATAATTGAGCTCTTGTCTCTCTTTCTCTCTCTTTAATCTCTCTCTCTTTTTACTCCAAGAAAATGAAGAAGAAACGAAGGGCAAGTGAGAGAAAACGGCGCTGCGAAATCCGAAGAACTGCTTAATGTACACCTTGATTATTTTAAAATATATATATACACAACTAGATTTGTTGTAGCTAAAACGTTGTTTCCCCAACCGCCCCACATCCCGGCCCGATCCCGGCCCGAAGAGACAGATGGAAAGATTTGAATCAGGTATTTAACAGTCTGTTAAGGAAGAGACACAGTGTCCACATACCTACGCTCATCCTTAAGACCTCTATTGGAGTCTGAAGATGTTGTCTTCACACTGACAACTACGAGACTCGAACATTGCACCTTGTAGAAAATATGCTTCTCCAGAACCAGTTGAGCTATGCCTTGCTCGTTACACACCTAAATTTGTTGTTTTGTAATCTCTCTTTTCATACACTTGAATATATTTGATGCTTGAGATGCTTGTATCAACTGATAAAGTTGCGATAGATTACAAGTTTGAGTAGCAGAAATAGTCTCTTTTATAAATTGTAAGATAAGACTACGTATATTAGATTACAAAGCGATCCGGTCTCTTTCTAAATTCTTTGATGATGGGGTGGGTTCTCCTCCCACCTGTACCAGAGGTCCCTTAGCCACGTGGGATGTAAATCGAGGGATGTGTTCCACCGGCAGCCCTGCAAAGGGAGAGGACACACGAGACTCAGCCAGCCCATAGACAACCTTTGTAATATTTCAACAAGGATTGTCTCCACACGGATTCGAACTCGGGACGTCGGGGTTCTAGTCCCAATCATCTTTGCCACTTACCAATGGACTATGCCCCTGGGGCCTCTTTCTAAATTCTACGCAAGAGCAAAAGTGTAATGCACCAACAACTGCACTTTTATATTTGGGATGCTTGTCTACATTTTTCTGTAGCGTAGTAAATAGTACCGGTAGTGCTTTTTCTGTTTTAATGGGTACAATAATTATCTGTGGGTGTTTTTTTATTTTTCATTTGCTTTTTCTGCATCGATTAAAATTCATAATACATTTACACTATCTTCCGTTTTATCCGCAAAGAATCAATATGTTTACTGATCTTGTATAGCATGCATCTTTAGAGTCATTCAATCAACGTTTAAACCGTTAAATCTATCAATGATTATAGAATTAATCATATTTTTAACCAATTTAGATGAGAAATATGATTACCATTATTTTATGTAACTTCACGTATCATATGGAGTCGAAATTGAAAAGTCTTCTCTAAAACTGAAAAATCTTAACAATACGAATTAGAGCTGGAATGGTAAAACTATGAGAGTTGGGGTATCAATCTTACATACGTGATTTCTTTACCCAAAATCTCTCATCTCACTCCCCACCGTTTGACACGTGACAACCTTCTTATGTCACGTGTCGAGGCAGTAGGGACTTTGAGGTGAGAGGATTTAAAATCTTGTTGCACCTAAACAAACAATAGGTTGTCGTGTATGTATGATATGACCGTTAATTAAATTACGTATTCGATTAAATATTTACCTTCAGTCTTTAGGCGACCTTTTCCTTTTTTTTTTATTTATTTTTGGAACACGTCTTCAGGCGACTTTGAAGACGGCAATACTTTCAACCAAAATAAATTTATAGGTTTACACCTCACCTTGTTTACATCATATCATTAAACATCAAGTTAACTAAGTTAATAGCCCCAGGGGCATAGTCCAGTGGTAAGTGACAAAGGTGATTGGGGCTACAATCCCGACGTCCCGAGTTCGAGTCCGTGTGGAGACAATCCTTGTTGAAATATTACAAGGGTTGCCTCTGGGCTGGTTGAGTCTCGTGTGTCCTCTCCCTTTGCAAAGCTGCCGGTGGAGCACATCCCTCGATTTACATCCCACCTGGCTAAGGGGCCTCTGGTACAGGTGGGGGAAAACTCACTCCCTCATCAAAGTTAACTAAGTTCTAGTCATAAAAAAGTTTCCCTGAAATTTGATATGCCAACTTATTAATGCAAATAACATGGCGACAAGGTTCATTAATATTACATATCTGACTAATATACAACTAATGACGCTGTTTCGACAAATCAACAACAACCACCATACCGAATATATCATAAGGACAGCAAAAGCTATCGCTAGAGTCTGGAGAGACAGAAAGTCAGACAAACAATACTTCTATCCCAAGAGATATGGAGTTTGATTACAGTGAAACCCATGACTCTATATGTACCTGCGTAGATAAAGGAATATGGTGTGCTCGACAAATGGTATATATAAAAATATAACTTGTTCATCGAATATTCCATAGGATTGATTTGGAGTACTCCCTAGTGGCTTCTTGATTAGGGTTGATTAAGTAAAAATAACAGGCAATAGCGACGGCATCCGGCCACACACCCCCCCCCCCCGCCTCTGCTTCTGAATTATGCTTAAAGTCGTTTGGACATCAAAGTTGAACGAATATTCAACCCGAAATTCGTCTAGCTAATTACTTAAATAAAACGCTTTAAGGATGCGGAAATAACCTCTTGCACAAATGTGAAACTATTTGGCCTATCTCTAGACCCTGCATAAATACGGAAATCTAGTACGACGAGAAATCCTTTTTATATGTGAGCAAACCAATTTTATCGGAAAGAGAAAGCTGGAGATGATATGGTGTTAAAAAGAATAGTTGTTTATGTTATGGATATACTGGAATATCAAAGATAAACATGATGTTGATATACATTGTAGAGATAGACGTTATAGTAGATGTGGATATCCAAAGTATTACGAATCTCTTTTGTATATCAGATTAGATGTAGATATTCAAAAGGGTTTGTCCAAGTTTATCTTCACTCCATTGAGTCCTATAAATAGGACCAGATATCATATATGAAAGACACACCATTGAGATACAAACTTCTCTTGTTTTTCTTTTCTCTTTATTATACTTGCTTGAGTTTATAACACGTTATCAGCACGATAACTCTACCACAATAATCCTCCTAGGATTTACTAATCTCACATCGACGTCATCAGCTTTCTAATTGGTGCTAGACGAAATCGATAAAAGAGGACATCGTCAGATCTTACCTCAAAAAAAAAAAAAAAGAAAAAAAAAAGAAAAAAAAGGCAATACACCGGAGTCGCATGCAGCCGATTGAAGTAAGTGGCCAAAAACAACCAATTCCAGTAAGTTTTTTTGCATAACCAAGCAACTAGACTTTCACAACCACTATGCACAAAAGGTAATTTTCGAATTTGTATTACTTTTCATTTATTTGATTTGTATATATACATGAAGTATATCAATGTTATTATTTACATTTGACATACCTGAAGTATCAATAATTATTATGCCTTTGTCTATATACCTGAAGTATATCAATGTCACAATTTATATTTGACATATGTGAAGTATGAATAATTATCATGCTTAAAGCATGATATGATTAAATAAGCGACATGCTCGAAGCATGAATAGTCGTTATGTCTGAAACATAAATCATTGTTATAATTAATTATCGTGCCTGAAGCATGACATGACTAAATAATTAACATGCCTGAAGCATTAATTTTATCATGCCCCAAGTATTGAATTGTTAACATGCCTGAAGCATGCCCAAAGCATGAATCATTTTGTCATGCCCGAAGTATTGAATTGTTAACATGTCTGAAGTATGCCCCTAGCATGAATAATTGTTATGACCGAAGCATAAATGGTTCTGCAAAACAAGGCGCTTCAAAGCCTTATATTACCTCCTTTCGCTCAATTTAGGTAAAATCAGTTACATGTTTCCTTTTTTTTGTCCTTTTTTTCGTCATACTATATTATTATATTGGTGAACAGCCTTACACCAATATATTGTTGATATAATATGTTAAAATATACTATATTATATCCTATTATAATGAGAAGTACGTTTATTTGGTTTGTATATATATATATATATACCTGGAGTATATCATTACCATTATTTACGTACAAATATTTGATACACCTGAAGTATATCAATGTCAATATTTATATTTGAAATACCTGAAGTATGAATAATTATCATGAATAAGCGTTATGACTGAAGCATGACATGACTAAATAATCAACATGCCGGAAGCATGAATAGTGATCATGCCCGAAGCATGAACCGTTTTATCATGCCCGAAGCATGAACCGTTTTATCATGCCCGAAGCATGAACCGTTTTATCATGCCGGAAGCATAAATTATTAACATGCCTGAATTAATTGTAATTATGCCTGAAGCATGAATTGTTAACATGCCCGAAGCATGAATTGTTAACATGCCTGGCTAAGAAAAGCTTCAGTATTGTGCAAAAGACTGGTATTGTGCAAAAGACTACATTTCCTATGAGCATTAACGAAATGCTTCAGTATTGGTGTAAATAACGAAATGCTTCAGTACACAATAAGAAAAGCTTCAGTATTGGAGGAACTGGTAAGCTTCAGTTTTTCCTGGTATAAAATAATAAACTCTATTATTTTACAAAAGCTGCCAGTAGCCTGATGGCCAGAGCCTCAACTAGCTACAGAGAGGTCTCAGGTTCAAGACACTCTCCTGACTCGAGAGGTTTATTTTTTCTTTTTCGGCAATTAAAAAAAAAAATATATGTCCCACGCAGGTTTCGAAAATGGGACTTTTGATTTTGATGTTGCCCCCTTAACCACTAGGCCAGAAGCCTTTTTATTACTTAAGGGGGAGCAGCATAAATTTATATTAAAATCGGAATTCCAGGAGGAGCAAAAATGCTCCAGAAATGACAGGAGCAGGAGTCGAACCCTGGCATCCCAGGCGCTGGAGCGCGCAGCTCCCACTAGGCCAAGCGCCTTTTGGTTACTCAAAAGGGAGCAGCTTAAATTTATATTAAAACACTCCAGGAGCAAAAATACTACAGAATTTCCTCCACGGGGTTTCGAACCAGGAACATTTCAATAGCAATCCTGTCGCCCTAACCATCAGGCCAGAAGCCTTTTCTGTTAGTGTTAAAGAATGCAGTTTATTTATTAAACCAGTTCTGTACCATAACAAAATTGGTGGAAATTTACTATGCCTATTTACATAATTATAATTTATTTATTTAGTTGATGTAATATATACATTTTCTATTTATTACATTTTATTAGTCTAATTTTATCTATTTATTATGCGTGAAGCATCTTATGCCTGAAGCATATGACATTTAACTCAAACCTGTAGTTTTGAGTGGATATATCATTTTCTGATATATTTGATTTAGACTCAAGACACATGTTGAACATCACAAAACTGGAATTCGCTACCCTTGACATTTCTGGAAGAAATTATATGGCTTGGATCTTTGATACTAAGATTCATTTGACATACCTGAAGTATGAATAATTGTCATGCCTGAAGCATAACATGACTAAATAACCAACATACCCGAAGCATGATTATAGTAGCCATGCCCGAAGCATAAATTGTTGATATACTCGAAGTATAAATAAATTTCATGCCCGGAGCATGAATTGTTAGCATGACCAAAGCATGAATCATTGTTATGCACGAAACATAAATAATTGTTATGATCAAAGCATGAATAGATGACATGCCCGCAGTATGAACAGTTGGTAGAAAACATGAATAATTGATATACTCGCAGTATTGATAGTCGGCATACCAAAAGCATGTGTCATTCACACGCCAGAAGCACAAATAGTTCAAATGTTACAACACAAATAGTTCACGGCATGCCGGAAGCATAGATAGTATACATACTAGAAGCATGAGTAATCGACATACTAGAATCATGAGTAGTAAGCATGTTTGAAGCATGAATAGCGGATATGTCTGAAGCACAAATAGTTGTCATGCTTGAAGCATCAATAGTGGACATGCCCGAAGCAATAATTCTAATTTGCTTGTTGCAAGTTATTTCTCAATGACAGGTTATCAGGTTTGTTAATTGTTATGTTCTTGCATATATTTAATTTTATCATATATATTTTTTTTTATTATTAAATTCTGTTAGTACAATGTTATTATGATCTATTTATTATGCCTGAAGCATATTTAATTCAAACCTGTAGTTTTGAGTGAATATCTTGTTTTATCAAATATTTTACCTATATCTGGCAAAATAACTAGATATGTTTCCCACTGTTTACGTATCCAGTATGCTCATACAGTAGCAATATCAGGAAAGAAAGTTTGAAATGTATTATCATATGATTTCATGTATGCTAGTTGCTGAATGATACAATGAACTTTTGATGAAAAACCACTATTATCCACAGATCGACTTACCACTATTCCCTGAAGCGAATGGAAGTAATTATAATAATCTACGTGGTCGTGGTTGTAGTCATGGACGTTATAGACATTTTATATTACACCACCTGAAGTGGTAAAACAAAGAAAGGCCTCAAGGAAATGCCAAGGCTATGAAATATGATACACCGACTAAACAGACCTGTTATTAATATTGAGCCCCAAGGCCAATGGTCCGTACTTGCCACCGATGAATTTTCTTGATCTTTATCGAAACATCCCACCAGGATGAAGGCATGAGACAACTAATACATTTTGCCCAGGTAAATTGAATAGTATAAGCTTTTCGTTGGAATATTTGTAAATTATTAGTTTTGATATTAGCATATTATCCAAAGTAAATGATTTGAATATATGATCTAGTTGACAGTGGAACGACACACACAACATTGACTGAGGGCTCCGGAAGAGTTCTAATTGGCAAAAGTAAATGTTAGTACCAATTCGAGTACTACGACCTTGATCGAAGGCTCCAGAAGAGCAACTATTTTATTAATGGGTGATACATGTATTGGTTAATATGGCATCATTTCCTACCAAGTCGAAAGGAAACTATTGAGTTTATAAGATATACGTCTTAATGGCGTTCATAATGAACCATGAATGAGGGGAATATGAAATTTTTATAGACAATGATTCAAGCCAAAAGCTTGTTAAAGAAAAACTCCCAATTTTCTCTATGGATTGTATTATGCGACTATACATCCAGTCGAATGTGTTATTGTGATGAACCAGAAGTTCGATAATAAATGTTATTTCTGACATAAACGACTTGGTCACCCATATAGAATAATGATACGTACAATTGTACAACACTCACATGTGTACTCTTTAAAGAACCAGAAGATTCTAGAAGCTCTTTCATGAACAAATAGATTACATTATCTCGTGATTTTGTGTGTGTTGCTTATTCATGTGAGTTTACTTTCGAAAAGACTAGTAGCTTTTGCCAAGCTTCTTGCTCAGATTATATGATTATCCGATTAAATTTATTAAGTATTGATAATACATGTGATTTTATATCCCAAGCTTTCAATGATTAATGTATGTCTTGAGATTGGCGTTGAGCATTCAGTTGCAAGTGTGCACACTTAAAATGACCCAGTAGTGTCATTTATTAAACGTTTACAACTGACTGCTAGACGTTTGATTTTAAGGACCAATTTACACACATGAGCTTGAGAACATGTAATTATACATGGATCAGCATTGATTTGGTGAGCTAGTTTTCCCGCCGTTAGGGGGAGAGAAAGTGCCAGTTCCTGAAGAACGGCGTGAAATTACATGGAACGTTCCTTCACTATCTCACCTTAACTTATAAACAAATCAATGCGAGCAAGAAGTAAAATGATAACAAAATCCCACGTTTTGGCGATGAACACGCCGATTCGACTTGATGTCTCTGAAGGACATGATAATGGTATACCAAAACAAGTCTAAAACGTGGACGCCCTGTTGGTGTAAAAGATAAAAGCTCTCGAAAGAGAGTGGTACAAATAATACTCCAGAAGAGAATACTCTACAAGAGATTAGATGTTCACAACTTGAAAGCGCTATAGAAATAAGAACTGATCAGTCTAAAAGTCAATAGACAAGTTGCTCCTGAAGAAGCAAGTGAACACAATTTTGAAAAGATCTCTTTAAATTATAAGAGAAAATTGGGATAGACAAATGATCATTATTGGTCATTATTGATTGAGGGATTGCATGTGAAGTTAAGAATCAGGATCCTGAACCAATGTTAACTGAAAAGTGTCGACACATAAATCATTGGCCAAAATTATGCAATCCAAACCCCTGAAGAAAAAGTTGCAAAGCATTTGGACCCGTAGTCCAAAACCCTTGAAGGGAAAGTCGCATTCGCAAATTATTTGACCTGTAGTCAAACCCCTGAAGGGATCAAACATATTTGATATAAATGAGTTTTTCACAAAGAAATAGGCTTGACTATGATGAAATATATTCCCCGATAATTGATGCCATAACATTACAATATTCAGTCAGCCTAGCAGTCACTTAAATCTTGATATGCGGTTAATGAACGAGGTTACCGCTTACTCATATGAATTATAAAACGATGATATAAAATCCCAGAAGGATTTAGATTGCCTGCAGCATGTAACCAAAAGATGAATGAACTATACTCAATCAAATTATAGGAATCATTGTATGGATTAAATCAACATGGCAGGATGTACATGTTGATAATCTAAATCTAGTTGGAACTCTTGAAGAGCTTACTAAAACCTCTAGTTGTATCATAAAAGAGTTTGAGGTGAAAAACTTTGAGAAGATCAAATGTTCTCTCGACCTGCAGATCGAGCCTTGAGTAGTCATAGCATGGTACGATCGAAAGACTCATTTCGACCACCAGAAGATAACGAAGAATTATTAGGTCCTGAAGTACAATATCTTAATATTATTGGTGTTTTAATGTATCTTGCGAATTTCGATACTATATATAGCATTTTCAGTGAATTTATTGAGAATGTATAGTTCAACACCAATACGAAGACATTGAAATAATGTTAAACACATTTTTATCTTCTTGGAACACCACAGAGGTGTTTATACTACTCAAGGAAGGTATCACCACCATTTGTGGATTATGCTAATGCTGGCTATCTGACTCGCATAAGGGAATACCACAGAATGGATATGTTTTGGTGCGGTCATATTATAGAGATGAGTGAAACAGACATTTACAACCATGTCTTCATCACTATAAGATTTTGGCATTGCATGAAGCAAGTTGTGAATGCATTTGTTTGAAGTCGATGATTCAGCATATTGAAGACACCGACAACACTGTTTGAGGATCATGGAAGATGTATTGTTCAAATTGAAAATGGCTACATCCAAGAAGAATGAAGCATATATCACCAGAGTTCTTCTACACTTATGACCTCGAGAAGAATGATGATAATAATATTCAGCAGATACAATCAAGCCAGATTTTTGATGACTTGTTCACAAAGGCACTACATTTAAAGAGATGATCTACAACGTTGGATTGCGTCGACTCAAAGATCTCTTGCCAGCATCAGGGGGAGTGTGATTACTACATGCACACTGTACTCTTTTTCCTTCGTCCAAGTTTTTTGTCCCACAGGGTTTTTCTTGGCAAGGTTTTAACGAGGCAGTGTATCACACTTACCGATTTTTACGAATGTGTACTCTTTTTCCTTCGACCAAGTTTTTATCCCACTGGGTTTTTCTTGGCAAGGTTTTAACGAGGCATATTCTATAAAGTTTGGATATCCAAGGGGGAGTGTTATGGATATACTGGAATATCAAAGATAAACATGATGTTGATATACATTGTAGAGATAGACGTTATAGTAGATGTGGATATCCAAAGTATTACGAATCTCTTTTGTATATCAGATTAGATGTAGATATTCAAAAGGGTTTGTCCAAGTTTATCTTCACTCCATTGAGTCCTATAAATAGGACCAGATATCATATATGAAAGACACACCATTGAGATACAAACTTCTCTTGTTTTTCTTTTCTCTTTATTATACTTGCTTGAGTTTATAACAGTTTAAAGAAATATTTGGTGTAAAGAGTTTAAAGTATCTCACTGAAAATAATTTGTACAATAATTTATGAATTTATGATATATAAAATATTCAATATAAAACTCGTTTTATACTTCGTAACGAGTTCTTTAATTTAGCGTAATCGATTATTACGATTAGATTCATTATTTTGTATAAAAAAGTATTTCTTGTATATGGTAAAAAAACATGATAGAAAAATGTTCAGTTAAAAATTTTGTTAAAAAATGTGTGTGAAGATTTAGAATATAGATTTGTAATTTGAGGCATTGACTAAGCAAACCTAGTCTAAAAGTATATATCTAAATCCGAAAGTCAAAAGAGACCGGAAACTATAAATATACGTATAGATTGATCTAGAGTCGAGAGTCAAAAGTCCGGAAACTTTGATGATGGAGTGAGTTCTCGTTCTACCTGTACCAGAGGCCCCTTAGCCACGTGAGATATAAATCGAGGGATGTGCTCCACCGGCAACCCTGCAAAGGGAGAGGACACACGAGACTCAGCCAGCCCAGAAACAATCCTTGTAGTATTTCAACAAGGATTGTCTCCACACGGACTCGAACTCGGGACGTCGGGGTTCTAGCCCCAATCACCTTTGCCACTTACCACTGGACTATGCCCCTGGAGGCCAAAAGTCCGGAAACTGAGTGAAGAAAAGGAGAGAGAGGGGGGGGGGGGGGGAGGGGGGAGGGTCAAAATAGGAAAGGTAGAACAATAAAGAATCAAACATAACTGGTAGGTGAGTAATGTTTGAGTAGTATTTTCTTTTTAAATACAGGTATTTAAATTTGAGTCTTCTTGTCAATTTAAAAAAAAAATCAAAGAAAAAAATCAATAAATAACAACTACAATTTTGATTAATAACGAGATGCGTACTCATTGATTTTCTATAAACATTATGTTGGCACCCTCTTATAATAATATGGAACTTGTCTATATTTTTTCACAAATTATCAGTTTGATGATGCTATCAATGACATGTTAGCATTAAATATTAATTTTTTTTTTGTTATTGTTGCTGAAAATTCTTAACCAAACTGACATTATTATATGTCCAGACTTATATATCATGCATTTATTTTCTTTATATCGAACGTGAGGTATGGTTGCGTACCTTACATTCTTATATTTTATTGACTTTGGAATATATGATTTTGAAATATGATGGAATAAAGCAAAATGACTCACTAAATTGACTATGCTTCTTACATTGTGAAGTAGCAGTTGATCGACTTGACGCAATTTTCATTATGGGTTATCGAAAAACAAACTCTGTGTGTTTCTAACATATGAGTATGATTGCGTACATCTGACCCACTATATCCTGCCATAGACGGAAGTCTTTAAGACAATAAGATGATGTTGTTGTTGTTGTGAATGTGAGGTATGGTGTTAAGGTCCTAAGAAGGATCCTTTGGCGTAGTTTCTCCATGAAAGAATAATACTACTTAGTGAGACATAACCAAAAGTCCGTTACGCTTTCTTTTCTTTTTATATGAGCAAGTACTATCTGTGATTTTAGTAACTATAAATTGGAGGGTAGCAATGTCATTGTAAAGAAAATTTTAATGAATTATTCTGCTTGGATGAAAATAACTCTCTCATTGTAGATAAAATTTTAAGAAATTGCTCTGCTTGGATAAAAATAGCTATGTCTTTATCATTTGCTTTATACAAGGTAAATTGAGCAATGGATCCGAGGAATTGCCCAAATAACCCAAGCAGATAGACAAAGGGAACTTTGTGATTAGTTGAATGGTCGTTGCAAATTTAGCAGGCATGCCGGTCCATTTGTTGTCTGCTTCCCGGCAAGCAACAACGTTGGCTAGAGTAAAACCGGCAGAGAAGTCTTGTGTAACCCAGGATCATTGAGTTTGACCCGAGGAGAATTGCATAAACAACCCATCACCTCCACGTGTATCCACAAGACCACAACCTGTCTACAAATCATAAAAATTACTCCTACAAAGGTCAGAGGTTCGAACCGAAACACGCACAGCGTATGTGCAATATTGCTATCTGACCTAATTAGATTAAAGAGTTACTAGTCCAGTTTACAGTAGACACATTAGATAGGTTCTGTCAATCTTTTACCAGCTGAACTACTGATTTTCATCTTCTACGCAACTCTACTAGTCCAGTTTACAGTAGACATATTAGATAAGTTCTGTCAATCTTTTACCAGCTGAATTACTGATTTTTATCTTCTACGCAACTCTACGAGACACGGGGGCAATGGAGCCCTTAACAAGAGGGACTTCGCTTTTTTTGCTCCAAGAAGACCACAACCTACCATAGTCCCCCTCCCACACTAGTCAGGTTCTTTTGTCTTTTCCACAAGGATATCATTCTTATTCTTTTTGGCTTTAGGGACTTTGAGATGTCACTAGTTAGTTATTTGAAGTTTAAGCATAATCGTTCTAACTGAATACGAATATTTATTTTTTATTTCACTAATATAGGAAGAAAGACATACATCTTTTTTTAATTTCAGTACCATTCAATTATGTTTTAGGATTTGCTCTTGTATATTGATTAGATAAAAAGAATGTGTATATATCAAATCAAGGTATATAACTAGGTTTTCTTTTGTTATTATTCTATTTTATCCAGCTTTCAAGTAAGATCACATCACATAAATTAAAGTTTTACCAAACTAACGCAACATACAAAATTTTATATAGTATATATTACAAGATAAAATACGGGAAAAAATTAAAAATAATTGCTGGTTTTTGAGTTATTACCGTTATAGGAGGCCGGATCCTCTATTTAATTAAAAATGTGTTCATGTCTAGTGACACAAGGACATAGTTCTATTGAAAAATATATACTGCACCTGCACTTTGTGTAACACACATTATATGCGTGGTGTGTTATTTTTTTTAAAAAAAACATTATTTTCTTACTACGACATTACCCAGAGTCAGTTATATATTGGTGTTTATGGTTGTGAATGAATAACTTAAAAAATACATTTTTTTATATTTACGTACATGTATTAGAGATTACACATTACGAGGGCTCACCTACATACTGGTTCTGTGGTTGTAAATTAATATCTGTCCATATGCATAGTCCAGTTAGTACTTGCATCGAAGATTGCCAACAAGAGGTCATGAGTTCGAATACAGAGACGCGTACAGTGTGAGTGTACCTCTGCTGCCAGACCAAAGGCCTGGTTTGTGGGAGACACCTTGTGTGGATAACTGTGTAAGATCTCACCCAATCTAGGAAGCTGCTAGATTTCTGATTTACATCATTCATGCAGGTCCTTGGGGCTGGGACAGTGAGAGACTTCTGGGTTGGAGTTCAACCTTTTGCCAATAAATTAATATCTCAAATGAAATAAGTCCCTGTATCAGCGCACATGCTCTTCTTCTCCTCCATGCTGCCGTTCGTACTAATGAGCTTCTCGTATCTTGACACGGTGTTATAGTTTAAAAAAAGTTCAACACGGTTCCCGTCCGGTGGTCCTAATTCCTAACATGCGGGTACAGTTCGATATGAGGAATCCATGTGGATGTGGCCCGCCACGGCTCTGATTCGGTAATATGCCTGCGTAGGTTTGTAGTGTAACTATCAATAGAACATTGTCACGTAACATGTAAAAAAAGTGTTAAATAAAAACTTATCGACTGTTACGTACTGTGATTAAGCGGTCAGCAGATCCCAACTAAGCCCACCATGTTTAAGAATAGTGATTGTGCACTTTTATATGTTATAGAATAACGTTTTCACTTTTTTTTTTAAATTTTATTTACTAGTGTTTACCGCGACTTATAACTATAATACAAAAGTAAAGCGTGTTTATGAAAAGAATATTGGAAAGGGGAAAAAAACCGAAAGGATGGTGAAAATAGAATAAAGTCCCTATGTACGTTATGTTAGACTATATCAACGTCTTCATATAAATCATAGTTCAGTTGGTATTCAGGTTTAGATTTGTTCCAAAAGGTCAGGAGTTCGAATCCAAAGACACGCACAGTGGGTGTGTTCCACTGCTGCTAGGCCGAAAGCCTGGTTTGCAGGGAGACACATTGTGTAGATCATTGCGTAAGTCCTCACCCAGCCTAAGAAGTCGATGGACTCTTGACTTGCATCTTTCACAATGCTCCTTAGGGCTAGAACGGTAGAGACATACCAGCCGAAAGGTTTCACTTTTCTTCCAAGACTAAATCAACGTCCTCAGCCGTCAGCAACCTTCCAAAAGGATGATGTAATGTCGTTCTCTTCGTTACAGTAATATCAATGACTTAGGGACCATATTAAATGATAAATTCATGATCATTTGTCTAGCTATGTACCATTGATCACATTTGTACTTTATCATGTAGTTCATATTTTTTGGATGTAGATACATTTTCAATGAGATTTTTTTATTTTAAAGTCACTAGTTGTTGAAGACCTTAATTCATTAGTTCCAGTCGAACACTCGGAACTCCAACAAAAAGAGGTCGTGATTTGAAATCTCAGACTTCTTCATCTCACATGAGCATACAACATTCATAACATTCAAGTTTTTCTTTTTTCTTTCTTTACATTACGTAGCGTTAGTCAAATGAATCAATAATTTTTTCTTATGCTTTGTTTATTTTTTTTTGTGTCGTAGCTTAAATTCTATCCTTCTTATGTGTCTCATAATACCTAATCCATAATATGTGTCTTAAGAATACGTATCTTTAAAACTATCATATCATCTCAAACGTAATTCAGGGCTAAGTACCTAAAATTGTATACATTCTTCATGACAATCGGATATATGCATCAATTGTATACACTGTGCTCTATCACTTATCATATGCTCCCCAATTGTCATATAAGTCATATTTTTCTTTATTCTCTCTCTGTATTTTCTTTAGTCTATCTCTCCTATATTTGTTAAGCACCTCATTCATTGTCTCGCACCGCCTAACATTACATCTATGGGACGTCATGTCTATATCACATTAACCTTTACTCTCTCATCTTCTCATATGTAGGAGTCACCCCAACCTTTCTCCTTAGATGTTTATTTCTTATTTTATCCTTTTTCGTGTGCACATACATCAATCTTAACATTATCATTCGTTACTCTCAGTCTTTCTTCATATTCATAATTGACTATCTAACATCCAGACTTGTACAACAATGCATTTCACTACTGATATTCTATAAAACTATTCTTTAAACTTTAAAGATACTTTCATATGACAAAACAAGACTATTGAAAAAAATTGAAAGCAAGATATGATGTATAATATCAATTCACTCAAGGATTGTTGTAGATATATACGTAAATTTTTTTTATAAACATAAGCAATTTTAGATAAGGTGAGACTGAAATTATAAGGGCAACTATTATCTTCAATTAAGTAAATTACTCTTGAGAGTACTTGCCCAATTCAATTTCAATATTAGATTTGAATAAAGCGAGAAACTGAAGAATAGCATGACTAAAAAAACCTTGCCCTCTATAATATCAATTCACTCAAGGATCGTAGTAGATATAGACGTATAATAATTACAAATATAAGTAATTTTAGATAAGGTGTGACTGCAATTATGAGGGCGACTATTATGTTCAACAACAACAACAATCATACTCAGTATGTTCCAACAACAGCAATAACTATCGTTAAGGGTGAGAAGCAGGTAAACAATACCTCTATCCCAAGAAATTATCTTCAATTAAGTAAACTACTTTTGAGATTACTTCCGTAATTCAATTTCAATATTAGATTTGAATAAAGCGAGAAACTGAAGAATGTAGGTGATGCATGTAGGGATAGTTTTACAATCTAGATATGATTTTTTTTTTAAAAAAAAAAAAGAAGAAAAAAAGAACTACAGATTCATGTTGGTTGGTTTGAAACAAATTTAATATGCTTGTTGGCGAAGTCCATCAATCAAAAAGAGGTCGTGAATGGGAAACATCAATTATTGTTTCGACCATATAGCATGACAACTTGACAAAGTGATACCTGTCATACGGATTACTTAACTTTGATGAGGGAGTGAGTTCTCCCCCACCTGTACCAGAGACCCCTTAACCAGGTGGGATGTAAATCGAGAGATGTGCTCCACCGGCAGCCCTGCAAAGGGAGAGGACACTCGAGATTCAGCCAGCCCAGTGACAACCCTTGTAATATTTCAACAAGGATTGTTTCCACACGGACTCGAACTCTGGACGTCGGGGTTCTAACCCCAATCACCTTTGCCACTTACCACTGGACTATGCCCCTGGGGCCGGATTACTTAACTATAGATGTCATTTTCTCTCAAAAGACCAAACCTTTTGCTAATTACAAAAGACCAAATAACTCTTTTCGGAAACATTTATTGTGTTAGCCTCATAGAAGTGTATGAAAGATATAAATCAAAAACTCTGCAGCCTCATAGATTGGTAAGACGTAACCAAAAACTCATAAAAGGTGCTCATTGTGAACTAGGAGAGCAGCCGTTAATCCAATTGGATCGGATACCATGGCCTAAACAATTACTCACTCAGATAGCAGTATTGCACCAACGCTGTGCGTGTCCTGATTTGAATATGTAATATTCTAGTTGCAATGTCCTAACTCAAGTACCAACTGAGGTATACCATAGAAGCATTCATATCATTTTCTCTAGCAATGAGGTCACACCCCATTTGTGCTTGGGATTGTGTTCTAAAGGTTGAACCTAAACCAGTAAGGGTCCCTGCCACACACAGTCCTAAAGGTAGTGAAGGGAGGTAAATCAGGTATCCAACGGCCCTCTAGCAGCATCTTGGTCATTTACACAGTAGTCTGTATAAGGAGCCCCCAGCACTGCATGCAAGCCTACAGGCCAAGAAGCTCTCACACTATGCACTTGATGGGAAGGGGCTTTCTTGTCTTTGGTAAGAAATGAACCCTTGACCTCCCTTTCGAGAGTCTCTGCCTGGAACCAGTTGGGCTATATCATGAGGACTCATTTTCTCTAGCAATGAGGTTACACCCCATTTGTGCTTGGGATTGATTGTGATCTACTGATCATAGATGGTTTGGTCAGCGGTTGACCGTCAACTACGAACTGCCATGTCGACAATTCCATAATTTTTTTTTTTACTAAATTGTCGACATGACCGTTTATGATTTAAAGTCACAAAGACAAGAAGTAGAAATAGATCAACATATCCAACCCCTTCAACCACTTGTACTCAACATTAGTGTCACTCTTTAGGTCGCTGGACAAGCGGCACGTCAAAAAGCCAGGAATTTTACAAGAAAGTATTAAATGTCATTATACATATATATATATATATATATATATATATATATATATATATTTAAATAAATCAGGTTCAAATATTATCTCCACCTCAAATGCGTGCATGTAAAAGAAGAAAATAAGAACCTTTATAGAAAAGGAAAGAAATGGACAAAGAAGTTTGTCTCTTTTTTCCTTTCTGAAAAATAAAAAAGACAAGAAGTAGAAGGAAAATTTGTTGGTTAATTTCCCTGTTCTACTAGGATTATGAGTTTCCTATATTTTAGGAATTTAGATATGGTATATTTCCTTATTGGTAGTTATCTGTTCCTATAGGTTTTAGGTTTTGTTTAGACAAGTTGTGTCTATATATAGGGTCAGCCGGCCATAGTAGATGGTGCCTCAAGAGTGCCAAGAGCGCCAAGAGTGCCAGGGTGCAAGAGTGCCAAATATCAATCCCGGGTAGGGTGATTGGTGAGTCAATACCGGGTAGGGTCATTGACAAGGGCGGCAAGTACTAGTTCGGTTTTGAGTTATTTTCCGAATAATACAAAGCGAGTTATGTTTTGTATGTGCACGTGTGTTGTGTTTTGAATCCGTTGTTTGCTTCAATTGGTATCAGAGCCAAGGGTGTTTGAAGAGGGAGGAGCCACCGTGGTAGGTTGCCGTGTTAGGGTTGATCCCGTGAGGAGGCTGCCGTGTTCTTCGTATCAACAGAGGCCGGATTCATTGCGCGCTAGTTGAAGATATGCGTGTCTTCAAACACAACAAGTAGTTAATTGGAAAAAAAAATAAAAGGGGAAAAGCGAAAAGGACGCCGCCGCCTTAAAGCCGAAAGGAATCGGCTGGAAAAAGCTTTCAAACATCAAAGGCCAAAAGGAGTTGGCCTTTTAAAATCAAAAAAAAAATTTAAATCTTTCCTATCAAGGCCGTTTGCAATTTGAACAAAAGGGTAAGAAATTTCGGTTGCCCTAGGCCGAAAGGTACACGGCCGAAGTTTGTCCAACAGCGCGTTGTGATCAACGTGTTTCATGGAAGGAGCAAGCACATACATACGAGATATCACTTCATTCGAGAGTGCGTTGAGAATGGATTAATCGAGATGGAGTATGTAAGTGGAGACGAACAAAAGGCGGATATCTTGACAAAACCGTTGGCGCGAACGAAGTTCAAAGAGATGTGTAGCTTGTTCGGTGTTGAAGAAATTCCAAGGACACGTTCGGAAATTAAGGGGGAGAATGTTGGTTAATTTCCCTGTTCTACTAGGATTATGAGTTTCCTATATTTTAGGAATTTAGATATGGTATATTTCCTTATTGGTAGTTATCTGTTCCTATAGGTTTTAGGTTTTGTTTAGACAAGTTGTGTCTATATATAGGATCAGCCGGCCATAGTAGATGGTGCCTCAAGAGTGCCAAGAGCGCCAAGAGTGCCAGGGTGCAAGAGTGCCAAATATCAATCCCGGGTAGGGTGATTGGTGAGTCAATACCGGGTAGGGTCATTGACAAGGGCGGCAAGTACTAGTTTGGTTTTGAGTTATTTTCCGAATAATACAAAGCGAGTTATGTTTTGTATGTGCACGTGTGTTGTGTTTTGAATCCGTTGTTTACTTCAATTGGTATCAGAGAGGGTGTTATTACTTCAATTAGTATCAGATCAGTTGTTATTACTTCAAAATTAAAATACTTATAAAGGCTATTCGTCTATATGATTCCGATTCCCCGAATTGTTCCCAAAATAGTCTCACTTCTACAGTATAGTGCAAAAAATAAATAAATTGATCCACTACAACACAATAATCATAAAAATTGATATATTTGTGGTTTTAACTTTATCCATGTACATCTGAAAATGTTGTGCGTTAGTTTACTTTTCTAATTACATAAGATCATACTCTGACTTCGGAGTCATCTATCGTTTTAACTCTAAATAGTTCATAGTAGCTTATATTTTTAGGATACATCGAGACATATTTGCGTAAATGTGTATGTGTTTCAATTAGATGTGTTATAGAGTATAAATATGAAAGGAATTAGGAGCGACTTTTTTCTTTCCTCTTTCGTTTCATGCAAGTAGAAATTTTCATAGTAATAACCAAGTGTTTGTATATCATTTTTTATCATATCTTTTATCACAGCACCTGATAATATTATGTGAATTAGGAGGATAAAATTTCAGTTATAACATGATTTCACTTATTTAGAAAGAAATATTGTGATCAAAGATGACACAAAAAAACAAAAAATCTTTAGATCTAGCGATTGAGTATCCTTTTCATATCACAGTCTCAAGTTAAACCCTACCTCCCTTTTTTTTGAAAGAAAAATTAAAAAAATGAAACAAAAGATCATTTCTCGTTCGCAGTGTAGGCGTATTACTGCTGTCTGTGCCAGTAACGGCTTGCCATTGTACCTGACCCAATTAAAAGTAGAAGGTTTCTGGCACGGTTTGCAGTATGCATCTGGTGTGAGTTTTGACAATGTCTTGCTAACTTAGAAAGCCGCTGAGTACCTGAATTTGTATCCTCCATGCAACTGCATAAGACAGAAGCAATGAACGCTCTCTAGACGAGGGATTTCGCTTTTTGTTTTGAGAGATCATTCTCGTTTGATCTCTTACTTGCTGTCTGGATCGGTAGGGCAATGCAAAACCCCTGCGTTCGTTGTAAACGATGTTGTAACACTATCATATCATTCTCGAAAATAAGTCCATCTTATAAATTATTTAAGTGAACTTGACAACTGATTATCATGTTAAATTTGTTAAAGGTAAATCAAAGTCATATTCTGTTTTAGCCGTCAAAAACTTGGGTCGCGAGTAAAATAATTTGAACTTTAGGTTTATAAATTTTTTAGAAGTTTGACTATGATAATAAGGTCATTTTTTTGTTTACATGGCAAATATTATCCTATTGTATTAGAAGCTCCTGCCGGAATATGAATGATCAGATATATGCAATCATACACATGTGTTAGAAACACACAAAGGGTGTTTTCCGATGACCCATAATGAAAATTGCGTCAAGCTGTGTCGATCAACTGCTACCTCACAATATAAAAAACGCAGCCAATTTAATGAGTCATTTTATTTTATTCCATCATATTCCAAAGTAAAGGAAGAGTGTGTCCTTAACTCTATTGGAAATGGAAAAAGAATCCAAATACATTAACTAACAAAAAGGAAGAGATCAAGCATACTGTACAAAAGTTTAGGTCTATGAATTAATAGCAATCAAGAAGGGCATGACTAATTTGGCATCTACAAGTAACATAATCAACTTCTTTTTTCCTCCAAAGTTTGTGGACATTTTTTATGTGATTTTTCTTTTGTCTTCTTTAATAGGAACGGAAGAAATATAGTATTCACATGTATTTCTAACTCAAAGATAAGGTTGAGAGTGTCTTTGTAAGCAAATATTCTGAGAAAAACATAAAGTTTACGATGATGTAAGCATGGTAGTATACATAAACAACTTGTAGGACTTTTGGTTTATTAATCTAACAAGTTGCAACTTTAACAAAAATATATGTACCTAATAAAACATAGACCGTTTTAGCCACTATTCAAAAAGAAAAGAAAAGGTAATATTTTAGACCTTGAACTTTGTTTTTATCGGTAATAAACTGATTCCACAGTTTTTTTTCCTTTGATTCATCTCAGGTTGAAAATATTGTCCTACATCGAACACTTTGAGATAAAATATACGGGTTATATGAGGATGAGGTACCATAACTCATTGGCTTAATATTTTGTGTAGATACGGACCTCATCTCATGTACCCAAGTTCTAACATGGTATCAGATCTAGTTTAAAATGTGAACTCACATCTTGACTTGACTGACATATGATTGGCCATTTATTGTCTCCACTCACCCAAGTCCAGATGTTCATGTATGACTTGTGGTTTGTGAGTGAAAAACGGATTCTAAGACGCGTGTGTATATCAAGCCACATGATTGGCTATTTATTGTCTCCAAAGTTTTACAGATTAAAACCTAAATCGCTCTAGACGTTTTCCTCTTTATTGTATGAAAAAAGAAGTTTTTCGATTTGTAAAAAAATGAAGTAATTCTCTGCATAACAGGCAAAGCGATGACAGTTTATTAAGTTAACGACTCTGTCATTCAAGTTTGAAATATCGCGGTTATTATTAATAAAAGGCGTTATCGATACATTATACTTCTACTGTTCTACATTTGTATAGAATCTGGAGAGGATTCGGATCGCTTCGCGATATGATGTATACAGCTTTATCCTACACTTTGTGTAAAGAGTTGTTTCTGCAGCTCGAATTCTTAACTTCAAGATCAAAAAGCAGCAACTTTACCAGCAGATCCAAACTCAATGAACCATCTTGTGGTTCATGGTTTTGTCATTTGGTTGGAAAAATTCAGAGTATTTCACGTAAGAACTGAATTACGTTAATTTCTAAACTAATTAATTAATACAGTTTGCTTTGAGTTATTTTCGTTTAATCCATTTATGTTGGATTAATCGAACTGCAAAATCATATTAACATTTAATGAAGCCGGATCTTCACCAAGGGTCTAGACGACATCAAATCAGCTCCGTCAGTTAACTTGAAGAGTTGTTAACTGGGATTGAAATTTGTAACTGGAATAACCTCTAAAATATCCTGCACAAGAAAGCACATGTCAGAGGTCCCGGGGGTTGGTCACGGGAAAAACCCTCCGACGCTCAAGTCAGTTTGGGCCATATCTCACTGAGATTATAATTTTTAAAAAGTGAGTTAGGAGTTTCTCACAGTATATGCCGAGGAGCAAAGGTTATGAGCTTGCTTTAGAGTATGAATGTTTGAATTCCGGACCCCCCTTCTCTGTCTTGGTTGGCTTGATTTTGTAGACCTTTTCCCGCCTTTGGCCTCTAATAGGGATAAGACATTTGCTTGGGGCAGAAAGCCTGGGACGCTGTAGGTCTGCGGATGTGATCAGTAGTCTGACTGATGTGACTAATAGGCCGGCTGTTGTGACCTTGGCGTGTTCAGAAAGAATAACCAACTGTAAACACTATATTTAAATTGCACCTCTGTTTGGGGGTCCCGCGAAGTAATGTTGTGCTGGGTTCCTTTACCGAAGTGGCCAACTGAACTTTGCCGAAGTGCAAGATCAAGTCTTGCCGTAGTGTATGACTAGGCCTTGCCGAAGTGCATGACTTGGCCTTACCCAGTTGAAGTGGTCTGGAGTGCCGCACTGGGACATAAACTGAAGTTGGTGCCGAGGTGCAAACCTTGACATATTCTTCGATGTTATAAAGACATCATGATGCCTTGCTGAGGTGCAGCCGAGGCTGAACAGCCATGCTTGGGCGCTGTACTGCTGAAGTGCAGTACTTTGAGTGCTGAGCTACTAGAGTTGAACCGTTGACTGTTGACTAACAGACGATTTAATTATGGTTTATCAACATTCAAGTTTAATCAACCAATTTTGGAGAGATTCTGGTTAAGACAAACTTCTGCCCGGTGGGTTTTCCACCTTGATTTTGAGATCAAAATTATTGAACTAAAATAGTTTATTTAAATCTACTTTATACTTAGTACCGAACAATTTTATTAAGGGCATTGAGAAAGAAAATTAAAAAATCAACTTAGTTTACACTTTTATCTTTCAAGTTTGAAATAACGTAATTCATGATTTTATATCCTTCACTCACTAATTTGTTTCCATTTCCAACGGAGTCAATGACACACTCTTCCTTGACTTTGAAATATGATGGAATAAAGCAAAACGATCACTAAATTAGCTGTGCTTCTTATATTGTGGAGTAGCAGTTCGACATAGCTTGTCGCATCATTATAGGTTATCAGAAAACAAACTCTGTGTGTTTCTAACTTGTGGACACGTTGGGTTGTAGTAGTATGGTTTTATATCATTAATCCAATTTCCCATTTGTGGACACGTTGGGTTGAGGATGAATCCTAAAATCGAGCAGCATTTTCTTTGGCTCCTGTCTTCATACCTCAGCCTTGGGACGTCTGGTTATTGAATTGGAGAAAATGGGAATCACTTTAAGAGATTTCTATATGTTTTGTTTGTATTATACTAGAATAGTTCTATGGGTAAAGAGAATTATTTAATAATCTTTCATACTTTTTTCATATTTAAATATATTTTTGAAATAACCGTTATAATTAAAATTTTTAACTATAACGGTTATTTTTTCTAGGGCTTATGGTTAAATGGGGACGAATATTTCTTACGTACATTGTAGATTCCATGAAAAAGTATCGAAAATAATATGAAAAGGTATGAAATCAATCGATGGCAGCAAAATATGGAAACATAAGCTTAATTAGATAGCTCAGTTGTTATTTTAGTTGAAACTTTGTAACTAAAAAGACGTAGGTTCAAATCAGAACATATGTGAGTAGATGAAATACTGCTATATAGACAGTAATGACTTATAACATGGTATCAGACCAAATTAGATTATACGATTGCTAGTTCATTTTATCTTGTGTGGGTTATGTGATAAAAAAACATCAATAATCTGTGAGTCTGTTGAATTTGTGATTTGTATCTTCCACAAAACTTCTTGGAATTAAGACGGTGAAAACCTATGAACTTTGGACATGACTTTTTGTAACTAGACAAAACGAGTCAGGATCGCCTGACCCCCCACTCCTTCACCCCCTTCGCGACCGCCCGCCACGTGGCAGCAAGGAGGGGTGGTGAGGCTGGATGGGGGTCACCCGCATCCAGCCTCACTACCCCTCCCCGCTGCCACGTGGCGGGCGGTCACGTGGGCGGTCACGGGGAGGGGGTTAAAGGATCTCATTCGAGACAAAACAACATAAGTGAAATAGTGTGAATCTACGTGGGTTGAACTTTAGGAACATTTGTTATATGAAGGCAGAGGTTTATTTTGACCCTTAACTTCAAACTATTGGCCTGGCATGACGATGGAAAAAAGGAACACAAACTATAAACTATACAGTGTGACAAATGCTTTATAATTTTCAATAGAGGAAGCAACTATTTATCTATATCAGAAAGTAACCTTCCACATCCAACACTCACCAACTTGCAATTTTTCAATTTCACAGGACCAAATCATGGTTATGATGTCATTTCTATACGTCTATATCGGAAACTTCATATTTGTATTTACTTAATTTATTAACTAACACACTAACATATCATATCCATATTATTGTTTCATTTATACAGGTACACATAGAGCTGTGGTCTCACTGGAACTCTCTATCCCTTGAGATAGAGATATTGTTTGACTGCCAGTGATCCTCCCCATACCCTAACGATAGCTTTTGTTGTGTTAGAATATACTAGGTATGATTGATTGATATGCGTCTGTATACTTATTTGTTTAAAAAATGTAATGTTTCATATAGTTATCCGTATATGTAGCTATAATCGAAACAACATACATTTGGATGGCTTTATTGGTGCAAGCTTACATAGCATACGTGTACTTCGAAAATGACAGAAACCTAATGCCATTTGTAGTCCCGAATTTTACATTTAGTATCAAAAGGTTGAACCACAATCCAAAAGTCTCCACTGTTCCAGCTCCAAAGAGCTGTATAGAGGATGTAAATCAGGAGTCGAGTGGTCTCCTAGATTGAGTGAGATCTTACGCAGTTACCCACACAAGGTGTCCTCATAAACCAGGCCTTTGGTCTAGCAGCAGAGGAACACCCACACTGTGCGCGTCCCTTGATTCGAACTCATGACTTCTTTGTGGCAATCTCTAACCCGAGTATCAACTGGACTATGCCCTGGGACATCTCGAATTTTACACTTGCACATACACACCGAATTACAATATTTAAATTTTTATCAGAATGTTTGAGTTAACATCTTGTAATTCCTAGAAAAAAGGGTTTTGGAATTAAAGTTTTAATTAAGACGCCATAGCTTTTAGGTATTGCCATAATTTGTCTATAAATGATAAAACTGATATTAAATACTTTTTTTTCCAAACTGATGTCAATTAGTTATATACATATCTATATACTATCATGCCATCTCTCCCTTAGCGTGACACAAGAATACTATTTTCTCCATTTCAGAAACATTATCATAAGAAAACATCATTCATTGTATTCAAAATATTTTATTATAATATTTCTATTTTAATCGAATTCTTGACCTCTTACTCCCGGAAGTACAACCCGGTGTGAGATTATTTTTATTAAATTTATCAGTTTTTATCCACTCTTTATTAATTAATTATGATATGTAGGGGTGGCAATTTCAGACACAACACGAAACACGACTCGAACCTGACACGAATTTTCGCAGGTAAGGGTATGACCTTGGTGGGTTCGTATACAAATCGGGTAAGACCTGAAAGATACCCGCCAACGGCGGGTCGTGTCCGGGTATACTCGCGGGTACCCGTTTATACCCGTTTATACACGAAATTTAAAAAATAAATTTAAATAAAATTTATAATTAATAAAATAAAAAATGAATTTTCCAAAAAAAAGGACTACCGTGCTACTAAGTAACCCTATTCGGTTTCTCCTTTCCTCCATTTCCAAATCCCATTTCTTTAATCTATTATTGCGTAGTCAATTGATTTGAGTTTAGAGGACCTCACTCATTTTAATCTTTAATCTTTGGTTGTGTACGTATTGTTGTTTCATACATTGTATCAGTAGTCGTTTAAGTACATGAAACCTGAAAAATACACGAAACCTGAAAATACCTGAAAAATATATGAAATGACCTATACACGACTTGAAATATTTGTACTTGTCAAGTTCGTGTGTATACCTGATACACGACACGAAACCTGACATGTACGGGTTTGGGTATCTACATCTATACACGCGAAGCAAACGGGTAAGGTATGGGTACGGCACTTTGATACATGAAACCCGAAAAACATGAAACACGAAACACGATACACGACCCGTTTGACACCCCTAATGATATGTCAAGCATCAACCAGCAAATCTTGCAAATTGCAAACCACCTTTAACAGAGTAATGGATAACTATCCTAAATTAGCTGTTAAAGTTTTTGGGACCTTTGCTTTTAGGTGCGTAGCATGAAGTAATACATTAGGACAAACCAATCACCTTGCAATTATGTGAATGTTTGGGTGTCATTAGTGCATAACTATGCAATTAGGGGTATTAATCATGCTTTTCCTGCTTTGATATATCTACTTGCTACTAATCTTTATGGCTACCCCCCCCCCCCAAGTCAAAAAAAAGGTAATGTGACCACTAACCAGCTACGATAATTTCTTTATGGTAGCTTTGGATGCCAGCCATTCCTTTGTTCTTTTTGAAATTTCTAGTGTAATTTTTCAACTTAAATACTAACTTAATCATATCGAAACTGATTTTTCCGAAATTTGGTAACTTGGAAAGTGATGGATGTTAGGAAAATATGGCAACAAGCAAGAAGATGTAAACGAACAAAAGCCGAGACGAGTCTCTAGATGACTCTGTCCTTAAAGCAATTTAGTCTCTACCAATGAGAAAGGTAGACAACAAGACTAATGCTTTCCAAGATATAACGGCTGTCTTCTTGTCCTTTGCTCTAGGAGAAGAAGAATGAACTTGATGTAGAAGAGAAGATAATGGAAGATAGCAAGAGATGAAGAATGCTGAGAAATCTTGGTTTTTTGCAAGAATGTCAAGTGTATGTAGAAAATACCAAGATCTACTATATATAGATCTTGGGGTGTGTTTAAAACCCTTTTTGAAACATGTCTCAGTCTCTTCTTAACCTCCAATGGCAGTTGTTTACCGTTCATAGGTGAAAGGAGATGATTCTTGGACTAAAAGCTGCAACCCAAGTTGAAAAGTTTTGTCCGTTGGCACGTCGATCGATCAAATCGATCGATCGACGTCACTTCGATCGATCGATGTGATCGATCGAAGTCGGACAGAAACTTCGGTTTTCATTCTGTCCTACATCGAACGATCACATCGATCGATCGATGTCACTTCGATCGATCGATGTGATCGATCGAAGTCGGACAGAGAACCTCCTTAAGCCTCAGATCTACGTAGATCGATCACGTCGATCGATCGACGTACGTCGATCGATCGAAGTGAGAGATCTACGTCCAACTGAGGTTTTCCAGCTTTGCAACACTTCATATCAATCTCCTAAACAACCTCATACATGTTCTATATAAGTTTGGAGCATCCGGAAAGGTACTTTAACGTACTTTTCCAACAATAGACAGGGTTCAAAACCATAAACACCTTGTGTGGACTTCTTGTATATGACCTCCATAACTTAGGAGACTATTTAACTCCTGATTTGCATCATCTACAATGCTTCTTATAACTAAAGCGATGGAGACCTTCATAGCCAGGGTATGACCTTTTGTTCCGAAAACATGACATTCAACTGAACCATCTTTTTTACTAAAGAAAGGACAATGACAAGCCCTCTGTTTTTTACATATAGAGAAGAGAAAGGTCAACTATATGTATGATCATCAAAAGCTAAATTGTCATTTGCCAGTTTATTTTTCAATTGAAATTTTAACAATGCAAATTTAGTTTTGACATAAGAACTCAATCTATACATAGAATTCATGTTTTTGAATAAAAACAAGATTCTTTTTGGGCCTAAGAACATGTATTGTATCAAGTTGACACAGCTATGGAAACTACTTTAGTTAATATTGTAACAAAACGCAAAATATTAGGCAAACATATCGTGTTATGAAAATATTAACTATTCGTTCTGTCCCATAAAATAAGTAAACTTTGATTTTTCAACGACGTAATTTACAGCACGTTGAAAAATTGTATTAAAAAGTCGATATAGACTTATATTTAGGAACGAAAAGAGTATTTAATATAATGTAATTAATTTTTTACAAAATGATGTCGTCGCTCTTTGTATACGTGGCTTTAAAAAAATCTTTGCATGTGTCTTTTTCTTTCATATGGTAAAAGATACTTAAGAGAAAAAATTAAATCAAATGTTTTGTAAGATATGCAGTAAACAATTACGATCCCACCTCGCGATTCTTCATTCCTAGGCTATTTCGTACGTGTAAACTTTAGAAGTCGTATATCGAATGAGTGGATTCCTATTTTTATCTCAAGAAGCACACCTCCGATTATATTATAAGTACGCAGTTATTATTGTGTGGTGATACCCAAAACAAAAACCAAAAAGAGAAAAAAGACAACATATAGGCCGAAAGCCTTTCAACGTCTTGGAACAGAATGTCATTTTCTGGGTCTCTCACCTTCTTAGCCTCAATGAGCATTGCAGAGGATGTAAATCAGAAGTCCAGCGGTTAGACCGTGACCCACACAAAATGTCTTCATGTAAACCAAACCTTCAACCTAACAGCAATAGCATACTCACACTGAATTCGAACACTTGATGACTTGAACCATTGGGTGAGGACTTAAAAGTCGGAGAAAATATATTTTTTTCTAGATACATCGAAATAGCATGACTGTGGGGCAATTATGTCCGAATGTGGGACACAAGATTTGAATTTGTTATTGAGCTCATTATTGGGTAACGAAATTTCCAGCGTGCTTCATATGTTGTTTACACCAAAAATATATATAACCACTTTTTATTGCTAGCCTAAAGTATGATTTATGGTCTTATCCGAATCTTTGTCTCGTTCTATCCTGTCCTTAAAAAAGAAAAGAGAAAAAGGAAAAAAAATTTACATAACTTTTGTTTTTTTTTCTTTGTCTTTCATTATTTATACATATATACGGTTACGACTATTTTAATATCGGAAGCATTCTATTTGTGTTTACTAAATCTCTTCACTAGTACACTACCACACCATATTACTATTATTGTGTCATCTGTACAGGTACATATCGAACCGGGAGTCTCACTGGAAGCAAGTTCTTTATCTCTTGTGATGTATGTATTATTTGCCTACCTTTTACCCGTCTCAGACTTTAGCTATAGCTTTTGCTATTGTTGGTATATACTGAATATGATGGTTGTTGTATATGCTCGTAACTACCTATACCTATTTTAAGACGTCTTTGTTTTGTTGATACGAAAAAACCATTGGCGTCCATATATGATATTTCATATGTGACCTAATAAGATTTCTTAGTTTCAAAATTTGATGATATGATGTTGTAACAATGTAAGTTGATTATGACAAAAAAAAGAGCAATGTAATCAAATGACATCATAATGTAACTTTTCAATTCCTACTCGATAAAGCTGTTTATAAGCTCACATATATGGCTGTAAATGAACCAAGTCGTTCGGTTGTTCGGCTCGTTTAGCTAGAGCTCAAACTCGAGCTCGGCTCGGATAAAAGGTTAATGAACAGAGCTTGAACACCTTTTTTTGTTCGAGCTCGGTAAGTGGCACCGTTCATTTAAGGTGTTCGGCTCGTTAATGTTGTTCGTGAGTTAAACGAACCAAGCTTGAACAAGTAAATTTGTTCGTTTAAATAAATGAACAAGCTCGGCTCGTTCGCTAAGTTAAATGAACAGAGATTGAACAACGAAATGCTCAGCTCGTTTGGCTCGTTTACAACCCTAACCACATATACAATGCTGGTTTAGAACCAACCACTAAACATCTTAGTATTGATTAATGACAATCGAAATATACTTGGATCATTTAGTTAATAAAAAAGTAAAGTCCGTAAAACAGTGACATTCTTTACGGAAAAAAAAAAGATTAACTTGAGTGTATTAAAACCATATTAAATATTTTAGGCTATCGTATGAATAATTTATTGCATCAATTGGATCCTTTAGTTAATGAAGAAGGACAGACTCTTCCTTGACTTTGTAATATGATAGAATAAAAAAAATTGACTCACTAAATTGGCTGCGCTTCTTATATTGTGAAGTAACATTTGTTTGACACATCTTGACATAATTTACATTATGGGTCATCGAGAAACAACCTCTGTGTGTTTATAACACATGGGTATAGATGCGTACATCTGACCTCTAAACACTGTCATAGGCTGGAGCCTCTAAGACAATGAGGTAATATTGTTGTTATTGATTCAAATTGTCTCTTAAAAGGATTATCACTTGTTATTTTCTATTGTTCTTACAAAAAAAAAATTTTGTTTACTTGTTTATAAGCTTGGGCAATTAGTCAACATCTACTTTGTGTTTATTGAAGGTGGGCTTTGGAGCAACTGGTAAGGTTGTTGTTTTGTGACCTTGAGCTCACGAGTTGGAGTTGCAGAAACAACCTTTTGCACAAAGTGCAGGACAAGGTTACGTATAAGCGATCTGACCCATCTATGAACTCTGTGTAAATGGAGGGGCTTAGTGTACGGAATGGGATCTCCTAACCCCCTTTTTCCTCATCCCCTTGTGACCGTCTGACACGTGGCAGTCAGGGGGTGGTGAGGCTAGATGCGTATGACCCGCATCTAGCCTCACCACCTCTCCTGACTGCCACGTGTCAGGCGGTCCTTTGTTACCGCCCACGTGGGACGGTTAGGAGATCCTATCCCTTAGTGTACACCACCACCGGAACACAAAAAACTTACCATCAAACGACTAGTCACCAAAATTCGGTGACACGACACTATGCTTGAGAGAGAGAAAATTCATATCGTGTAACAATAGATCATGGTATTATATGTCTTCTTACATCCTGCCCAATATTTTTTGAGAATGAGACGGTAGGACCCTAAGAGAGTGATGACCTTTGCTCCAAGATCATGATATTATAGGCATAAATGGTTCAATCTCCCAAGGTGAGACTCTTTCTGGCCTAGCAATTGGTGCAGGTTCATCCCATTGGATCTGTATCAGGAGAAAAATCATGGGTTAACTTTGCTTTAGAATCCCAACGTTAAATAATACACTAAAAATATAGAGGACGTCCTGATGTACTATGTTCCTGCGTTTGCACAAGGTGTGAGAAGAAGTCGGATCGCTTCGCAATCTGATTTACGCAGTCTTACCCTACACTTTGTGCAAGAGGCTGTTTCCGCGCCTCGCCTGTATCTTCAAGGGCACAAATTAGCAACCTTACCTGTCCTCAAATAATACACTAAAAATATGGACAACAAATGACATCCATGTATTACTTTCAACGACCGCCATTGGGAGTTTTTCCATTGAGGGGAATCAGTGTTCAACCCAGATATCCTACCCGTAAACCTGAAAAACCAATGTAGAAATTTTAATAACTAAGAGTAACTAGCAATAAAAATACGTACAATCATACAAAAGATGATGGCCGATCATTACTGAAAAAAGTCTTTAATTATCTCGTACGTTTTACTAAAATAATAATGGATTTAAAAACATTTGAAAATTTGTGCAGTAGTCAATAAGAACTTAGCAAAGCATGCAGTACCTTCTTTCACAAGAATCCTCCCCCATTAATCGCATCCCAAACCTCATGCCAACTCCAAATCCATGATTCACTGATTCCAAGTATTTGTTCAGACCTATAATGAACTGGCTTCTCCTGAAAATGATATAGGCCAGATTAGGATCCTTGGTTTGTCTTATGAAGGGTTGATGTTTTGTGACCTTAAGGTCACGGGTTCAAACCGTAGAAATAACCTCTTGTACAAAGTTGTATGATAAAAATGCATACATCAGATCGTAAAGCGATCTGGCTGTTGGATAATTTCTTCATTGGATTAGGATTCCTAAATAGTATGAACTAAAGATAGAGTTATTATCTTAAGATTCTTTAGTTGCTTTTATCTATTCTAGTTAGGATTTGTTTTAATGATGTTTATCTAGTCCTATTAGGGTTTGGTTTTGTTTAGACAAGTTGTGTCTATAAATAAAGGGGGCCAGCCATAGTAGATGGTGCCTCAAGAGCGTCAAGAGTGCCAAGAGTGCCAAGGCCAAAGTGCCAAATACCAATTCCGGGTAGGGTGATTGGTGAGTCAATGCCGGGTAGGGTCATTGACAAGTGGCGGCGAGTGGTAGTTCGGTTTTGAGTTATTTTCCGAACATTAATAAAAGAGTGTTGTGCTATTTACGCGTTGTGTTCTTGAATCCGTTTTTACTTCAATTGGTATCAGAGCGGGTGTTATTACTTCACTGGCCTCTCTCCAGATCTTACGCAAACACAAACACAAGAGCCTAGTACTAAACGACATTTGTTTATCTTTTGAAGGGAGGGTCAATCTTTCGTTTATGTTTTTCACAAAGACATAATCGTACCTTGGCTTGTAATGAACCACAAAGGGAGTTCCTAGGTGAATGTTCTGTTCCAAATTCACCCACGAGGGCATGGTGCTCTGCCGACTTTTGAGGCGTCTAACTCCAACACGAAGTTCTCCACTGGCACCCCTTTGGCAACACGGTAGAATTTGAGTATATAAAAAAGATTTCTATGAAAATACTCGTTCTAAAATGACACATTTACACACACACATATATGTATATATATACACATATACACACACACGCATATATATATACACACACACTTGTAATGACATCTAATATGTGCTTCCTTCAATTCATTCTTCCTAAAGTTCAAATTGCCTAAAAAGGCTGGGCTCGTGTACAGTTGTGTTTTCTTTATATGTTTTTATATATCTCTTGATTTTTAGGCCACGAGTTTGAGCCGCGGAAATAGCCTCTTACACAAAGTGTAGGATAAGGCCGCGTACATCAGATCGCAAGTGATCTGGCCCCTCTCTGAACCATGCGCAAATGAGAGAACCTAGTACACCAAGAACGCCTCTTATATCTCTTGATTTTTCTTTTTTCTGTATGATTTACCAGAATGTGGTTTGCACATTAAAAACTTTTATGCATGATCCTCTAAAAAATACAAGAAAACCTTCAGAATAAGGAAAGTTCAAAAAAAAAAAAAAAGGGGAGGGGGCTATAAACAATATAAAAAACATACGGAAATTAACAAGAGCCAGCAGATGTTCATTTTTTTTAGCCATCATGAACTTCAGATGTGTGAATCGAAGAAATATTTATCGAACATGTACCTTAGGAATACAAAAGCATCTCCAGGTAGTAACCTTTTTGAAGTGACAAATGTACTCCAACCCGTTGTAAGTAAATGTCTCCGAGGTTGTCCTGTTCAACTTAAGTGAGATCACTGGTTGGAAATCGACCCCCAAAAGCTAGACAGGGGGCATAGAAATTCTTTATTTTTTTATCTTTTATTTTGTTATAGGGCATAGAAATTTTAACCACGTATAGAAAGAATTATTACCTCTGCGTATGTGCTTAAACCGCCATTCAGTTCCATGAAGATCCCTGGCTACAAGTTCCTGTGTAGGTAGTGCTTGACTCATGTCCTAATCCACACACCACATTAGAGAGAATTACTAATATGCCACCTGATCTATGAAGTTTTGTCCCCCAAAAAAAATTAAAAAATTGGCCCAAGTTAATATGAAGTTATTTCATTTTTAGTCAACGTAATATTAACTTAGATGCTGTTTCTGAATTGTGACCCGGGACTTAGAGACACCTATATCCAATGTGATATACCACACTGGTCTGAGAATTAATTATATGACAACCAACTTTAAATAATCTTTCCACGAAGCTTATTGCTCCCCTCCACACTAGTTTGTCAGTCTAATGTCCTTTTTGATGTCCTAAAATATCGCCTAAATAATAAATGTATTGAATTATAAAAAGGCGTTCCCGATGAACTAGGCTCCCGCGTTTGCGCAAGTCCGAGAGGGGTCGGATCGCTTTACGATCTGATGTACTCAGCGTTACTCTACCCTTTGTGTAAGAGGATGTTTCCGCAGCTCGAACATATGACTTCAATATCACAAATCATCAACTTTGCCAGTTGTTCTAAAGCACGCCTTCAAATGTATTAAATTATGTTTAGTTTCAAAGATGTCCTTGGTCAAGAACTCATAAGAGAGTCCTTGTATGATGGTATTAAAATAATGTACAGTTTTCATGTCGGACTAACAGCATAGGATAAAGAAAGTATTGCACAACATTATGAAAATACCAGAGGAGGAAGACACTCAGTAGCGTGCTTCCAAAGAACAGAAAATCCACCATGTGTGCTTGTATCGGATGCAGTCAAAACCTTGCAAAAGGAATGAGCTGCAGGCCTTGGAGGTTCAGGAGGGTATGAATCTGGCGAGCTTGGTTCAGTTTGCTGCAAATGGTTTTACCAATAAATTAATTTGGAAATGGAGAAAGAGGTAAATTTTAGCTTCTTGACTTAACAATTAACTCATCAGAACAACACCACCACTACCCCATTGCCTTAGAGGCTTCCGATTATGGCGGGGTACGGAAGGGTCGGATGTACGCAACCATACCCATGTGTTAGAAACACATAAATGTTGTTTTCCGATGACTCATAATGATGCGTCAAGCTGTGTCGATTAACTGCTACTTCACAATATAAGAAGTGCAACCAATTCAGCGAGTCATTTTATTTTATTCCATCGTATTCCAAAGTCAAGGAAGAGTGTGTCCTTGACTCAACAGAACATAAATATGACAATTTCTACAAAACAAAGGAATTTCATGTTCTTACATCATGTTCTGGTACCAAATTGATGCGTGCGTAGACCTCGTCAGTTTCCTGTTCAGCCTAAATTTTGGAAATAAGACAAGAACCCTTAATACATTTCCTGATCAACTCGGGAATTCGAATATCTACCTAAAAGAAATCAAAAATAAATAAAAATTGGAAGAGCAAAGCTGAAGATGAGCAAATACCAGAAGCCGAACGTCCACAACACGACAGAGAATCTTAGAAGGCAGATTGAACAAGGGTATCCTTTGATCCAGCACCTGATTTGTTGAATCTTCCAGCTGAAGCCATGTTTATAAGAGGAAGAAAATATCAATAGAAACAAAAAAAAAAACTTGAAGCAAAAAGTTAAATCCCCCACCACAGGGTCTTTACCGCCGCCTCAAAGAGCATATGTGGAGATGCAAATCAGGAGTCCAACGGCTTCTTAGATTGGATGAGATCTTAGGCAGTGACCACCCGAGTTGTCCCCCTGTAAGCCAGGCCGAAAGGAACACTCACACTGTGCGTGTCCTTAGAATCGAACTCTTGACTTTTTGGAACAAATTCCAACCCAAGTACTAACTAAACTATGACTGGAGGCATAGAAACAAAAAAACTCATGAAAAAACAAGGGATGTAATAAGATCTACTTGTTCTATGTGGCCCTGTGGGAAGTAATAAACTCTTTCTCCAGCCTTGGGAATATTCACCAACGGACCTGCACAAGCCTTCCATAGTTCTGTGTATAGATCATCATGCCCTGAAAGTTTCCAAGGAGAAAATAAAAGAAAAACATTCTCAGTATATTGAATCAGATATTCAGTCAAATCCTAAAAAGGAGAAGATATAAAAGCTAGAAACTTGACCTTCATCAGAGCTAATGTTTTGCCGCTGCAAAAGAGATACTATTTGTTCCATGACCAAATCAAACTTTGAATAAGAAGATAGAAAAGAAAGAAGAAGATAAAAATGAAAACTACATAGTTTGCTATGGCAGCAAAATCGTGTAGGGGGGAAAAATAATGTTGGGAATAACGACGCAAGTTCTAATAATCGGAATAAAACCGTGGATATTAATTTACTACTTACTAGAATTGTCGAGTATGATAACGAGATAAATAGGAGTAAAAGTGAAGAGAGTTATGATATTATACCAATCCAGTATAAGAAAATATTGAGCGTTTCAATTCTATTGTATTTCTCAAGTTTAAGTATAAACTTGAGTTGTCTCTTGTATTCCCATTATTTCGAATAGTGGAAGTTGTTCTCATTGTTTTTCCCTCCACAAAGAGAGGGTTTCCACGTAAATCTTGTTGTTCTTACTTTATCTGGCATTTACGGTTAATTGTGATAAATACACCGTGTACATAATTTTTGTCTAAGGAAGTCGGATTTTAAGAGGGATCGTGTGTGACCCCTCCGGCTAAACTTGGAATTTTACGTGGAATGATAATACTGTCTAGGAGGTGATTATGATCTTTTCTGGGCATTACCAAATCGGTTCACTTCACTTCTACTGCTATTTATCTTGCTGTCGTGTTCGACGATTCTAGTGAATAGTGTTACAAAGGAGAAAGAGATCAAGTGTATGTTGTAGAGATACTTAAAAAAACAAGAGGAAAAAAAGAAACAAAAAAGAAAAACATTGATGGTAGCTTCGTATATACCAACAAATTATAGGACCTTTTGGTTATTAAACAAAGTGACAAGTTGCAATTACCTAAACGAAATATGTTAAACAAAACAAAAATAAACTCTCTATGTACAGCGACTGTTTTAGCCACCATCGAAAGAAGATGATGTGCCTTGACGTTTTCTTTCTAAGAAGGATACCAACAATAACCTTTTTATGTGCAACGGAAAAACGAGGACAAGAAAAAATACAGTGAAATATTTAATCAAAGAGAATCTAATTAAATCGTACTAATCAAGAAATAAGTATATCTGTACATCTATTGCATTTATTAAATATAATAGATAAGGATAATTCTAAAGTTAAACGGATTCAACATGCACAAATATAAAGTATATATAACTCGTTTGTATATTATTCGAAAAATAATTCAAAACCGAATACAATAGTATTCTTCTTGGCACCACCACAACTATGGCCGGCCGCTGTTTATAAAATAGACACACTAGTCTTATGTAAAACAAAATCCTAATTAGAATAGATAAATGTTACTAAAACTTAGGAAACTTGAAAAACATAAATTCTATCCTAAGTTCCTACAATCTAGGAACTTTTAAATCCTAATCAAATGAGGAAAATTATCCAACAAATTCTATACTATACAGAGGACCGATGTGTACAATTGAAAATTAATGAAAAAGAGCTTCATTCACAAACCAAACGTGGTATCAGAGCATATTTTATAATCCATAAAACTCGGAAAACGAGTTCATTATTGTCTAAATTTTTCTCAGCCAATTAAGCAAATCCACCACACCACAAACCATCAACCAGCAAAAAAAACCATCATAGCAACATAGCCACACATACAGAAACAGCAATGCAGCAACAAAGCCAAACATACAGAAACAACCACCATCCAAAATAGCCGAAACAAACGCCACAAAATTCATCAGTCTAAACCTTATACGACCACTCCTTATCTCCTCAAAACTTGACTTGAAGTATTGTTTCTGGGCTAATGGGTCTTATAAAAACGGCTTGAATGCGCCCAAGTTGTCATGTAAATGGGACGTCATAAAACCTCTTATAAGATGAGCTACTTTTATATACACAATATTGGGGAAAGAAACTGTTGGAGAAAATGGAAAGATGTTGTAATTGAGCTAAGTTGCAAATTGTGGTTAGCAATGTATTTTGAGCTAAGGTTATGATTAGTTTCACTTGCGGTAAGTGGAAACTAATGAGTCCTTAACTATCTACAGAATGAGTAGATAATTGTAGGCTTTTGAATAACTCGATTCCGATACCGGGTGAATGAGAAATTAATGCTCAAAGTAAATAGAAAATCAACTCAGCTCGCCCCGTACCTGGGCGGGGGCTCAAGTAGCGGACTGAGCTGCGCACCTGATGGGTTCAGGTGGTGGACTGGGCTACAGGCCGGACTGCGGACTGCAGACTGCAGGCCGGGTCTTGTAGCACCGATCGGATCTTATCAGCCAGGGAGGAGTTTGTTCTGTCTAAACTCTCCAGGTTGTTAAGATAGGATAAGGTTAAAAGTTGAAAAGTTGTTGAACCTTAACCGGCCGTGCTGACCTGAAATTTGTTAAAATCTGACGGCTCAGATTGCACAGTTAGTTGATCTGACGGCTGAGGACAGACCTGACGCGGTTATCTGATCCAATGGTTCAGGCCAAGCTGGTATCTGATCCTACGTCTAAGTTTGGACTGACTATAACAGACCGACCTCAGAATTTCCTTATAAATAGTGGCCGAAGGTGACCTCTGTGGACACACTCAGAACAATGCTGAAATTCTCTCTTTCTCTGCAATCTCCCTCGCTGCATATACACTCTCTCCCCATACAACACTCTGCATTTCAGTATACTGAGAAGTTCAAGACATCTAACAGGTTCGTAGAGTTCAACGCTGCAGTGACGCTCGTTTGAACTGGTCTCCGTTGTATCTTGGAAGACGGTTGCTCCTCTGGTTGGGCATAGTATACGGAGCAATAACGTCTTAAAGATAGAGTTCTGGACTCACCTCGAATCCCTGCTCGGCTGAGCTGTTGGGGTTTTTCCCGAGCTAAGCTCTGCTATATGCTGAACTATGCTGTTGTACTTAGAACGTTCGTTGTTCGGAAGGTTGCTTTGATGAGCTCTGTTGTCTGGCTGAGGACATTTGTTGTTCTGCAGCTTTGTCGTGCTGAGCTCTGTTCGGCTGAAGCGGCCGAGAGCACAACTCTCATTTGTTGTGCAGTGGTGTCGAGGTCGGCAGGTCGGTAATCAGCCCAGAACGCAAATATGATTGCGCTGACTGGACTGATCTGATCTGTTTGATCAGTTAGACTTTAGTTCAGCTCTGCTGGAAGGCTGATAGCACAGAACCTCTGAAGTGCTATTCAGTTGAGGTCGACAGGTCGGCTGACTGTCCAGAACGCAAACTCAGTTACACTATCTGAACTGTCTTGACTGCAGATCGGTCCAGTCTAGTCTGAGCTCTGCAGGTCGGCTATTACTGTATAGAAGTCAATTAGTCTAACTTGAATTTTTTCCAAGAGAAACAAGACAGCTATGGTTGATCACAAGCTAGTTGACCAATTGTAAAGAAATGCAACTAGGCGTTTTTGTTAGGGGTGAACAAAATTAATGAAAACCGGACCGAAAAACCGAACCGGGCTGGTCCAAACCGTTTAAAACCGAACCATGGTTTTACAGCCGGTTTAGTTATTAAAGAAAAACCGGACTGTTTTTTACAGTTCGGTTTCGGTTTTGAAATTATAAAACCGTAAAACCGGACCGGACCGGTTTAGTATAATAAATATTAAATATTATATATAATATATTAATACACCCCTAAAAAAAATAGAAAAACCTATTAAAAAATAAGGAAATAAAATAAGGAATAGAAAAGAAAAGAACAATCGAGGCTTTTCTTCAGCAGAACATTTCACATTTCAGTTTTCACTTTTCACACTTCACACTTCGACTTCACTTTACCCCTAACCCTAATTCCCCTTGCAGCCGCAGGTTCTAGCCAGCCACCGCCAGTCCACCACGCAGCCAGCCAGCCTCCATCACCATTGTCCAAGACTACAATCTGAAACTGAATCTCCAGTCTCCACAGTCAGGTTAGGCTTCTATCTCTCTCTATCTCAGTATCTCTGAGTAATTCCCATTTCCCCTCATTCTGTGTAATGGCAACGAGTTCTCTCTATACGTATAACGATGACGATGCTGAAGGGCTCGCCATTTAGGAGGCATGTTTTATTGTTTTAAGACGGATTCACAGAGACAAGGATACCCCTCGTTTAGCACATCGTAGAGTTTTTGCTTGAAACGAACAAACAAAATTGCTTATTCCTCGTCTTCATCGCCATCGTAGAGTTCAGTCTCTTGTTTGAGAGGCTATCGAAGCTTATTCCTATTATGATAATATCCTCAACATTAATCAACATGGACCTACTTGTTGTCAGGATCAATTTCAAGAGCCTTCCGAATGTCGAACTCGGCAAGATCCAAATCTGCTACGTTCATGTATGCTTGTGCCCTTCTATAAAGGGCCTTCACGTTTGTACTTTCAAGCTCTAATACTACAAGGGTCTACGACTACACTCTCAGGCCTCAGCACGTTTGTGAATAAACCTTAGTCTTAGTGCACAGGTTCACTTCACAGCCTCCTTGTATTCTTTTAATTTCAGCTTGCAAGCAGCATTATTTAGATTGCAAGATAATTTGAATGATTTGGATTGAATGTGATGTTAGGAAGAACTTTCAGTAAATTTGTTGGATTTCTTGGAAGCACCACATGCTACAACAGTACAACCGACATTTTGTTCGCTGAAAACTGAAAAGAAGGTACACCACTGGTCATTTACTCTGCCCTTTCTTCTTACCTTGCAAGTTTTATTTTCTTTTTTGTTGAGCCAGGAAATGTACTAAATATGTCTATTATAATTTCAGAAGAGCAAAAAAAGGAACCAGCGACTCTGTGATTCCCACTGTAAATTTCTCAAGCTACTTCAAGATGGAGACATCGGAGCATAACAAGAACAAGGTAAAATGCTAAGTTATTTTCCTTTCTTAATATGTGAGTGTAGTTGATAACGTAGTGTGAAATTATTGTGTGTTTCATTTTAGGATGTAATAGTTGAAGACGACTCACCTGCTACAAATCCATTCATCAATCCGATTCCAAGTAATGTGTCCACTGACCCCACAACAGTCCAGTCTGTTGCCCAATCTAGTGTCACTTCGAAACCTATAGGTGAAGTTGGTCCACCTCAAAAGAGAGTTAAAACCCAATCAGTGGAGGTAGTTGTAGAAAAAGACGCAAACAACCGGTTTAGGAGTGAAGCTTGGAAGCATTTCACCATTGTTAAAGGTTCTGATCCTATTAGGGCAACTTGCAATTATTGTGGAAAGAGCTATGCAGCTAACCCTAGTAGGAATGGGACAAGCAATTTGTTTAGTCATCTAAACAACCAATGTACCAAAGTTCCTTGGAAAAAAGAAAAAGGACAAAGCAAGTTGACGCACCTCTAGAAATAAGGCAAAAAATTTGGATTTGGTTGATATAAGAAATAAGTTGGCAAGAATGGTGATAATGGATGAGCTGCCTTTTAGCATAGTTGAGGGAGAAGGATTTAAACAATATTCAAATGCGTTAGAGCCAAAGTTTATAGTCCCTTCTCGGATTACTGTTGCTAGAGACTGTATGAAGTTATATACTGAAGAGAAAAAGAAACTTAAAAGGGTCTTGAAGGGGCGTAGAGTGTGTTTGACTACAGATACTTGGACTTCCTTGCAGAATTTGAATTATATGGTTTTGACTGCGCATTATGTTGATGATGATTGGGTTTTGCAGAAAAAGATCTTGAATTTTTGTACAATAGAGAGTCATAAAGGGTCTATGATTGCTTGCAAGTTGGAGGATTGTTTGCATGATTGGGGCATTGATAAGATATTGACTGTAACTCTTGATAATGCTTCCTCCAATGACTTGTGTATTCAGGAGCTCTTGAAAGATTTTAAGTTCAGAGATGTCTTGCTAGGTAATAGGTTCTTTCATGTCCGATGTCATGCACATATATTGAACTTAGTTGTCAAAGATGGTTTGAAAGAACACTTTACTTCAATTGTAAGAGTGAGGAATGCATACAAATATGTTAGATCTTCGCCTGCTAGGTTGAGGGCATTCAGAAAATGTGTTGAAAAGGAAAAGATTGACTTGGCCCATTTAGTCATACTTGATGTTGATACTAGATGGAATTCAACCTACATGATGTTAGATCGAGCTGAGAGATATGAGAAAGCATTTGATAGACTTTACAAGTATGATAAATTTTTTCAAGACTACTTTGATTGCTATGATTATGGCCCCGATGATGATGACTATGTTGTTGTGAGGAGCAAGGGGAAAGTCATTGGTCCTCCTAAAAAGGACGATTGGATAGTAGCTAGGAACTTTGTGACATTTTTGAAATTGTTTTATAATGTTACTTTAAAGCTATCATCTACATTGGATGTGACTGCAAATATTTGTATACCTGAGTTGTGTAAAGTGAAGCAGAGTATAGAAGCAAAGATGGGTACGCAAACAAGTTCAAGTATGTTTCATATGGCTATGAGCATGAGTGCAAAGTACAATAAATATTGGTCAAACTGGTCCAATATCAATCATTTATTATTTGTGGCCATTGTCTTTGATCCGCGGTTTAAAATAAGAGGTTTGGAAATTTGGTTGAGAAAAATGTTTGGCCTTGAAGCTGACCGAAAGAAGTTGGATATTGAAGATCATTTGAATGAACTATTCATGCATTACTCAAGGGAGTTATTTGTCAATGATAAGGAGGGTGATACTAGTATGCGTCCATGTGGTGGATTAACGGAATTTGAAAGTGAAGACGTGTTTGCCATTGTTGCAAGAGAAATGGGAGAAGAATACAACGATGATAAGAAGAATGAGTTGAGCGTGTACTTAAGTGATGGAATGGAAAAGGGTGATAGCTTAAATGTCTTAGGATGGTGGAAGTCAAATGTCCATAGATACCCAATACTATCAAGCATTGCAAAGGATATATTTGCCATTCCGGTCTCAACTGTTGCATCTGAACAAGCATTTAGCACTAGTGGCCGTGTTATTGATCCTTTTAGGAGTTCTCTAAATCCAACAACCGTGGAAGCATTAATGTGTACCCAAAATTGGATACGTGGCACTGCTGTACATTTGGATATATTAGAAGCTTTAGATGAAGCTGAGAAGTATGAAGACATTGTCCAAGGTAATTTTTGTATTATCAAATATTTTTTACCTTCACAGTTTTTTTCATTCAACGTTATTTCTATATCTTCTAGCTGTCTAGATGACTTGGGATGTCTTTTATTGTTTTAATTTGTTGTAGAAAGTTCGAGCTCATGTATTGCAAAGGAAGGAATTGAAGTGGACTCGGACTAAGATATCATCGTGGTGTACATATGGTGAGATATCCAAACTTCCAAAGGAAGGAATTGAAATTGTTTTATAATGTTTCACAGTAAATAACTTGGCTGAAATGCTGGTTTGCTCAGTAAATAATTTTGTTACTGTTATGCCAAATTCAATATTTTTTGGGTTTTATTTTCCCTTACTTGCATATTAATGTTCTAAACTTGGGCATGTTGGTAGAAATGCTGGAATTCCCATAGCCTTAAAGTCCATAAAGAGTACTGGAGGTATAGTACCCTGCACGCTGGTGGGGATCTTAAGGGTGTACCCTGTTCTCTACCGTGAAAGGTGACTTGGAGTGTTAGTCTCAAATTTATACTTGCTCAGTTTCATCTTTCAGCTACTAATGTGACATTGTGCCGAGCAGGTTAAGTGCCGGAGGATGTATTGTCAGATCTGAGAGAATGGAAGAAAAGATGCTTCAGTTGCATCAGCAAAAGTAGGGGCTTTACACAGCTATACACACACCACTACTGCAACTTTCGGCCCCTCCCCTCACAACCCGTTAGCCCACCATCAGCCATGAACAACATCAAATATTTTATTTCTTTTGTTGCAATTTTCGGCCAAAAAACAACAACAGAGAGAATTTCTTGCTCCAACGATCAACCCAATTCGCATACGGTATAGTATATTGAGATACGTAAGTAATCTTCCTATACTTGCTGTGTTTTGCGAAAATCTATATGTTATTTGGTATTCGTATATTTGTTTGAATAGATTGTTGTCTGCATGTATGTGTGTGCCGCTGGCCATCCATGGCATTGGTTGAATTATGCAATTCTTTTGTGAAATACAGTAAATGTATATGTGTATGGTGTACTGATGTTACATATTTAAAAGTGAAAATATTGTGTGATAAGTGTATCCAAGCCGAGAGTGGAAAATTGAATTGGGGAAATTTTGATTTTCGGCCATTAATGCATGTGTGCATATAGGATTGAACATGCAGATTTGAAACCGGA
>AP025071.1:1591112-1669096 GCA_036186865.1 Eustoma russellianum
ACCGGAAAAAACCGGAACCAAACCAAACCGGACCGGACCGGTCAAACAGTTTGTTGACCGGTTCTGGTCCGGTTTCGGTTCCTCAATTTCAAAACCGTTACAAACGGTTTGGTTGACAACATATGCGAAAACCGGCCGGACCGGACCATGTACACCCCTAGTTTTTGTCAAATCCAAACGTGCTTTTTCGTTTTTTATACAAAAAGAAAATAGTTCACTGAGAAGATTCCATTGCTTTTTATTTGTGGCTACATGAAATTTCCAGTGCTGCCAGTCTTTGGAAACCTTGAGTTGGCGTTCTCCGGTATTCATATAGTTTCAGTAGGTAAAAACTTAAAAACGAACGAGGCGTTGATTAAACGAAAGCTTCTTTTTATCTTTTTGAAGACTTGAATTCGAGATCTATTGTATTCATAGTTTTCTTTTTTGAAGACTTGAATTCAACCGATCTACAATCACAACCGATCTTAATATGGTCAGCAAAACAAACAAGGTTACAACAACGATGGAGGAAGGCTTCTCCATATGTCCTCTGCTTAAGTGAGTAAAGGATTTGATAAACTTAGATTGCAAGAACATAGAAATTGTGCGATGCTCGAAACTGATAATGAATCGATCTTATATAGAAAGAACCCTCGTCGAGATAAGGCTTTTAGGACGGCGATGGTAAATTGAGTCCTAGTATAATTCATACTCATTTGCATCCTAGCTATAGAAAAAGAAAACTTCTACCTATAGGAGGATTAATACAGAGGATGTATAATTTAACATGGACTATGTAATCTTTCTTCATATCCTTCTAGAGAATTGATATGCTAGTCTCTATTCTTTTAATAGGAAAAGTAACCACGTAGTTAAACATTTCAACTTTGGAGAACATCTCCACCTAGACCTCCAAGGTTAACGAGATTGGGCCACAACTTTATTTGGGAATCTAACAACCTCTACTTGGAGGGGTTGAGATCTTCTAACCCCACTTTCCTCACCCCTTTTGTGACCACGTGACACGTGTCAGCAAGGGGAGATGGTGAGCCTAGATGAGGGTCACCCGCATCTAGCCTCACCACCCTCCCTTGCTGCCACATGTTGTGCGGTCACGCATCACCGCACCCTTTTTGTGGTGAGGGGATCCTATCTCTACTTGGAGAGCTTTTCCCGTGGGAACTCTGAGTAAGCTAACTTATACATTTTCGGTGGGTGTATTTTCGTCTTGTTACTCACATCCAACACCATTTTGGTCTCAAAGAGCACATCTATGGAACCTATGAATATACTTACATGACTTATACTTTAAACGTCGTCAATCATAGTAAAATTTGGTCACACTCCAGAGAGCCTTATACAGGGCCCATGGAGCCTCCGAGTTACATGCATTGGTCACATTAGGTCTTTCTTTAAGACCCTATTTTTGAGATTGTTATTACAGGCTAAGGCCCAACTCAAATAATATATAGGCAGGGCCATTAGTACCATAGAAGAGTATTCATAAGTCAGTAGCATTACCGTTGCTTTGTGGTTTATATTTATATTGATCTCATCAAATACTACAACAATACTTAAACCTTTTTTCCATTATATGGAGTTGGATAAAAAGAAAGTCTGAAGACATCATTCACATTAATTTATATGTATTACATGTGCCAATATGGCATAAACCAATGGGTGGTGAGCTTGATCAAATCGTTACTAGGGAAATTATTGCAGAAACATAACAGCACCCTAAGACTTGAATGGCGCGAAAACCGCGATGCAGTTGTGTCCACCAAGGCCGAAGGAGTTGGAAAAAGCTGCACGAATGAAGACATAAAAGCGGGTCAGGAACCAGATATCAGTTTCTTCTTTTTTTTTTTGAGCAATGGCGAAATCCTTCGTCCTGGAGCCCCCACGACCCCAGTCCCAAAGAACATTGTGGAGGATGCAAATCAGAAGCTCAGCGGCCTCCTAGGGTGAGGACTTACGCAGTGACCCACACAAGGTATTCCCGGAAACCAGGCTTTCGACCTATCAGTGGTGAAACACATATACTGTGCGTGTCCCTAGATTCAAACTCTTGACCTTTTTAGAGCAAAGTCCAACCTGAATACCAATTGAACCATGCCCCGGGGGCGACCAGATATCAGTTTCTTGATTGTGTTACACTTCTTCCTCTCTTTTAAAGCTCATTTTGATCAGTTGGACTATCAAAGAATTAAGAAAGTTTAGACATTTCACTGTCCTCATGAAGATTTCTCCACAAGACAGACAATACCAGTTTTCACCTTTTTCTTGAGCTTTTAAACACGTACATGAAACCATTGCAATTTCCTAATCAAGAATTTCAGTACGCATGACTCCCGCTAACGCATAACATTGCTAAGGCTGACCCAATACAAGATTTAAGTTTTGTTAGAAGTCAAACATACCAACGTTAACTTCATGTTGTTTCTTCACATTCGGGATGGTATCGATGGTAACATCAGGTTCCAAGTTCTACACAGTGAAATAAAAAATTTGTCACAAATCATTGTAAGGGAGTAGTCATTCAATCAATCATACCCAGTACATCCTAATGATAGGAAAAGCTATCGTTAGAGTCTGACGAGTGTGAGAGACAGACAAACAATATCTTCATCCTAAGAGATAGAGAGTTTGCTTCCAATGAGACCCGCGACCCTATATGTAACGGAATAGTCATTATTACTGTTATGGCCGTATTTTAAAAAAAAAAAGAAAAAAAAAAGAAAAGAAAAGGAAATTTAAATTATAAATTAATCAAATCCTATCCTAACCAAATTAAATTTACCTTTTAATTTCCCTAAGTTTCCTCTACCATCATTCCATACTTATCTTTCCCTCAATTCTCTCCTTAAAAATCAAATTACCCTAATCCTCCCTCACTCTCCCTCTCTTTTTCGGCAGCCTCCTCTTCCCCTCCCCATCACCATTCGGCCAAGAAGAAAAGTAAAGAGAAGAAGAAGGATCCTTGATCCAGGATTTAAGAGAAGGGAGAGATCAAGCGTTCATAGATCGTCACACCTTTCTATATCAACTCTTGCTAGGATCGAGGTAGGTGCATATTGATTTTCCCTCAAAACGATATGAAGGCTTGCGTAGGAAAAATGGTATTTTTATGTCTTGTTGTTGTCGTAATTGATTTGATCTTGTTTATTTGCCCAAGGTGTTTATTTTTCCGTATTTGTTTTGATGCCAATGTGATCTCGTTGATGTACGTTTCTTTGTGGGGTTGAGATGTCGTTATGCGATTATGGATATGGGGGATGGGGTGAAAGGTTGAATGGGATTGAGGATTGGATTGCAGAAATTTCAGAATGGAAATTCTGAAATACGGGGACATCGATCGATCGATGTCCAGTGGCTGAGGGTTCGATGTGCCTCAGCTGGACGTCGATCGATCGACGTCCAGAAGGTGAGGGTTCGATGTACCTCAGAAGTACATCGATCGATCGACGTCAACTGAGTGAGGGTTCGACGTGTCTCAGTTAGACGTCGATCGATCGACGTCAGAGGATGACGTCCCACAGTTTTCTTTCCCCTTTCCCCTTGCATTCATGGCACGTGCATTTGCATGAGGTACACTACGTCTATAGGGCGTGGGTATCGGGATGACTCCCCGTGTCTATAGGGCGCCGGGGTCATGAGACATACTGCGTCTACAGGGCGTGGGTGTCCAAACGGTAAGTGGTGGCTAGTGACCATGATGCCGGTTTGCATGAGGTATACTGCGTCTATAGGGCGTGGGTATCGGGATGACTTACCGTGTCTATAGGGCACCGGGGTCATGAGACATACTGTGTCTATAGGGCATGGGTGTCGAAACAGCGAATGGTGGCTAGAGACCAAGATGCTGGAGTTAGGACCCGGGGTCATGCATTGCATATAGGTTTAGGGACATACTGCGTGACATGATCGTCGTTGCGTGTGACACGTTATTTGAGCATGCATCACGTAATTGCGCATGCATCTTCTGTGGACTGTTTACTTTTCGTATAAGACTTATCATGCTGTGTTATGTGCTACGTGCTGATACCAATTTGAGTATGTAAGTATTCATGTTGTTTTGAGAGGCACCTACTGGGTGATTACCATCACTCACTCCTACTATTCCATATGTAGACGATGCGGAGTGTGATTATGTATTCGTTGAGGATGGAGCCGATACTGTGGAGTGGGCTGATTGACCGTAGGGAATGACTACGACAAGGACGAGTACGGGATTCTTAAGATGTTATTGGGATGACACAGACATTTTAATATTCAGTATTACTTTTTTTGAAAACAATTTCATGCTTTTAGACTTTTGACCTTGACTTGTAAGGCCTGGTCAGCCTGAGAATAATGGTGTCCTTTTCTTAACGTGATTTAACTTCGAATTTGGTGTTATGACTTATCGTTTCCGCAGAAAAGAAAAGGAACGCTTTTCTATGACAACACTGACGTGTAAGAAGTTGATGTGACGCTTTGTATTCTCCTTAGTGAGATACGGCGGGTGCACCGTTACCGAGGATGGAGCTCGGGAGCGGGGCGCTACAGGTGGTATCAGAGCCCAGGCTTCAGATACGCCTCGGGAACGTAATAGATTAGTTAATTACCCTAGGATAAGTGACGATCCGTTTTCAAATGATTTTCGAATTTGAATAAAACGAAGTAGACATAAGCTATGACTGGGTTTTGGTTGGTGAGTGCCGTTAGTAAGTAGACGGGGTATGTTACCTTTTCCTTCGACCTCCCTTCCTTACTTCTTTTCAATACTCTTAAGTCAACCTTGTCTAACATGCTTTAATCATTTACAGATAATGCCTCCACGTCGTGAACCATCAGGGAATGATGGAAATGACAGAGACGAACGACAGGGGCAAGGGGCGATTCCCCAAAACCTCGCGGATACACTGGCCAATCTGACGGCTTTAATAGCCCATCAGCAAACACAGATGGCCCAGCAATATACCCAGATGGCAGAGCAACAGGCACAGATTGCCCAAATACTTCAGCACACTCAGCAGCAACAGCAACAACATCCGCCACCGCCACCGCCCGCACCACAGCAAGGTCTGAGGTTCTATTACAGGGAGATGCAGAACTCCCGGATACCAATGTTCAGGGGTACCACTCGGCCTGAGGAAGCCGAGATCTGGCTGAAAAATGTGACTGAACAGATGAGGCTCATTCAGGTGCCCGCGAATCTGAAAGTAGAAACCACGACTCCATTCCTAGAAGGGGAAGCAGAAAGGTGGTGGAATGGGGTGAAGCGTAAACTGACTCCACCAGTGACATGGGAACAGTTTGTGGAGGAGTATAAGAATCACTACGTCCCGGGTAGTGCTATTCAAAGGAGGATGGCGGAATTCCAGATGCTGACACAAGGATCCATGTCAATTGATCAATATTCTGAGAAGTTTCATGATTTGGGGCAGTACATGTCATGTATCATGGACAATGAGGAGGCTAAAATGCTGAAGTTTCATACTGGGTTGAGTTTCCGCATCCAGCAAGCTATTGTGTGTGCAGAGCCCACGACATTTGAGGGTCTACTCGAGGTGTGCAGACGGGTTGAGAGGAACTTGGACAGGGCTGCTGCACTGGATAGACTTAAGAGACCCCGTGAAGAAGTGCATACGGGCAGATCGGGAAGATGGCTGAAGGTGCCCCGACGCCCTCAGCCTGGGCAATCTCTCCGACCAGAGCGACAGCAGAATGCAGGGAGTCAGGCCCTACTGATTGAAGGACCGGCACCGACTGATGCACAGCCAGCGAGAGCTGTGGCACCTGTTCCTCAGTGTACCCTATGCGGACGTTCCCACCCGGGACAGTGTTGGAAAACTCAGCGGGTGTGCTACAACTGTGGGAAGCCGGGACATATATCTAGGGAATGCACTGCACCTGCTCAGGCAAATCCGCAGACCCAAGCACAGCAAGGAGGAAGGGGTCGAACCAATGCTCGAGTACATGCGATGACGGATGCAGAAGTCGAGGAGTCGGGCGACGTGGTGACGGGTACATTTATTTATGTATTTAAATTCGTAGTTGGATTAAACTTTATGTGTTGTCATGGTATGTGGCGTACTAAATCTTGAAATATGATAGGAGTAATTTTAATTAACAAAGTGCCAGCCAACGTTCTGTTCGATAGTGGGGCAAGTCACTCATTTGTGGCAAAGAGGTTTGCCAAGAAGCTGGGTGCTCTCCCCGAATGGCTTGCGACTCCCTATCGCGTACAAGCCGCTGGTGGCCAAGTACTAGTGTCACATCATCGTTACAAGGAATGTGGATTAGAGATTAACGGCTTGCAGTTCTCTGCGACCTTGATACCAATTCAGATGTACGATTTTGACGTTATTCTAGGCATGGACTTCTTAGCAAGGTATCATGCAAACATTGATTGCCGACGACTCCAAGTCAGCATGAAGCACCCTGAACTGGGCGAAACTATTTTCTTAGGGAACCCTAAATTTAAGAAGGCACCCCAAAAGCTCTATTTGACTGCAGCCCAGGCGTCTCGAGCACTAAGGAAAGGAAGAGAAGGATTCCTGGTTTACACAAGGGGTGCTGAACAAGAGGTTCCGCAGATCGACCAAATCCCTGTGGTAAATGAATTTACGGACGTCTTTCCCGAGGAGTTACCAGGACTACCACCGGAAAGAGAGGTGGAGTTCGAGATTAATCTCATACCTGGTGCTGAACCCATATCCAGGGCACCCTACCGCATGGCTCCAGCAGAGCTCAAGGAGTTGAAGGAGCAATTACAAGAACTGCTGGACCGTAAGTTTATCCGACCTAGTGTATCACCCTGGGGTGCTCCAGTCCTATTTGTGAAAAAGAAGGATGGAAGCATGAGATTATGTATAGACTACCGGGAGCTCAACAAGATCACTATCAAGAACAAGTACCCCTTACCCCGAATCGAGGATCTCTTTGATCAGCTACGGGGGGCAAGGGTGTTCTCCAAAATCGATTTGCGATCCGGTTATCACCAGCTGAGGATCAAATCTGGGGATACAGCCAAGACCGCTTTCCGAACACGCTATGGCCATTACGAATTCTTGGTTATGCCTTTTGGACTAACCAATGCCCCAGCTGCCTTTATGGATCTAATGAACACAGTATTTCGGAAACAACTGGACAAGTTCGTTGTAGTGTTCATTGACGATATTCTGGTATACTCCCCTGACGAAGAGACGCATGCGGAACACCTGAGAGAGGTTCTAGAGACCCTTCGGAAAAGCAAATTATATGCCAAGTTCAGCAAATGTGAGTTCTGGCTGAAGAGTGTAGCCTTTTTGGGTCATGTGGTTTCGGAAGAAGGAATTTTTGTGGACCCAAAGAAGGTAGAGGCGATCACAGAGTGGCCTCGACCCACTAATGTGACCGAAGTAAGGAGTTTTCTTAGATTGGCTGGATACTATAGGAAATTTGTAAAGGGCTTTTCATCCATCGCCGTACCTCTGAGCCGGCTGACGCAGAAGAAGTCGAAGTTTGAATGGACCACCGAATGTGAGCAAAGCTTCGCTGAGCTAAAAAGGAGACTGACCACAGCCCCTATTCTTGCGCAGCCCTCCGCGTTAGAAGGGTTTGTCATTTACAGTGACGCTTCTAAGAACGGGCTAGGTAAATGTATATGATTTCAACTGATTTTGTATACGATTAAAGATGTGGTCTAATCCTTATATTTCAGGATGCGTGTTGATGCAAAACGACAAGGTCATTGCCTATGCTTCACGACAGCTAAAGCCCTATGAGCAGAATTATCCGACTCATGATCTGGAACTTGCAGCGGTGGTGTTCGCCCTGAAAATCTGGCGTCACTATCTATATGGAGTGAAATGCGAAGTGTTCACTGATCACAAAAGTCTTAAATATTTGTTCACGCAAAAGGAGCTGAACATGCGCCAGAGGAGATGGTTGGAGTTGTTGAAAGATTACGACTTGACCATCAGTTATCATCCGGGGAAAGCCAATCGAGTAGCTGATGCACTGAGTAGGAAATCAAGCCATGCACGGCAGGCTACTCTAGAAAAAGAGATGGCAGAATTTGATTTGGATCTTGTGGATTCAACCGCAGATATTCTGGCCACGCTAATTATCACCCCTACCTTGGTAGACCAAATTAAGGAAGCACAGAAGAACGATGCAACAATTAGGGAGACGCGAGAAAGAATGTTAACCAGCCAAGTGGATGGATTTCAAGTTCATGACGACGGCAGTATGTGGTACCAAGGAAGGTTGTGTGTACCGGATGTCGGGGAACTCAGGAGAGAGTTGTTGAAGGAGGCACATAATTCGAGACTGTCTATTCACCCTGGTGCTACGAAAATGTACAATGATCTAAAGAGACACTATTGGTGGAGTGGCATGAAGAGGCACATTGCCGAGTTTGTGGAAAGGTGCCTTGTTTGCCAGCAAGTTAAGGCAGAACATCAAAGACCCGGTGGACTAATGCGACCACTAGAGATACCCGAATGGAAGTGGGAACATGTAACCATGGACTTTGTGGTTGGACTTCCAAAGACAAGAAATGGGAATGATGTGATATGGGTAATTGTGGATCGACTGACTAAGTCCGCTCACTTCTTGCCTATTCCCACCGGACTTACTATGGAGAGGTTGGTAGCCATGTACATTGATAACATTGTTTGCCTTCATGGAGTGCCAGTTAGCATAGTATCGGATCGTGACTCGAAGTTTACATCTCAGTTCTGGGCAGCGTGTCAGAAGAAGATGGGGACTGAGTTGCGACTGAGTACTGCTTTTCACCCTCAGACCGATGGTCAATCTGAAAGGACCATTCAGACCCTGGAAGATATGTTGAGGGCATGCGCATTGGATTTTAAAGGAAATTGGGATAGCATGCTCAAGTTGATAGAGTTCTCTTACAATAACAGCCATCACAGTGCCATAGGTATGGCACCATTTGAGGCCTTATATGGACGAAAGTGTAGGTCACCTGTGCATTGGGACGAAGTTGGTGAACGTAGGTTGACGGCTCCAGAAATAATCGAGCAGACTAAAGAACAAGTGAAGCTAATTCGGGAACGTCTTAAGACGGCTCAAGATAGAAGCAAGAGTTGGGCCGACACGAAGAGGCGACCTTTAGAGTTCAAGGAGGGAGAAAAAGTCTATCTTAAAGTGTCACCCATGAAGGGCGTGACACGGTTTGGAGTTAAAGGGAAGTTGAAGCCGCGATATATTGGACCATATGAGATACTCGAAAGGGTTGGAGATTTAGCATACAAGTTGGCACTACCTCCAATGTTGGCTCAAGTGCACAATGTGTTCCACGTCTCTCAGTTGAGAAAGTATGTACCTGACCCTAGTCACGTATTAGATGCGCAACCACTTAAGATTAGACCCGATGCATCATATGAAGAGGTTCCGATACGAATTCTGGATCGCAAGGACCAAGAACTCAGAAGGAGGGTTATACCCTATGTCAAAGTGCAATGGAGTAACCATCGAGAGAATGAAGCGACATGGGAGCTAGAGGAACAAATGCGCGACCGCTATCCCCACCTATTCGAATAAGGTACGGCAAGTTTCGGGGACGAAACTCTTTGTAAGGGGGGTAGGATGTTATGGCCGTATTTTTAAAAAAAAAAGAAAAAAAAAAGAAAAGAAAAGGAAATTTAAATTATAAATTAATCAAATCCTATCCTAACCAAATTAAATTTACCTTTTAATTTCCCTAAGTTTCCTCTACCATCATTCCATACTTATCTTTCCCTCAATTCTCTCCTTAAAAATCAAATTACCCTAATCCTCCCTCACTCTCCCTCTCTTTTTCGGCAGCCTCCTCTTCCCCTCCCCATCACCATTCGGCCAAGAAGAAAAGTAAAGAGAAGAAGAAGGATCCTTGATCCAGGATTTAAGAGAAGGGAGAGATCAAGCGTTCATAGATCGTCACACCTTTCTATATCAACTCTTGCTAGGATCGAGGTAGGTGCATATTGATTTTCCCTCAAAACGGTATGAAGGCTTGCGTAGGAAAAATGGTATTTTTATGTCTTGTTGTTGTCGTAATTGATTTGATCTTGTTTATTTGCCCAAGGTGTTTATTTTTCCGTATTTGTTTTGATGCCAATGTGATCTCGTTGATGTACGTTTCTTTGTGGGGTTGAGATGTCGTTATGCGATTATGGATATGGGGGATGGGGTGAAAGGTTGAATGGGATTGAGGATTGGATTGCAGAAATTTCAGAATGGAAATTCTGAAATACGGGGACATCGATCGATCGATGTCCAGTGGCTGAGGGTTCGATGTGCCTCAGCTGGACGTCGATCGATCGACGTCCAGAAGGTGAGGGTTCGATGTACCTCAGAAGTACATCGATCGATCGACGTCAACTGAGTGAGGGTTCGACGTGTCTCAGTTAGACGTCGATCGATCGACGTCAGAGGATGACGTCCCACAGTTTTCTTTCCCCTTTCCCCTTGCATTCATGGCACGTGCATTTGCATGAGGTACACTACGTCTATAGGGCGTGGGTATCGGGATGACTCCCCGTGTCTATAGGGCGCCGGGGTCATGAGACATACTGCGTCTACAGGGCGTGGGTGTCCAAACGGTAAGTGGTGGCTAGTGACCATGATGCCGGTTTGCATGAGGTATACTGCGTCTATAGGGCGTGGGTATCGGGATGACTTACCGTGTCTATAGGGCACCGGGGTCATGAGACATACTGTGTCTATAGGGCATGGGTGTCGAAACAGCGAATGGTGGCTAGAGACCAAGATGCTGGAGTTAGGACCCGGGGTCATGCATTGCATATAGGTTTAGGGACATACTGCGTGACATGATCGTCGTTGCGTGTGACACGTTATTTGAGCATGCATCACGTAATTGCGCATGCATCTTCTGTGGACTGTTTACTTTTCGTATAAGACTTATCATGCTGTGTTATGTGCTACGTGCTGATACCAATTTGAGTATGTAAGTATTCATGTTGTTTTGAGAGGCACCTACTGGGTGATTACCATCACTCACTCCTACTATTCCATATGTAGACGATGCGGAGTGTGATTATGTATTCGTTGAGGATGGAGCCGATACTGTGGAGTGGGCTGATTGACCGTAGGGAATGACTACGACAAGGACGAGTACGGGATTCTTAAGATGTTATTGGGATGACACAGACATTTTAATATTCAGTATTACTTTTTTTGAAAACAATTTCATGCTTTTAGACTTTTGACCTTGACTTGTAAGGCCTGGTCAGCCTGAGAATAATGGTGTCCTTTTCTTAACGTGATTTAACTTCGAATTTGGTGTTATGACTTATCGTTTCCGCAGAAAAGAAAAGGAACGCTTTTCTATGACAACACTGACGTGTAAGAAGTTGATGTGACGCTTTGTATTCTCCTTAGTGAGATACGGCGGGTGCACCGTTACCGAGGATGGAGCTCGGGAGCGGGGCGCTACAATTACAACAATATTCACCATTTGGCGAATTAGGAAAAGAAAAAGCGCACACACTGGAAATGGAAAAGCAAAAGGGAAGTACATATTGGTTGAGTGTCGGATGTAACCAGCCAGTGTTGATTGCTTTAATGGTAGCTATGGCCTCAAGTCCTCCAGCAGCACCAAGGGCATGCCCAATCATAGACTGAACATTGAAAAGGAAGAAAATAATCATGGACAATGCATTAGTTTCTTTAGAATGGAGTCCCAGTCTTTAGTCTTTTACCTTAGTCGAGTTCATCTTTATCTCAGATGTGTTTCTGAAGGCCATATTAATTCCTTTCACCTCTGCAATATCTCCTGCAGGCGTTGATGTTCCATGAGCGTTCACATAATTCACCTGTAGATATTGTTTTGAACAACTTAACAGTCACATAAATATATGATTAGGCGGAAAAAATAACAAAAGATTTAGTTGCAGAGGTGGTTCAATGCAGCAGCCATTGTCACCTCTTCAGGAGAAACTCCAGCATCTTCTAAACTTTTTGCAATGCAAAGTGAAATTCCATACCCCTCTGGTCGAGGATTAGTAACATGATAAGCATCATTATTACTTGCACCCCCCAAATATTCAGCAACGATATTTGCTCCTCTTTTCATTGCGCTTTCCAAACTTTCCATGACCTAGCCACATTGGATCCACGCCAAGAGGTTCAGATACATAATATTCTAATCTCCATTACAGGAACAATAAAACAACAACGACGTTACTCTATTGCCTTAGAGCTCCCGCCGATTGTGGAATTTATGGGGGGTCGGATATACGCAACCATACTCATGTGTAACAACAATGACGTTACCCTATTGCTTTAAAGGCTCTCGTCGATGGTGGGGTATTGGGGGTCGGATGTACGCGACCATACTCATATGTTAGAAACACACTGAGGTTGTAATTTCCTGATGACCCACTATAAAAATTGCGTCGATCAACTGCTACTTCACAATATAAGACGCGTAACCAATTTAGTGGGTCATTTTGCTTTATTCTATTACATTCCAAAGTCAAGGAAGAGTGTATCCTTGACTCTATCGGAAATGGAAACATTTACAGGAACAATAAGACAATGTAAAAAGAGATGGTTTCAGAATAAGGCATTAAATACCAGGACGCCGGAGCCTTCTCCAATGACAAAACCATCACGGTCTCTATCCCAGGGTCTTGACGCCTGTTTAGGCTCACCATTTCTTTGAGATAAGGATGTAGCAGCTGAAAAACCAGAAATCTCAATTTGTGTCAAGGAAGCCTCTGCGCCGCCAGCTACCATAATATCTGCATCACCCCTTCTGATATGGTTGGCAGCAGCTAAAAAGCACGAATTTGAAGTTGCACATGCTGTTGAGATTGAGTAATTAGGACCCATTAATCCTGTCTCTATAGCCAACAACGCTGAACCCATATTGGCAAGTGAGTAGGGGACAAAAAAGGGAGTAATTTTCTTGTATCCCCTTTGCAAAAAGGTTTTCACCCCGTTGCTGAAAGCCGTTGTTCCTCCCAAGCGAGTTCCAACTGCTACTCCTATTCTTAACCTGTCCATCTGATCAGCACGCCCACATAAGTGCCTCGTCGATTCCACAATGCAAATTTTATAGTGCTCGTCGAGTTACTACTAGAGGTTGTTGGAAAATATGGGTCGATATAGTATGGAATATAACAGTTTGACAAATTCATCTAAGAACAACATTGTTTTGTTAGGGAACACAAAATGAATCTGTAACAAAGGATTCTAGGAAATGATGTATTTCATTGTGAATTTGATATAGAATCAATAGAAAAAACAACAACAACAAATCAAAATAGTCGAGACGTGACGGAATATCAATGTCTTTAAAGCAATTTTGCCTATACAGTTGAGTAAGGTATACTTCTTAGCAGATGCTTCCCAGGATCTTACTTTCTTTCTATTGCTCTTAGAGAGAAAGTATTGAACTTGTTTAGTAGAAGAAAATGATAGTGAAGAATGAGAGAAGAATGCTGCAGAATTTTCACAAGAATTGAAGAATTTTTCAAGTGTATGTTGATAGCAAAACCTACTATTTATAGGCTTTGAGTTCACAAATTACAAGTTCGAAAGACCCCATTTTCTGCAGTTTTTTCCCCTTTGGATCGGTTATGGACGTTCAATATGAAAGGGGATATCATTTGGTGCAGAAGTTGCATCTTTTATGAACAGACGAGACACTTCAGGCGCCTTATATAGGCGTTCGAAGTGTTCTGGAAGCTTGCTGGAACACTTCGAACGTCTACATCAGGAGCTTCATGTCACTTCGAACGCCGATATCAGACGGTCAATGTGACATCGAACGCCTATATAAGGCATTCGAGAATATTTCGAAAATCTACATTAGGCGATTCATGTGTTTGGAACGCTCTCATTTCCTTCTATTGTTCATAAAACGCTCCAAATTTCACTCAATCTCCTATCAATAGGCCACATAACATTATACAAGGTTGGATCACAAGATTTAAAATACTTTTAAGTACTTTTCCAACAGACACAGTCACCCTGTTAATATTACATTCTTCCGTATTTGTCTATATATCTTACTGTATAACGAGGCACTGCTGAAACGTCTAGTAGTTATATATGAAACACAATACAAACTATTGATTCAAAAGCTGTTACAGCTACCACATTTTTTGCAAAACTTGGAGAAAACTCACAGTTTGAAGGATTTGCTGGCCAAGATTGGCATCCTCAAGTGCCCTCTTGCCAGCTACCAGGCAATACCTCCAGCAATCATCTAGACGTCGATCATTCTTCTCATCAATGTATCCTACTGAGGAGAAACCCCGAATCTGCCCAGCAATCTTAACAGGGAGATTTGATGTGTCAAAGCGGTCTATTAAGCTGATTCCACTTTCTCCATCAAGAAGTTTGTTGTAGAATGTGTCCACATCATTACCAAAAACTGAAACAAGGCCCATTCCAGTTATAACAACTCTTTTTTTGGGGTCCTTTTCTCGCCTGGGAGCTAATACAATTGGAGAAGCCATGGCCCTGATTCTTTTGCACTTTGGCGCTGAGGACAGCAAACTCAAGGAGTGTCATTGCATGCCTAAGTATTACACTCCGGCAAATTTTAAAATGTTTGGAATTTTTTTTTCCCAGGAAAGGATCGATGTATTGAATAAATAAAATGTCCAACGTTTACATAAGAGCATCTCTATCTATGCCTCAATCTACTTCACTAAACATTCCATTTCTTGGGATACTACTAACTGCACATTCGATGTTATATGCTCTCCGCGCAATGTCGCTAGAAACAGCTATCGGCGGGGGAGGTAAATGACACTACCATACATATATTGGTTCCTCCACAACCATATGTAGTAAACTGATGTAGGAAATCTGTATCTCCATTCATTTTGACTATAACATATCTTATTAGTTTTGGATGAACAAGAAAAAAAAGTACCAATCATGTTCCTGGCTACATTGCTCATGTGTCATGCAAAATTAGATAATGTAGACATATTACGGGAATTAAAGTTTAGATTGACTATAACAGTTAAACAAATAATTTATGGCGTTAATGATATATCTTAAAATATTAGCTTTATTTTTTCATGTATATATATATATATATATATATATATATATATATATATATATATATATATATATATATATTTGAAAGGCATGAAAATCAATCTATATGTTTCATTTGGATATCAAACCCCAGATTGATACCCAAATAAAACCATGTATCAAAATGCATTCCTCCATTCGAGCGTGCTGCAACGTGATGCCAGCACGCCACCACCCTCCGCCACCCTGCCGCATCTCCAGCTGCCCGCCACCACCCCGCGGTTGCCATTCCATCGCTGCATCGCCACCATTGTGCCGCCACCATTGCTCCACCACTGTGCCCCAGCATGTGCCGCCACCGCAGCACCATTGTCTAACACCACTGTATGTGTGTAAGCGCTTTAATTCTCGTTTTCTATTAATTATGTTCTAAATAGCATGTGTGGTATTGATCTAGTTTCTATACCAAACATATATAGGTTCACGGATCAAATCCATTCTGATTCCAGCATATATCATTCCGATTCTAATAACAATACCCAAGTTCAAACCAAAAGACACCTTAATCAAAAATCTATGTTTGCATTGTATAAAACAAAAGTGATGATCTCACCTGACCTTAACCTGAAGCCCTTCGATCTTGTTGAAGCCGAGGGTAAGATGTCCACAGCTTCGGGCGCAAGAATCTGAAAGGAGTATCCATTTTCCCCTGAAACTTTACTTTTGAGAAGAAGACTAAAAGAACATGTAGCAGCAACAGCAGCAGCCATTGCTTTCCAAGAGCACCACCTATCACACGAGAGGTGACTAATTAGATTCTTGGCAGCTGTTATAAATTCCGAGTTTGATTGAAAAACTCAAACGGAACTTTAAAAAAAATGTCTGACTGTTTAAGTCCAAAATTCATATGGCATTTGTATTTATGTTATTTCAAATGGAGTCAACGTCACAATCTTCTTTGAATTTGGAATAGGATAGACTAATGAAAAAAGATTCATTAAATCGGTTGTGCTTCTTATATTGGGAAGTAGCGGTTGATCGATATAGCTTGACGCAATTTTCTCTGTATTTATATAGTATCCAAAGGACAATTATTTGGTCCATTTTTAGTTTTCGCCAGTGTGTTGAAATTGTGTAGGTTCCTTATATGCCAAGCGTTCATGCTTTCACAGTTATTGTACTAATAATCTTATAAAAGCAATCAGAACACTGCCCCCCGTTACGGAGACCAAAAAAAAAAAAAAAAAGAATTATTTTCTAAAGATTAAAAAAAAGAGGGAGTTGGTCCGCGTCCAATTTACTCGTCCATTAAATCTTTAATCCACCTTGATTTGTATGGGCACATGATTGGATTACATTTTTCTTTTTCTTTAGCCTCTACTTCATTTACGTTCATTGCATAGTTAAGTTGATATTAATTACGTTCATTGCATAGTTCAGTTGATATTCAGATTAAGACACTGTTTCAGAATTGTTCGAGGGAGAGGCAGAAAGCATTTTGTTGATTAAGACAAAGTACAGACACAAGTTGACTTTTGCATTTTGTTGATTAAGACAAAGTACAGACACAAGTTGACTTTTTGCCTTTCCGCAGGTTACTGTATTTTGGAAACTTTAATTGCAAGTGTGACTTGACATTTTATTGAATAATTACTAGTAAAACGACTCACAGTTTAGCTATGACTGGAGCTTGTAACATCTTCACCTCCATTATTTGTTTTTCTTTGTTGGATCTGGAAGTTGATTATTATTTGTGTTGGTGTCGATTATTTATGCATTTATTTATATTATATGTGTAACGTATGACTAAATCATCAAGAAGTTGATTAAAACTTAGCACAAGTACTATAATATGAAAAGATAGATAAAGAGTTGAACCACCATATCTTATATATTTTCATTAATAAATTCCTTCACTAACACACTAGCATACTATATTTTTATTATTGTATCATCTATACAGGTATATATAGAACCGGAGGCCTCGCTGGAATCAAACTCTTTATTTTTTGAGATAGAAGTTGTCTGACTCTCATCCTTTCTAAATTCTAACGACATATTTTACTATCGTTGAAATATAATAGACGTGTATTGTTGTGTGCTTGTAAAGGTGATACAATAGAAGAACTTTTCTAACTCAAAAGGCGCTAGCACTTGGTGGTGTACATTGATCTTATCATGACGCTGAATATTTTAACTGAAAAATCTTGAAGACACCATTCACATTAATTAATACATGATATGGATGTGCTTGATCAAATTGTTAGTGTGAAAGTATTAAAGAAATAAACATCACCTCTATCCCTTTGTATCGGGTTAGGATCTTTTCACTGTAAATCCTTCATCCCACGCATCACCGTGCGACACGTGGTAGCAGGGGTGGTGGTGAATCTAGATGAGGGTCATCTACATCTAGTCTCACTACCCATCCCTACTGGTACATGTCGTGTGGTGACGCATGGGGTGAGAAGAATAAGGGACAGTAGATCCCATCCGTTTATATCGGGTGGAGATCTTATCTCAAAAGGTCTGTGTTTAACCTTCTTATAAGCAAAACCATGTAGCTTTATTGAAAATTTACAGACACTCGATGTGTAGTCTAGGAAAGTTCAGTTTTGGGAGAGGATCTCATCTTCCTTCTAAGGCCTGAATGCTCGAAAACAGCGATACTTTCAAGCTCATTTCTAGCTCCAGCATTATCCAACGATCAATAAAGTTGCTCTTGCACCTAAGTTTTATTACTCTCATGAAAATCTCTCTACGCATGAGATTATAGAATTAGTTTTACTTTTAACTTGAGCAGTAAAACACATAGCACTTGCAAATTTTAAATGAAACCATTTCAGCTCTAATGCAATACCTCCTGCAATCATCCAGACATCGACTACTCTTCGGACCAATATAGCCTACTGAAGACAAACCGCGAATTAGCCCACCAAAACAGGGAGGTTTGATGTATATCAAACTGATTTCTGTTGGGAATAATTCACGTCAGATTGACTTCTGTACAATTTGCTTTTGAAATAAAGCAGTGGCCGACCAGCCGAGCTCAGGGTAGGCTGGATAGATCTGCTAAGTCAAGACAGTTCAGATGCCGCAAATGAGTTTGCGTTCTGAACAGTCAGCCGACCTGCCGACCTGAACTGAACAGCACTTCAGAATAATGGTTCTGTGCTATCAGCCCTCCAGCCGAGCTGAACTAAAGTCAGACTGATCAGACAGATCAGATCAGTCCAGTCAGCGCAATTGTATTTGCGTTTTGGATTGATCACCGATCCGCCGACCTCGGCATTTCAGCACAACTACAAAAGTTGGGCTTTCAGCCGCTTCAGCCGAGCAGAGCTCAGCACGGCAGAGCTGCAGAACAACGAATGTCCTCAGCCAAACAGCAGAGCTCAGCACGAAGCAGAGCTCATCAAGACAACGCTTCAGAACAACGAATGTTCTAAGTACAATAGCAGAGCTTAGCACACAGCAGAGCTCAGCTTGGCAATAACCTCAACAGCTCGGCTGAGCATAGATCCAAGGTGAGTCTAGGACTCTGTCCTTAAGACGAATTGCTTCGGTATACTGTGCTCAACCGGATGGAACAATCGTCTCCCAGGATACAACGGAAGTTAGTTTAGACGAGCGGCACTGCAGCGTATGAACTCTACGAACCTGTAAAATGCCCTGAACTTCTCGGATTTGATGCTCAGACTTGATGCAAAATGTAGAAAGAGAAGGAGGAGAATACCACGTGTATGTAGAGGAGGAGAGGAGAATATTGAATTCTGAGTGAGCGACTTTGGAGAGGTGAGTTTGCTACTATTTATAGAGAAAATTTGATTAGAGTGGTTGATTGACAGTTTAACCACAGCCGTCGGATCAGATTGTCACCGTTAGATCAGATAACAGATAACCGCTTTTCAAATTAGAATAACTGATTTTCAAATTTAAATTACGGTTACGTAACTGATTTTCCAAATTCGAATTACGGTTAAGTAACCGATTCCCAAATTTGAATTACGATTAAGAAACCGACTTTCAAATTATTCTATTCCTACTTGGAACATTAATTTCTCATTCACCCATTTCAATTTCTGTAACAATTTCCACTCTCTCCCTTTCAAGAAGCTAGTTGTAGAATGTGTCGACATTATAACCAAACACTGAACCAAGGCCCATTCCAGTTATGACTATTCTTTTTTTTGGGGTCCTTTTCTCGCCTGGGAGCTGATACTGTAGCGCCCCGCTTCCGAGCCCTAAACTCGGTAGCAGTGCACCCGCCGTATCTCACTAAGGAGAATACAAAGCGTCACATCAACTTGTTACACGTCAGTGTTGACATAGAAATTTTTTCTTTTTGCGGAAACGGTTAAACACAACACTGACTAGAATTTAATGAACCTCAATAAAAATAAAAACATCATTATTAGGCTGACCAGGCTCTACAAGTCAAAGTCAAATGTCTGAATCAAAAGTCTAAAAGAAATGTCTCAACGTACTAACGAAAAATAAGAATGTCAATGTCACCCCAAGAATATCATAACCAGTCCGTCTATGCCCTCGCTGCAAACGTATCTACTGGTCACTCAGCCCACTCCACGACATCGGCACCATCCTGGAGGAAAATATAATCATACTCCGTCTCGGCTACAAATGGAATAGTAGGGGGTGAGTGATGGTAATCACCCAGTAGGTGCCTCTCAAAACAATACAAAGATTACATACCCAAAAAGATATCAACACATAACACATAAAACATGATAGCTTGGCTTATACGGAAAAGTAAAGCACCCCACATAAAAATGCGCAAGTACGTGATGCATGCTCAAATAACGTGTCACACGCAACTAGAGATATGTCAGGCAATATGCTCCTAGACCTATATGCAATGCATGCTCCCGGGTCCTAAATCCAGCGTCGTGGTCTCTAGCCACCACTTGCTGTTTGGACACCCACGCCCTATAGAAGCAGTATGTCTCATGACCCCGGTGTCCTATAGACACGGTAAGTCATCCCGATACCCACGCCCTATAGACGCAGTGTACCTCATGCAATGCACGTGCCATGAATGCAAGAACAACACAACCGCCATTACTTCCCTCTGTACCACGTCTGTCTCCCATTACTTAGTCTACTTATTTTATTATTTTACTTTATTTACCTTTTTTAAAAAAAATTGGGTTCAGCCGAACTGGCCAAACCCTTTGCCCTTATTATTATTATTATTATTATTATTATTATTATTATTATTATTATTATTATTATTATTATTACTATTATTATTATTATTATTATTATTATTATTATTATTTTCCTTATTCAAATTGGGTTCAGCCGAACGGCCAAACCCCCCCCCCCCCCCTTTTTTAATTAATTTATTTATTTTTATCCAAATGTGCATACTAAAGACAAACACAAAGAAGCCCAATACAAAATCAATCCACATTAAAACCCACAAACAATTTAACACCAAATTCAAAAACAATCGGCTACAGTAAATCAAAATTCTTATTATTTTATTATTTATTTTTTTTTTACACCCACTGGGTTTTGGCCGAAATGGCCAACCCTTCTTTTTTTATTTTTTTATTTTATATGTTCAAAAGAATTAAGGCAGCAATCGACCCCTGGAAATCAAATTTATTATTATTTTATTTTATTTTTTTTGCAGCACGCCAACCCCCCTTTTTTTCTCTTAACTTATCTTTTTTTTATATTACAATACGAAATCTAATAAACATGGCCCTATACCCTTTTTTTTATTATATATATATATATATATATATATATATATATATATATATATATATATATATATATATATATATATATTTGTAGCATGCCGAAAGGAATCACCAATAACCACACTATCCATTAACAAAATGTAAACAATTTGATATAGTAATAGGGCAGCCGTTAACATATATACATACATATAAACAGATTCATCAACATATACAAACAACAAGATCATGATCGAATCAATAGTAAAAGAACACAATAAACACATAAAAATACCGTTTTGAGCATGCAATCTCTATACCATTTTGAGGGAGTAAATAATATGCACCTACCTCGATCCTAGCAAGAAGTTATATACGAGAGATGATGGTGATACGGTTGTGATTCTCACTCCTCTTGAAGCCTTGGATCAAAAGTCTCTCTTTTTTTTCTTCCTCTTGACTGCCGTAAGTTTTTGATGGGGAAGAGGGGAAGGGATGCGTTGTTTTGAGAGGGGAGGGGAATTAGGGTTTGATATATATTAATAAAAGATTGGGAATAGAGTGTGAGATGATAAGTGAGGGAATTTAGGGATAGGGTTTGATTGATGGTTTAGGATAGAATTTGGTTAATTAATAATTCTTTTTTTTTCTACCACCCACCTAAATACACGGCAACCCTTTTTTATATTTATTATTAAGTTTATTTCTTCTTTATACGGTTATGCATCCTACCCCCCTTACAGAAAGTTTCGACCTCGAAACTTGACGTACCTTATTCAAAGAGGTGGGGATAGCGGTCGCGCATTTGCTCTTTTAGTTCCCATGTCGCTTCATTCTCCCGGTGGTTGCTCCATTGAACTTTGACATATGGAATAGTCCTTCTTCTTAGCTCCTGATCCTTCCGCTCAAGAATTTTGATCGGTACCTCTTCATAAGAAGCATCTGGTCTGATCTTAAGTGGCTGAGCATCTAACACATGACTTGGGTCTGACACGTACCTCCTCAACTGTGAGACATGAAATACATTGTGCACCTGAGCCAGCATCGGAGGTAGCGCCAGTCTGTAGGCCAAGTCTCCAACCTTCTCGAGTATCTCATAAGGTCCAATAAATCGAGGCTTCAACTTCCCTTTAACTCCAAAACGTGTCACACCCTTCATAGGTGATACCTTAAGATAGACTTTTTCTCCCTCCTCAAACTCCAAAGGTCATCTTTTCATGTCGGCCCAACTCTTGCTTCTATCCTGAGCCGTCTTAAGACGTTCACGAATCAGTTTCACTTTCTCTTTAGTTTGCTCAATTATCTCGGGGGCCGTCAACACACGTTCGCCAACCTCGTCCCAATGTACAGGTGACCTACACTTACGTCCATACAAGGCCTCGAAGGGTGCCATGCCTATGGCACTATGATGACTATTATTATAGGAGAACTCAATCAACTTAAGCATGCTGTCCCAGTTTCCCTTGAAATCCAATGCGCACGCCCTCAGCATGTCCTCCAGGGTCTGAATGGTCCTCTCAGACTGACCATCGGTCTGAGGGTGGAAAGCAGTGCTCAATCGTAACTCAGTCCCCATTTTCTTCTGACAAGCTGTACAGAACTGAGAAGTAAACTTCGAATCACGATCAGATACTATGATGACTGGCACTCCATGAAGGCAGACAATGTTGTCGATGTACATAGTCACCAACCTCTCCATAGTAAGTCCGGTAGGGATAGGTAAGAAATGAGCAGACTTTGTCAATCGATCCACGATTACCCATATCACATCATTTCCATTCCTCGTCTTCGGAAGTCCAACCACAAAGTCCATTGTTACATGCTCCCACTTCCATTCGGGTATCTCTAGTGGTCGCATCAGTCCACCCGGTCTCTGATGTTCTGCTTTAACTTGCTGGCAAACAAGGCACCTTTCCACAAACTCAGCGATGTGCCTCTTCATGCCATTCCACCAATAATGTTTCTTCAGATCGTTATACATTTTCGTAGCACCAGGGTGGATAGACAGTTTCGAATTATGTGCTTCTTTCAACAATTCCCTCCTGAGGTCCTCAACATCCGGCACGCACAACCTTCCTTGGTACCACATACTGCTGTCATCATGAACCTGAAATCCATCTACCTGGCTGGTCAGCATTCTTTCTCGGATATCCCTAATTGCAGCGTCATCTTTCTGTGCCTCCTTAATCTGATCCACGAGAGTTGGAGTGATAATCAGTGCTGCCAGAACATCTGCAGTGGAATCCACAAGGTCCAAGTCAAACTCTGCCATTTCCTTTTCTAGAGTCGCCTGCCGAGCATGGCTCGATTTCCTACTTAAGGCATCAGCAACTCGATTGGCCTTCCCTAGATGATAGCTGATGGTCAAATCATAGTCTTTCAATAACTCTAACCATCTCCTTTGGCGCATGTTCAACTCCTTTTGCGTGAACATATACTTAAGGCTCTTATGATCAGTGAACACCTCGCACTTCACTCCATATAAATAGTGGCGCCAGATTTTCAGTGCGAACACCACCGCTGCTAGCTCTAGATCATGAGTCGGATAGTTCTGCTCATAGGGCTTTAGCTGTCGTGAAGCATACGCAATGACCTTGTTGTTTTGCATCAACACGCATCCTAGCCCATTCTTAGAAGCGTCACTGTAAATGACAAACCCTTCTGACGCGGAGGGCTGAGCAAGAATAGGGGCTGTGGTCAGTCTCCTTTTTAATTCAGCGAAGCTATGCTCACACTCGGCGGTCCATTCAAACTTCGACTTCTTCTGTGTCAATCGGCTCAGAGGCACTGCAATAGATGAGAAGCCCTCGACAAACTTCCTGTAGTATCCAGCCAGACCGAGAAAACTCCTCACTTCAGTCACATTAGTGGTCTAGGCCACTCGGTGACCGCCTCTACCTTCTTCGGATCCACAGAAATTCCCTCTTCAGAGACCACATGACCCAAAAAGGCTACGCTTTTCAACCAGAACTCACATTTACTGAACTTGGCGTACAATTTGCTTCTCCGAAGGGTCTCTAGGACCTCTCTCAAATGCTCAGCATGAATCTCTTCGTTAGGGGAGTATATCAGAATATCATCGATGAACACAGCTACGAACTTATCCAGCTGTTTCCGAAATACTGTGTTCATTAGGTCCATAAAGGCGGCTGGGGCGTTGGTTAATCCAAAAGGCATAACCAGAAATTCGTAGTGGCCATAACGTGTTTGGAATGCAGTCTTTGCTGTATCCCCTGATTTGATCCTCAACTGATGGTAACCGGATCGTAAATCAATTTTGGAAAATACTTTAGCCCCCTGAAAGAAATTTTGTTAGTGATGCAATTTAACGAGCAACCGAAAAGTTTAAATTATAACTCTAAATTTATCATTACCCGTAGCTGATCAAAGAGATCCTCGATTCGAGGTAATGGATACTTGTTCTTGATGGTGATCTTATTGAGCTCCCGGTAATCTATGCATAATCTCATGCTTCCATCCTTCTTTTTCACGAACAGGACTGGAGCACCCCAAGGTGATGCACTGGGTCGAATAAATTTACGGTCCAGCAGTTCCTGTAACTGCTCCTTCAACTCCTTGAGTTCTGCTGGTGCCATGCGGTAAGGTGCCCTGGAAATGGGTTTAGCACCGGGTACAAGATTAATCTCGAACTCTACTTCTCTTTCTGGGGGTAGTCCTGGTAGCTCCTCAGGGACAACGTCTGTAAATTCCTTCACTACGGGGATTTGGTCAATCTGCGGAACCTCCTGCTCGACACCCATGGAGAAAATCAGAAATCCCTCTCTTCCTTTCCTTAGTGCTCGAAAAGTCTGAGCCGCAGTCAGATAAATCTTCTGGGTGCCTTCTTCAATTTAGAGTTCTCCTGAAAAGTAGTTTCCCATAACTCCGGTGTCTTTATGCTGACCTGGAGTCGCCGGCAATCAATATTGGCATGATACTTTGCCAAAAAGTCCATGCCCAGAATAATGTCAAAGTCGTGCATCCGGATCGGTATCAAGGTCGCAGAGAACTGCAGATCGTTAATCTCTAATTCACATCCCTTGTAATGATGATGAGACACGAGTACTTGGTCGCCAGCGGCTTGTATACGGTAGGGAGTCTCAAGCCATTCAGGAAGAACATCCAGATTCTTGGCAAACCTCTTTGCCATAAATGAGTGACTCGCCCCACTATCGAATAGAACATTGGCTGGTACTTTGTTAATTAAAATCACACCTAACACATTCAAGGTTTAGCACACAACATGCAATAACAACACACAGAATTTAATGCAACTTCGAATTTAAATACTTAAATAATTATACCTGTAACCGCGTCGCCTGACTCCTCGACCTCTGCATCTGTCATCGCATGGACCCGATCATTGGTCCGGACTCGGCCTCCCTGCTGTGCCTGAGTCTGTGGATTTACTTGAGCTGGTGCAGAGCATTTCCTAGCTAGATGTCCTTGCTTTCCACAATTATAGCAAGCCCTCTGAGCCTTCCAACATTGCCCCGAATGAATACGTCCGCACAGTGTACACTGTGAGGCAGGTGCCACAGCTCTCACTGGCTGCGCATCAGTCGGTACTGGTCCCTCAATCATCGGTATCTGACCCGCTGTACCCTGTTGTCGCTCTGGTCGGAAAGGTTGCCCGGACTGAGGGCGTCGGGGTACCTTCAGCCATCTCCCCGATCTGCCAGTATGCAAATCCTCACGGGGCCTCTTAAGTCGATCCAATGCAGCAGCCCTGTCCAAGTTCCTCTCGATACGTCTGCATACCTCCAGTAGTCCCTCAAATGTCGTGGGCTCCGCACAAACAATGGCCTGCTGGATGCGAAAACTCAAACCGGTCTGGAACTTCAATATCTTGGCCTCCTCATTGTCCATGATACATGACATGTACTGACCCAGCTCGTGAAACTTCTCAGAATACTGATCGACTGTCATGGACCCCTGTGTCAGCATCTGGAACTCTGCCATCCTTCTCTGAATACCGCTGCTCGGAACATAGTGCTTCTTATACTCCTCCACAAACTGCTTCCAGGTCACCGGTGGAGTCAATCTACGCTTTACTCCATTCCATCATCTTTCGGCTTCCCCTTCCAGAAACGGAGTCATTATCTCCACCTTCAGATCCGCAGGTACCTGTATAAGCCTTATTTGTTCGGTCACATTTTTGAGCCAGATCTCGGCTTCTTCAGGCCGAGTGGTACCTCTAACATCGGTATCCGGGAGTTCTGCATCTCCCTGTAGTAGAACCGCAAGCCTTGATGCTGTGGTGGTTGTGGTTGTGGTTGTTGTTGTTGCTGTTGCTGCTGAGTTTGCTGAAGTATCTGAGCGATCTGCGCCTGTTGCTGTGCCATCTGTGTGTATTGTTGCGCCATCTGTGTCTGCTGATTAGCTATCAAGGCCGTTAGATTGGCCAGCGTATCGGCAAGGTTTTGGGGGATAGCCCTTTGCCCATGTTGCTCGTCTCCGTTATGTCCTCCATTCCCTGAGGGTTCACGTCTTGGTGGCATTGTCTGTTGATAGGTCAAAACATGTTATACAAAATTTAAAGTTAAGAGTATCGTAAAGAGATATAAAATTGGAGGGCAACAACGGTAGCCTATAACGTTTACTCACTAACGGCACACACCACCCGAAACCCAATCATAGCTTATGTCTACTTCATTTTATATAAGTTAAAATATCATTTGAAAACAGACCGTCACTTATTTCTAGGGGTGATTAACTAATTTCACGTTCCCGAGGCGTATCTGAAGCCTGGGCTCTGATACCACTTGTAGCGCCCCGCTCCCGAGCTCTAACCTCGGTAGCAGTGCACCCGCCGTATCTCACTAAGGAGAATACAAAGCGTCACATCAACTTGTTACACGTCAGTGTTGACATAGAAATTTTTTCTTTTTGCGGAAACGGTTAAACACAACACTGACTAGAATTTAATGAACCTCAATAAAAATAAAAACATCATTATTAGGTTGACCAGGCCCTATAAGTCAAAGTAAAATGTCTGAATCAAAAGTCTAAAAGAAATGTCTCAACGTACTAATGAAAAATAAAAATGTCAATGTCACCCCAAGAATATCATAACCAGTTCGTCTATGCCCTCGCTGCAAACGTATCTACTGGTCACTCAGCCCACTCCACGACATCGGCACCATCCTCGAGGAAAATATAATCATACTCCGTCTCGGCTACATATGGAATAGTAGGGGGTGAGTGATGGTAATCACCCAGTAGGTGCCTCTCAAAACAATACAAAGATTACATACCCAAAAAGATATCAACACATAACACATAAAACATGATAGCATGGCTTATACGGAAAAGTAAAGCACCCCACATAAAAATGCGCAAGTACGTGATGCATGCTCAAATAACGTATCACACGCAACTAGAGATATGTCAGGCAATATGCTCCTAGACCTATATGCAATGCATGCTCCCGGGTCCTAAATCCAGCGTCGTGGTCTCTAGCCACCACTTGCCGTTTAGACACCCACGCCCTATAGAAGCAGTATGTCTCATGACCCCGGTGCCCTATAGACACGATAAGTCATCCCGATACCCATGCCCTATAGATGCAGTGTACCTCATGCAATGCACGTGCCATGAATGCAAGAACAACACAACCGCCATTACTTCCCTCTGTACCACGTCCGTCTCCCATTACTTAGTCTACTTATTTTATTATTTTACTTTATTTACCTTTTTTTTTAAAAAATTGGGTTCAGCCGAACTGGCCAAACCCTTTGCCCTTATTATTATTATTATTATTATTATTATTATTATTATTATTATTATTATTATTATTATTATTATTATTATTATTATTTTTTCCTTATTTAAATTGGGTTCAGCCGAACGGCCAAACCCCCCCTTTTTAATTAATTTATTTATTTTTGTCCAAATGTGCATACTAAAGAAAAACACAAAGAAGCCCAATACAAAATCAATCCACATTAAAACCCACAAACAATTTAACACCAAATTCAAAAACCAATCGGCCACAGTAAATCAAAATTCTTATTATTTTATTATTTATTTATTTTTTTACACCCACTGGGTTTCGGCCGAAATGGCCAACCCTTCTTTTTCTATTTTTTTTATTTTATATATTCAAAAGAATTAAGGCAGCAATCGACCCCTGGAAATCAAATTTATTATTATTTTATTTTTTTTTGCAGCACGCCAACCCCCCCTTTTTTTCTCTTAACTTATCTTTTTTTTATATTACAATACGAAATCTAATAAACATGGCCCTATACCCTTTTTTTTATTTTATATATATATATATATATATATATATATATATATATATATATATATATATATTTGTAGCATGCCGAAAGGAATCACCAATAACCACACTATCCATTAACAAAATGTAAACAATTTGATATAGTAATAGGGTAGCCGTTAACACATATACATACATATAAACAGATTCATCAACATATAGAAACAATAAGATCATGATCGAATCAATAGTAAAAGAACACAATAAACACATAAAAATACCGTTTTGAGCATGCAATCTCTATACCATTTTGAGGGAGTAAATAGTATGCACCTACCTCGATCCTAGCAAGAAGTTATATTCGAGAGATGATGGTGATGATACGGTTGTGATTCTCACTCCTCTTGAAGCCTTGGATCAAAAGTCTCTCTCTTTTTTTTCCTTCCTCTTGACTGCCGTAAGTTTTTGATGGGGAAGAGGGGAAGAGATGCGTTGTTTTGAGAGGGGAGGGGAATTAGGGTTTGATATATATTAATAAGAGATTGGGAATAGAGTGTGAGATGATAAGTGAGAAAATTTAGGGATAGGGTTTGATTGATGGTTTAGGATAGAATTTGGTTAATTAATAATTTTTTTTCTACCACCCACTTGAAATACACGGCAACCCTTTTTTTTATATTTATTATTAATTTTTTTTCTTCTTTATACGGTTATGATAGATACAATTGGAGAAGCCATGGCCTTGATTCTTGTGCATTTTGGCGCTGATCGAGGACAACGAACTCAACGAGTGTCACTGCATACATAAAAAAGACGTTTTTGGTATGTTGGTCTGAAAAAGGACCAATTCGCTTCGCTTTACGCAGCTTTATCCTTTGCTGAGTGAAAGGGACTGTTTCTGCAGGCTCAAACCCGTGACCTCAAGATTTCGAAGCAATAAATTTACAATCGTTTCATAGTCTGTGACCTCAATCTCACAGCATACGTACATATTACATATCCACAAATTTTAAGATGAAGATGAGTGCCGATTACAGATTCTATAATTTTTAGAAAAAAAAGAATTCTCGACATGCATTTTCATTGATAGCTGTTATGAGAATTGCACGTTATGAAGAAGCAAAATAAAAGCGGTAAACAAAAATAACATCATATTTACTTGATTCGGTCGATTCGATGTACATTTTGTTAGGCCAAAATGAATAGCGGAAGAACAAAAGTTACCTCCGACCATTATCGCTTAGTCGTCGCCTTCGAATCTGAAGTCTGCTGCAGAGAGAATCCTTGCGGAAAAGAGAGTCTTCCAGCCTATGCCTATCTGAATGCTGTATAGCTATGATTAATGGAATATCACAGGCCCTCTATTTATAGGCTAGGCCTGTGACCCCTTTCCATATTTGACTGACAATTAATTCCTTCCATCAAGAAAACTTAATAATTGTCAATCAATCAGAATCAAATCAGATAATTAATGCAGTCAATAATTGCAACATATCTAGCCAATATAACGTACAAGTACGTTATACATGTGATCCACATTAGTGATTTACAAATAAATCACGAGATTCTTGCAATCAATTATATTAATTATAATTGATTCTTACATTCTCCCACTTGGATCACATGTCGAATGCTAGATAACACGACATAAGTGACAAAACAATATGGCCATAATTTATTGTCACTTGGATCTATTGACTACCAACTTAGATTGAATATACAACACATGAATCAAGACGGTCATGCTTTGATGTCAAGCACTCCCTTCCAAGAATTACAATGCATCATGCATTCAATCGAACAAAATGAATGATTTACTATAAATCATCTCAAAATGGTTCCACGTCCATGGATCAAATAGATCCTACAACTTTAAATGCGCATAATCAAAGTCACAAATGTCTAGACAAAATAAGATCAAAGTACAAGGAGAACTAAGAAGTCTCATATTAGTAGCATGATCCCTGAAAACTTTAACCGGTAATTCTTTAGTCAGATGATCAGCAACCATTGACTCCATACTAATGTGTTCAATCTTTATTTCTCCTTGTTTAACATGATCACTGACCTTCAAATACTTTATGTCGATATGTTTACTGCGACTCCCACATTTATTATTTTTCGTAAAAAACACAGCAGCTGAATTGTCGCAGAAAATCTTTATGGGTCTATCAACAATATCGACAACCTTAAGACCACTGATGAAATTTCTCATCCACAAGGCCTGTGACATAGATTAATAGCATACAATAAACTCAGCCTCCAATGGCAATAGGTGACGCAATAGCCGCACAATTCTGCATAGCAAATTTCTCAAGTACTTTGATGTGTAGGCCTTATGAGAAAGACCAAGTATTTTACTTGTTCTATCTCTGTGAATCTCTATGCCAAGGACATAAGAGGCTTCACCTATATCCTTCATATCAAGGTTCAAAGCGAGAAATCGCTTGGTCTCATGCAATAACCCAAGATCACTGCTTGCCAGTAGAATATCATCCATATATAGGACTAAGAAAATGTATTTGCTCCCACTCGTCTTGAGGTATATATATTGATCAACAATGTTCTCTATGAAACCGAATGAAGAGATTACCTCATGAAACCTGATATTTTATTGGCGTGAAGCATGTTTAAGCTCATATATGGATTTATTCAATTTGCAAACCAATTGATCATTATCAGAATTGACAAAGCCTTCAGGTTGGCGCATGTATACCTCTTCATCAAGAACCCCATTCAAAAACGCAGTTTTCACATCCATTTGATGTAGCTCGAGATCAAAATGAGCTACTAATGCCATGATTATCCGAAATAAATCCTTCTTTGAGACTGGAGAGAAGGTTCATGGTAATCAATGCCTTCTTTCTGAGTGAAACCTTTGGCTACAAGTCTGGCTTTATATCGTTCAATGTTACCAAACGAGTCTCTTTTGGTCTTAAAGACCCATTTGCATCCCACCACAGAGGCTCTGTTTGGTAACGGAACAAGTTCCCAGACATTGTTTTTAGCCATTGATTCCATCTCCTCTTTCATGGCATTGTACCATAGTGACGATTTGTCACAACTCATGGCTTATGAAAACGAGATAGGGTCATGATTTAGTCCAATGTCATAATCGGACTCTTGAAGATATACAACATAATCGCTAGAAATTGCTGGCCTTTTAGTTCTTGAGGATCTTCGTACTCCCACTGGTTCAGTAGATGTGGGATTAGTGGGTTCAGTTTGTTCTTGATGTGATTCTTCAATTTGAGGTTGCACAATTGATGGTTTTTCATTATGATGAATAGCAACTGAATTGTCTACATATAAAGGTACAACATGTGTATCCCTTATTTCCTCAAAATCGAATTCTCGATTCGAATCACTCCCACCAACTTCATGATCCTCTAGAAACTTAGCATTTCTAGCTTCAACCACTTTAGGAGTATGTGAGGGACAGTAAAATTTATATCCTTTGGAGTTAACTGCATATCCAATAAAATAACCGCTTTTCGTTCGTTCATCCAGTTTCTTTATGCTTGGGTTGTATACCCTAACTTCAACTAGACAACCCCATATGTGTAAATGTTTTAAACTTGGTTTCTAACCATTCCACAACTCGAAAGGTGTTTTAGGAACGACCTTAGATGGAACCCTATTTAAAACATACACAGCGGTTTTTAAAGCTTCACTCCAAAAGGATATAGGCAAATTCGTTGTGCTAATCATGCTCCTGACCATGTTCATAAGAGTCCGATTCCTTCTTTCAGCAACACCATTTTGTTGTGGTGTGCCAGGCATGGTGTATTGAGCAACAATACCCTCCTTTTGAAGGAATTTGGCAAATGGACCAATCATTTGCCCCTTCTCTGTGTAACGTCCATAATATTCACCACCTCTATCAGATCGGACAATTTTGATTGTCTTCTCCTTTTGTTTCTCTACTTCTAATTTGAAGATTTTGAACGCATCAAGTGCTTCAGATTTTTCAAATAGAAGATAGAGATACATGAACCTTGAATGGTCGTCGATAAATGAAATAAAGTATTTCTGACCATTCAAGCAAGGTGTATGAAAAGGTCCACAGATATCTGTGTGTATGATTTCAAGAGGTTGAGAACTCCTTTTGGCACCCTTAATGATCTTGTTGGTTTGCTTGCCCTTTATGCATCCCACACAAGTACCTAAATCAGTGAAGTCTAGAGTTTGTAAAACTCCTTCATTCACTAATCTTGTCATTCTTTCAATTGAGATATGTCCCAATCTTTTATGCCAAAGACTTGATGAGTTCTCATTGATAATACAACGCTTTGTACCAGTTTCTGTTAAAAGAGTATGCTCGTAAATGGGATCTAGCTCAAGTTGAAACAAAAAAACATTCAATTTCGCAGAACCAATAACTTTATTCTCTTTCAATACATTCATTACAAAAAGATGTGAATAAAAATCATATCCAATAATCGAAAGTCTTGAAAGAGAAACTAAATTTCTGGAAAAAGAATGTACATAAAAGGTGTTTTCCAAATCAAGTTGAAAACTAGTTTTCAAAATGAGCCTATAAGATCCCACTCCTTCAACAGTAGAGCGCATCCGGTTTCCAGAATAGATGCATTGCTCACTTTCATTTGGCTTCCTCAGGTTTAGAAAGCCCTGCATGGTTTTCGCAATGTGAATTGTAGAACCATAATCAATCCACTATGTATTATCAGAAACCTCAGTAAAATTAGATTCATGACACACAAAGGAAAAATTACCTTTCTTCTCCAGCCATCCCTTGTATTTCAGGCAATCTTTCTTCCAGTGTCCTTTTTTCTTACAAAACCGACATGTGTCTTTATTGCCGGTTTTCTTCATTGGAACACCTTTGCCCTTCTTTGCATTTCTCTTAAAATGAGTCGCAAGATGCACAGACTCAATGGACTCATTCTTCAACCTCTGCTCCTCTTGAACACACATGGTCAGAAGTTCATTAATTGACCAGTTTTCTTTATGTGTGTTGTATGAGATCTTAAATAGAGTGAACTCCGAAGGGAGAGAGTTGAGTATGAAATGCACTAGGAATGACTCCGAGATTTCAACCTTTAGGGAGCTTAATTTAGCAACAATGTCCCTCATCTCCATGATGTGCTCGCGCACACCACGGCTTCTGTCATGGGTCATGTTTGAAAGCCTCTTCATAAGGGTGCTGGCTACCGCCTTGTCAGAGCTTACAAATTGATCATCAATGGCTTTCATGTAAGCTTTGACATTATCAAGATTAGGGATAGAACCCCTAATGCTTGGACTTATACGAGACTTGATGAGCATCATGCTGAGGCGATTAGATCGTTCCCAACGCTCGTAACTAGACCTCTCAGATGGCGTACTTGATTCCGTGAGATTTGGTGGTTTTTCCTCACGGATTGCCAGGTCTAAGTCCATACACCCTAGCATCAAAAGAATATTATCCTTCCATTCAGTAAAATTATCACCAGTCAGCATTGGAGTTTTAGCAGAATCAAATAAAGCAGTAGCGAGAATAACTGCATAACCAAAGAAACACATATCATGCTATGAACATATATAACCAGAATGAATTAATCAATTTAATTCAAATAGTATATTCTAAACCTTCCTGTGGGTAGAGGTCGCACTCATGCATAGAATATACTCAAAACGGTATGAAAATTAAACAACCAAAAATATTTCCGTACCTGTGGGCATAGGAAATGTTTATGTTTAATTTTCTTGATCAATAAAATAACCACTTCCCTGTGGGGCAGAGTGACTACCTTATTAATCAAAACAATATGTTTGATGACATTTTATTTTCTTTATACCTTATAATTTTAAGATTTTGTGGCTAATCTTAAAATTAAGAAAATAATTCTTTATATGTCATCAACTTAAAAAAACGCTTTATATGACACCAACAAAAAATGAAATCATAATGAAAATGTGAAGTGAACCGATTCGGCAATACCCCAGGAAAGATCATGAATCAATTTCCTAGACAGGTATTACCATTCCACGTAAAGTCCCAGGCCGTGCGGTGGGGTCACAACGGTCCCGCTTAAGTACCGACTTTCTAGACAGAAATTACGTGTACGGTGTATTTATCACACTTTCAATAGTTCACCTTTTGCGTTTGCCACAAAAAGAATTTTTTTTTATATATATGGAAACTGTGAAATCGGCTATGAAATTATGGTATGCTATAAATAATACACAATGTGTGAACGCAATATTTCAATCAAGAAAAGGAACCCGTTGAAAATGTGAAGCAAAATTGAAGTGATTCCATTGATTCACAATATCACAAGAAATAACCTCGAGTTGATGCAATCAGATTCCAATTATCACAAATTAACCAGAAGAAACGTGCAGGAAATTACAAGTCAGTTACGAATATTAAAGTGAACATTAACCGTCTTTTTTTTTAAATTGTTGTAAACAAAGAACAACTAATGCAAAGTTCAACATATAGAAAATGTGTCAAGCATTACATCTTAATTGAAAATATGTGGAACGAACAAAAAAAAAGGTTGTCAAAATGTTTCTACGATATTGGCATATATTTACTGTAGTTGTAATAACAAAGTTACTTAACAACCTTACAATTGCCAATAAATATGGTCATATATAGAAAAAAAATCTAAACAGGTAAAATAAACAGTCTAAAATCATAATACTAGCATTTATACAATAATAACATATTATGACAATTAATGCATAATGTAACATGCTATCAATGGATTTACTATTTTCATCACTTCCCATGCACTAGATTGATTGATTGATCATTTACCATACACAAAATTAATGAAATTGGTAACAGAAATAGCCAAAGGAAAGTCGAAAAATTAGCACTATAATATCTCCATTAAGAATTTGAAAGAGCAGAATCAATCGACAGAATGCAAATAAACTTTCCCATAAACTTCTAAGTAAAACATTGAAGCCAAATTTATTTAATGTGTCCTTATCTCATGCGTGTACAAGTTTGCAAAAGGAAAAATCAAATTTAATCTTTCCATCATTAAATAAAATCATGTGCTCTATGTCTTATTCTTCAATCATCTCTTTCAAATTGCTAAAGATAAATGATAAAAGGAATTTATCGAAAGGGCACATTAATTAATAGAACAACCTTGAGAAAATATAGGCTTTCGTTATTGTTTTTTTTTAAAATTATCTCCTTTGCATCTCTTGTCACTGAACCTCTATAAAAGTGACTCCTACAAACAATTAGTCAAATGCTACTATATCTTCTGTTTAATCTGAAGCCGAAACAACAATTGCATGCACCTTGTGATTAATGCTTTAATTAAAAAAAACACACACACGCATGCAAAAATATGCGCAGGAAGCAAATCCTAGTTTCATTGAATTGTGACACCTAATCATAGCAAAATATTAGGATGATGCCACTGATTCTTCTTTGCAATCAACCGGACAGAAGCAATTTCGGCACAATAACGATACATAATTACTAAAGGCCTCAAAAACTATAATCCCATAACCTTTGAACGATTGAATTGCATTAAAGGGTACGGAAAAAAGTTTTCTAAATACAAACGATATGGTCGGAGGTGTCTCTGATACCAAATGTTAGGCCAAAATGAATAGCGGAAGAATAAAAGTTACATCCGACCATTATCGCTTAGTCGTCGCCTTCGAATCTGAAGCCTGCTGCAGAGAGAATCCTTGCGGAAAAGAGAGTCTTCTAGCCTATGCCTATCTGAATGCTGTATAGCTATGATTGATGGAATATCACAGGCCCTCTATTTATAGGCTAGGCCGGGGACCCCCTTCCATATTTGACTGACAATTAATTCCTTCCATCAAGGAAACTTAATAATTGTCAATCAATCAGAATCAAATCAGATAATTAATGCAGTCAATAATTGCAACGTATCTAGCCAATATAACGTACAGGTACGTTATACATGTGATCCACATTAGTGATTTACAAAGAAATCACGAGATTCTTGCAATCAATTATATTAATTATAATTGATTCTTACACATTTATGAGAGGAAAGATAATCTTATTTCTTTGAGAAAGATGACGATATGAAAAGTTACAATACTAACCGACATTACCATTTAAATCCACCCAAATTTCATATTTCTTTAAATTCAGCACTTCTGTTTATAAACAAACTAAGCATTTTCACTTTTAAATGCTTTAACTTTACTCTATATTAATTAAAACAGATCAACTAGTCCACAACTGTGGTTTTATGTCAACTCTAAGGCCTGAATGGCGCGAAAACTGCAACGCAATTATGTCCACCAAAGCCGAAGGAGTTGGAAATAGCTGCAGGAAAACAAGATCGAGTCAGACACCAAACATCATGTCAAGGATAGTGCATGAAACATTAATCCATTGTCTTATAGGCTCGTGCCTATGGCGGGATATACAAGGTCGAAGATACACAACCATGCTCATGTGTTAAAAACACAAAGAGATTGTTTTCGGATGACTCATAATGATGCATCAAAGTACACATAATAATGCATGAAGAAGAAGAAAGATAAAAGAGATATGAAAGAAAATCACATCTCCTGGTTTGGTCAATGCAATCTATTTGCATGAGAAGCTTAGATATTCATACTTCTTTAAGAACAAAGGGAACAAAAGGGGAAGTTCAAATCCAAGCTGAGTATTGCATTTTGGTGTGCTTCCAAAAAGTTCCTGATCGGACCTTAATTTGGATAGCCTATTACAAGAACACATACTAATATATTCCAACGTCAGCAAAAGTTATCGCTAAAGTCTGGGAAGAGTAGAGGGAATAAAACAATACCCCATCCTAAAGGATAGAGAGTTTACTTCCATCGAGACCCCCGACTATATATGTACCTACGTAGACAAATAATGAAAGACAAATAATAAACAGCAAAGACAAACACAAGAAAATGCAAAGTCACCTAATGTGTAGAACTATCTAAGCCCCTAAATATACTCTAAGGTGTCTATATATCTTGCCTAAACCTCGTTAACCTTAATCCTCTTTCTTCACGCACTCCTATCATGGATCATGTCCTCACAAAGGTGCAAATCTAATAACTCATGCCTAATCAGCTCATCCCAATTCAGTTTGGGCCTGTCTTTACTCCTCTTTCTCCTCTACAATGAGGATTTCAATTGTTCTGACAGAAACTGTTGTCTACCTCCTATTAAAATGCCGAAACCATGTCAGCTTCCCCTCCTTTATCTTATCTGTTATACTAGCCACCCCTAACCATTGCAACCTTAATCAAGGATTTTCAATAAGCGTGACACATGCTAAAGAATAATATTTCTAAAGGCAAATGCAATACAAAGAAATTCAAGATCCAACAGAAATCGAGCATACCAACATTAACTTCATGCTGTTTCTTCACATTTGGGACAGTATCAATGGTAACATCAGGATCCAAATTCTACACAACAAGAGAAAATATTGTGTGATAATCATTAGTAACTCATTTGATTCACCTGACTAGGTGTACATCAGTGATTAAAATGAAAGGGATTCACCGTTCTCAACCAAAAAGAAAGAATAACCAAGAGCAATGAAAAGCAAAAGGGAAGTACATATTGGTTGAGTGTTGGATGCAACCAGCCAGTGTTGATTGCTTGAATGGTTGCTACAGCTTCCAGTCCTCCAGAAGCAGCAAGGGCATGCCCAATAATTGACTGAACATCACAAAGGGGGACAAAAGAAGAATCAGGGATGGAGCAACCATACAAAACAACAACAACATTACTTCCATTGCCTTAGAAGCTCTCGTCTATAGCGGGGTATGGAGAGTCGGATGTATGCAACCATATCCATGTGTTAGAAATACACAGAAGTTGTTTCTCGATGACCCATCATGATGCGCCAAGTTATGTCGATCAACTGTTCTTCACAATATAATAACCGCAGTCGATTTAATAAGTCATTTTACTTTATTCCATCATATTTTAAAATAAAGGAAGAATGTGCTCTTCACTCCGTTTGGAAATGAAAAATGGATGGAGCAACCATACGATTCTTAATTTTGCAAGAAACATCAGTTACAATTACTCAACCTACAGCTAAAAGCATTCCATTGGTTATAAGCTCAACTTATGTATAATGCATTAGTTTCTTTGATATTATTTAAAACAATTATTCTCTATCTGCATTTGAACGATGAAGGTCAGATAAGTATCTTATGGTGTAAGAGTATTGAAAATAGAGACAGTTTCTGTTTATGCCAACACTGACTATAGCATAAACAACAACAACATTACCTATTGTTTTAGAGTCTCCCGCCATAAGGGACGGATGTACACAACCATACTCATATGTTAGAAACACACAGAGGTTGTTTCCCGATGACCCATAATGATGCGTCAGGCTGTGACGATCAACTGATACTTCACAATATAAGAATCACAGCCAATTTAGTGAGTCATTTTGCTTTATTTCATCATATTCCAAAGTCAATAAAAAGTGTGTCATTTACTTCATTTGGAAACGGAAATATGACCGTAACATAAACATAGCTCTATTTATAATTTTATCTTTTGTTGAACAAAAGGAAAGAAAAACATAACATGAGCAGTGGATCCTGTCTCCCTTGTAAAGGGAACAACTTTGGAAAAAGTTGGTTTAGACTTCAGGGTTTTACCTTAGTGGCGTTCATCTTTATCTCATTTGTGTCTTTGAAGACCCTCTTAACTCCATTTGCCTCTGCAATATCTCCGGCAAGCGTTGATGTTGCATGAGCATTCACGTAATTCACCTGTTGATATTGAACTGAAACAACTTGTCAAAGTGATTGTCTTAAACACAACATTATCCCATTGTCTGCGAAGCTCTCGCCTATGCCGAGGTATGTAGGGTCAACAGAAAAAAATAGTTGCACGTAGTTCTAAGAAGAGGGTTCATCAGCCATTATTACCTCTTCAGGAGAAACTCCAGCATCTTGTAAACTCTTTGCAATGCAAGTTGAAACTCCAAACCCCTCAGGTATAGGACTGGTAATATGATAAGCATCACTGTTAGATGCACCCCCCAAATACTCAACAATTACGTTTGCTCCTCTTTTCATCGCGCTTTCCAAACTTTCCATCACCTACCCACATCGGATCCAGAAACATGAAAATCAAACATGTGTCTGAATAACAATAACACAATGCAGATAGAGATGTTTTAGAGTAAGGCTTCAAGTACCAGAATACCAGAACCTTCTCCAACGACAAAGCCGTCGCGGTCTTTATCCCAAGGTCTTGACGCCTTTTGAGGCTCGCCATTTCTTTGAGACAAGACTCTAGCTGCTGAAAAACCTGCAACTCCAAGAGCTGTCAAGGTAGCCTCAGTGCCACCAGCTAACATGATCTCTGCATCACCTCTTCTGATATGGTTGGCAGCAGCAAAGAAGCAACTATTTGCAGTTGCACATGCCGTTGAGATTGAATAATTAGGACCCTGTAGTCCTATATCTATAGCCAATAATGCAGATGCCATGTTGGGAATTGAGAAAGGCATAAAAAAGGGACTAAGTTTCTTATATCCTTCTTGAAGAAATTTCCCCACTCCATCGGTGAAAACCATCGAGCCTCCAAAGGAGGTTCCAACCACTACTCCTATTCTTGACCTGTCCATCTGATGCAAATAAACATTATAGCCTCGTCAATTCCACAATGCAAATTATGTATTACTTCCCCTATTACTAAACCATTTAGTATAACAACAGCATTACCCCATTGCCTTAGAGGCTCCCGCCTATGACAGGGTATGGGGAGTCGGATGTACGCAACCCTACCTATGTGTTAGAAACACATAGAGGTTGTTTCCCGATGACCCGTATGAAAATTGCGCGTCGATCAAATTGCTACTTCACAATATAAGAAGCGCATCCAATTTAGAGAGTCATTTTGTTTTATTCTATCATATTCCAAAGTCAAGGAAGAATGTGTCCTTAACTCCATTGGAAATGGAAAGTTACTAAACCATTTAGTAGTTATACGTTATTCATTACTCTGTTTTAAACATAACCACACAATTGATGTAGTATGTTCCCCCTTGTTTACATCACATTGGATAATGCATACTACAACAACAACATTACCCCATTGTCTTAGAGGCTTTCGTCTATGGCGGTATATGGAGGACACAGAAGTTGTTTCCCGATGACCTATAACGAAAATTGTGTCACACCAATGCAGTGGCCCAATACAAATGAACGATCCAAGCATCTTTTGGTCCAATTTGAAACGCGGCAATAATGTTTCATGTAAACAGAAACATTTGAAATAGCAGTCCCACATATGGTTCTAATTCCAACCTATCCATGACAAGGTTGTTTCCCGATTACCGACAATAAAAACAACGTCAAACTGTGTCGATTAACTGCTACTTCACAATATAACTTTTACAATATCGAGTATTTCACAAAGTATTCGAGTTACAAACGGTGTAGAAACTCACAGTTTGAAGGACATGCTGGACAAGGTTGGCATGCTCAAGTGCCTTCTTTCCAGCTACTAGGCAATACCTCCAGCCATCATCTAGTCTTCGATCAATCTTTGAATCAACATAGCCTACTGAAGAGAAACCGCGAATTTGGCCTCCAAATTTAACGGGGAGGTCTGATGTATCAAAACGGTCTACTAAACTGATTCCACTCTGTCCTTCAAGAAGCTTGTTGTAGAATGTCTCGACATCATTACCAAAAACTGACACCACGCCCATTCCAGTTATAACAACTCTTTTTTTCGGGTCCTTTTCTCGCCTGGGAGCTGATACAGTTGGGGAAGCCATGGCCCTGATTCTTGTGCATTCTGGGTCTAAGGACAGCAAACTCAAAGGGTGTCATAGCATGCTTAATTATTACAGATCAGACTGACAAGAAAACCATTGTTCTTTCATGGAAATAAATTTAGCTGAAAGAGATTTCGAAACACACTAGAAGAACTAACGATCCTTCTCATCAAATCCAAACCACTCCTCCAGCGGAAAGGCTATATAATTCGAATGTAGACTTGTTTTATGTTTTGTGGAACAACTTACGAGTATTTTTTAAATTATAGATATTGTTCGATATATTAGGTATGATTGTTGTTGTTGTTCGAACTCGAGCCTGTCAATACTTACCAAAGATGAAGGTTAATCACATTATTCTATATCAACCCAAGAGCATAAGCAACAAGGACATTTTAGTAAAAGACAATTGTCTTTTCAGAGCTTTGACTCATCTTCAACCTTATGACCACGACTTGCTCATCTTTTTCAACCTTGAGTAGGACGCATTACTTATCGAGGTTTTTTTTTCTCTCTTAATTATATATTTTCTATAATATTTTTTTTCTATGCTTTAGCTGTTTCTTTTTATTTTACTCATGTTATAGTTTCTCCTTTTTCAACTGTTTTGATTTATATAGCACCAACGCACAAAACAATAAATAAAATATAACATTAAATATAAAAATATATAAAACACTTAAACAACATAATAATAAGAAAAGCATACAAAAATAATGATAATAACGACTAAAACATATACAACATACGACTTTGGGATGCACTAAATGGAACTCCCATCCAATGCACTTAAGAAAAGTAGAAATTTAATGGCTATTGGATCTTGTAAAAGCAGTATCAAAAACAGCATCACGCTAAAATTGCCCAAGTTGTCATGTAAATCATAAATCATACAGATACGTCGAGCTGAAGTGACATTAATAGATATTCTCGACACACTAGACTCCCACGTTTCCACATGATCCATCCGGAAGGAACCTCTAAACCATAAATATTACTTTGCATCAAATGGACAGAGGAGAGAAGAAAGAACGATGATCTCACCTGATCTTAACCTGAAGCTCTTCTGTCTTCTTGAAACAGAGGGTAAGGTGTCCACAGCTTCAAGCGCAAGAAACTGGAAGGACGAGGTTTGATTTTTCAATGAATCTTTGTTTCTGAGAAGAAGATCAGAAGAACATGTAGCAGCAAATGCAGACATCTTTCTCCAACAACACGCCCAGACGATGGAGAAGTGACCGATCAGATTCTTGGCAGCTCGTCACAAAATTCTTATTTTCAGATGCAGTAATATAGATTGGAGAACGTAAAGTGAACCTAAAGAAAATCTGAATTGTTCAATGCGAATAAGTCAAACTTGGTTCAAACAAGAAAAGTCAAATGATGTGGTCAAGTATTTGAAAACGGACGTTTTGGATGCGGGATGAGATCTCCTCACCGCGCGGTGAGTCACCGCACGGCCCAGGACGCGACATGTGGCAGCAGTAGGGGTGGTGAGGCTGGATGAGGGTTACCCCCACTCAGCCTCACCACTCCTCCTTTTTGTCACGTGTCGCGTCCTGGGACGTGCGGTGACTCACCGCGTGGTGAGGAGATCTCATCCCTTTGGATGCATACTCTGGTATTTGCGTAAGAGACCGAAACGCTTTGCAATTTGATGTACAAAGTTTTACTTTATACTTTTATGAAAGAGACTCGTATTTTTATAGAGTCTGGAGAGAGACCGAATCGCTTCGCTATCTGATGTACGTTTACTATACACTTTTGTGAAATAGATTGTTTTCCGACTCAAAACTGTGACCTCAAGATTTTAAAACAGTAACTTTACACGTTATTCAATGTTCAACTTCTATTCTAGTATTTGACATAATAATTAAGGTGGCGTTTGGTTGGGGGAATGAGGGAATGAGGGAATGGGTTTGGAGGCCTCCAAACCCATTCCGGCTGTTTGAATGGGGTAAATGGGGGAATGAATTTCATTTTGATATCCAACTATTTGGTAATGAATATCGTTTTTTTGATATACTAGGCCCCCTTATCTATCAAAATGTGGGAATGGGGAGCCGCCGGTCAACGCCGGTCAACGACGCCGTCCACTGCCGCCGGCCGCCGTCCACCGCCGGCCCGCCACCAGTCCGCCGGTCCGCCGCCGGTCCGCCGCCGCCGGCGACCACTATTCCGACCGGTCACTATTCTCATTTCCACTTTAATACCAAACAACTATCACTTTTAACCCAAAACTCATATCTTCCAAACCCATTCCCTATCATACCCATTCCGATTCTAATTTCGATTCCCAAGTGTCAACCAAACGCCACCTAAATAGTTTTATTGGGTCCCTTGCGTCCCGTACACAAACTTAGTAAGAAAACTTTGTTGCTAGCCTTTGAGAACTTACGCGGTTTTAGCATGAATCTTCCGCCACGGGTCTACTTGGAACTTGGAAGAAATAAAATTTTCCGACACTATTTATAAAAACCGATTATATTAAAAAAAATTAAATAGTAAACTTCGAATTCAAACTTTAAAGATAGGAGTAATATTACTCGGACTCTAAGAAAAAAGTTTTTCGTGTGTTACAGTGACTAATAGAAAAATCATATTTGAATATTTTATATATTATAACTTGATAATTTATTGCGTCAAATTTTTTTCAATTAGATTATTTAACACAAACATAACTACATATGGACACAGGATCATAATTTAAATCACCAAACCAACCGCAGGTATTTGTACATTGTGTTCCTTATACAGCCAATCATTTTGATAGTTGTTATTTTCTTATCAACAGGAAACCACTTCTGTGCTTATAACACATAAATATGGTTGCGTATAATCGACTCTTCATAACCTGTTATAGACGGGAGTCTTTAAGGCAATAGGGTAATGTGGTTATTTATTTTCTTATACTAAAAAAACACTTATCAACGGAATAGTTACGTTTAAAATGAAAAGGCCTGTGAATTATATGTTTTCTCAACACACCTATATAGTCTTTTTGGACTCTCTCTTATTAAATTAAAAAAAAATACATATTATAATATTCATTGTATATTCTTTAATTTCCGTTTGAAAGTTAAACAGTTTCTTATTGGATTACTAGAGGTTGGTAATGGTCGTGAGATGCGTACACGTATGCATGCACAAGGATTCCTGGCGTTTGGTCACGATTTTCAGATACGTATACGTCTTCATGTGTATACGGTTATGTATCCCATCCGAATATCTTTATATCAAAAATATTGTTATAGTTTTCAATTGGTTTATATCAAACATATTGTATATTTTTCGAAAATAATATTATATTTGTAATCAAAGTCTATATAAACTTCTATCTCAATTACTCTTCCTCCGTTTCAAAATTATTACCACACTTGATCAAACTAGCATTTGGTTGACCATCAAATAAGATCAAATACTTCATGCATTAAACACAATAGTTTGGCAAATAGTCGATCGATCAATCATACACAGTATATCCTAACAATCGCAAAAGCTATTGCTAGTGTCTGGAGATGATGAGAGACAGGCAAACAGTAACTCTATCTCAAGGGATAAAGAGTTTGCTTCCGGTGAGACCTTGGGCTCTACATGTACCCGCCTAAATGGCACAATAATAGAAATATGGTGTGCTAGTGTGTTAGTGAAGGAATTTAGTAAATACACATAGAAATCTTTCGATAATAAAATAGTCATAACTGTGTATATGAACAAATAGTGCAAGACAAAGACAAAAAAACAAAAAAATAAAAAGCGAAAAAAATAAAAAAAATAAAAAAGCAAAAAAACAAAAAAAAATAAAAAGTGCAAAAAATAGTAATTCACACTATTTATGACAAAACTCTATTACATAATGCGTAAAATACTTTAACAACTTGATTTAAATAATATTTGATGAGAATGTTTGACCAAATATGAAATATTATTGAGACAAAGATAGTAACATTTTTAATTTATCTTTATTACTTAACTAAATTTAGAATATAAACGATAATTAAAATAGTTTGACTGCTTGAAATATGAACAGCTAAAACACTACAAACCCGCAGGCATAGCTCAGTTGGTTTTGGAGGGGCAGAATTGCTAGAAAGATGCAAGGTTTGAATCTCGTAGCCTGCATTGTTGGTGTCTTATCTTCAGACTCCAATGTGGGTCTTGAGGGTGGGCCTCTAGTGTGGGTCTGCATGTTCTGTGTATCCTCTTTAGCGGACCACTGAGTACCTAATTTACATCCTCTCAACTGCTTTGTCGAGCCGGGGTATGGGGGACCCTTAGGGTTGTGATTCAACCTTTTGATAGAAAAGCTAAAACACTGAGATAGGATCTCTACACCCTCCACACCCTCACCCCATTGCCCAACGTCTGCCACGTGGCAGCAAAGTGGGGTGGTGATGCTAAATTAGTGTCACTCACATCTAACCTCACCACCATCTTTGCTGCCACGTAACAGGCGATGGACAAGGGGGTGAGGGTGTGGGGGGTGAGTAGATCCGGTCTCATTTTTGAATGGAGTAGATATGTTTGTTTCATAACACTACTTTGAACATCTAAAACCGCCGACACATGTACTTCGACTTTTCTTCAAATATAGTTATTACAGATCTACTGATGCTTTATGGCTTTTAACAATTCACTAAAAAAGGAAAAGGACAGAAAAGAGTTTGGTCAGATTTATAGTAAAAGAGACAAGACTGCTGATGTCAATATAGTTGACTTTGGAAAAAGAAGAAAATGGCCAAGGATAACTTGAAACGTTAGTCCTTACATCAATGTCCAATTATCCATAGGCTATATTAAATGCGGCAATGTGTAATTGGGTGTGCGGACAGCCCATGTGTAATTAGAGAAGCAAACATAAGATACAAGCTCAATTCGCATTTAACTCCTTATTAATTCAAACAATATTCTGTAGAATTAGATATTCTACGAACTATATAATTAAGATCAATGTCAGTGTATATATACATGCTCACACACATATCTATATTTGTTTATATATATACATGTGTGTATACACACACACATATGCATAATTATAGGTACATACATGTAGCATATAAGCATCCACAAAACACGGGTATATGGGTGTGTAGGTGTATTATATACATGTCTGTATATGTCTATGTGGCTATGTTTGTATGTGTATCCAGTATCCACATAGATACATGTAAACATACTTTTATTTAGTCAGAAGTGTTCAATAAATGAATGAGCATAGAAGAACAAGGGCCACTTAAGGGCACACACTTGTTATTCTAAAATGACAAATTACGCGTAGTTGGATAAGGAAAGAGTAACCACTTTTTAAAGATATTAAAAAGTGGATATTTTAATATCTACGTTTTATATTTACTTTGCACTTTTTGTTTTTGTTTTTTTCTTACATTATCTGAGTATATACACGCTTATGGCTGTTTTAATATCGGAAGCTTTCTATGTGTATTTACTAAATTCTCTCATTAACACACTAGCATATTATTGTCCTATTATTGTTTCATTTATACATGTACATATAGAGCCGGGAGTCTCACTGAAATCAACTCTCTATCCATTAGGATAGAGGCATTGTTTGCATACCGCTCATCCTTCTCATACTTTAATGATAGTTTTTGCTGCCGTCAGGAGATATGTTTAATTGATTGAATGTCATTTTTCCTGTAGGTGAGACGCGAGCAAAATTTCCTATGGAAAATGGACTGGCTGGCATCCCCAAAAACAATATGGTTTGTAAACCATATTATTTTATATTACAAAACACATTACGCAGAATAAAACGAGTATCATACTATCTTATATTATCTACGTTGATAATTATTCATATTACAAGTACCCGTTACTGTGAAATAAAATTGCCTTCTCTTTCTATCATTGGCTTTTCGAAGTTACAACCTGAGTTTTGTTATATTGTATATGTTTATCTATCACTTCGCGAGAGAGGTTGAGATAGTTTGCGCATGTCACTATAAGAAAATTCTCCATCTCTTGAGATAAAGGATTGTTTGTCTGCTGTTCACCCTCCTCAGACCTTAATGATAGCTTTTCCACCATTAGGACGTATTAAGTATAATTGATTGATTAATATCGATCACTTAGCGGGTCATTTATATTTCTTTGCTCTACAATAAATATGGTAAGTAGATCCGAGTTTACCCAAGAAGAATAATAAAGATTGAAAGAAATGTAAGAAAAATATTCAGAGTGTGAAAAGCTTCAAGTTTCACTAAGGCTTGAATGGTGCGAAAACCGCGACTGCGTTGTGTCCACCAAGGCCTAAGGAGTTGGAGATAGCTGCAAATTTAAACCATTAACGTTAGAAACACATCAGATTCTTGTTTTCCTTATCAATTCTTTCTTCCCCAACCACACCACCAATAACATTACCCCGACTCTAGGGAGGTAGTAGGGTCGAATATACGCAATCATACTTATGTGTTATAAACATACAGATATTGTTTCTCGTTGAACCATAATAATGCGTCAAACTGTGTCGATCAACTGCTACTACACAGTATAATAAGCGCAGCCAATTTAGTAAGTCATTTTACTTTATTCTATATTATTGCAAAGTCACGAAAGGTGTTTCATTGATTCTATTAATTTAATATTCTTCGCATCAGCATACAATATACGTCTATCAATCACTTAAAAGATCCAACGGCTGAAATTGCAATACGGCAAAAATTTTGAAGCCAAAAGATTCAATAGGAACAGAAGGCCAAATAATGCAATAATGCTGATAAATTGTTTCAGGCTTTTTTTTCTTAGTCACACCACATAAGTAGAATTATGCCCAAAACAGGAATTATTGTCTTAGGGTCTCAAATCCTTACCACTGATAAGACCTGATTGACTGATAAATTATTTCATTTAGATATATTGTGTCATCTACGCAGACACATATAGAGCCGGGGTCTCAATGGAAACAAACTCTCTATCCCTTATGATAGAGGTATTGTTTGTCTGCCGTTCACTCTCTCCAGACCCTAGCGGTAGCTTTTGTTGTCGTCGGAAATAGTGGGTATGGTGGTTGTTGTTAGATATAGAATATAAACTCAAGTTTAAGGATGAGTAACATACCAACATTAACTTCATGTTGTTTCTTCACATTTGGGACAGTATCAATAGAAACACCAGGTACCAATTTCTGCACAGATTAATGAAGATTTGCAGCAAAAAATTAGTAAATCGATTAATTTTCACACGACTCAGAAAGTAAGCAAGCTCAAGGTAAGGAACAGATATTACTACATTTTGATTGATTGTTGGATGCAACCACCCGGTCTTGAGTGCTTTTATGGTGGCTATGGCTTCTATTCCACCAGAAGCGCCAAGTCCATGTCCAATTATACTCTAAATATAATCAAATAGAGAAAAAATTCCACTTAAATTTGGGATTTAGCCTATTATGGGGAGATCGGATCTATGCAACCATACTCATGTGCTAGAAACACACAAAGGTGGTTTCCGATGACCCATAATGAAAATTGTACAAAGAGTATGTAAAAAGACAGATTGATGAGGGAAAGAAACCAAAAACCAGAAACAGAAGAAAGGAAAGGACTGTCAAAAGATACATAACATCTTACCTTGGTTGAGTTCATCTTTATTTCAGATGTATCCTTAAAAACCTTATTGATTGCATTAAGTTCAGAATTTTCTGCCACAGGAACTGCTGAGGCATAGGCATTCACATAATTCACCTGTTAATTATAACAACAACAACATTATGCCACTGCCTTAGATGCTTCCGCCTATGGTAGGATATAGAGAATCAGATATACGCAACCATACACATGTGCTTAGAAACACAACACACGGAGACTGTTTCCTGATGACCCATAATGAAAATTGCGTCAAGCTGTATCAGTCAACTGCTATTTAATAATATAAGAAGAGCAACAAATTTAGTGTCATCATATTCCAAAGTCAAGAAAGAATGTCTAATTGACTCCATTAGAAACGGAAAGAATAATTCACCTGTTAATTAAAATCTATATCTCAGATTCTGGAAAAGTAAACCAAGACAAATGAAATCCTTTCCAACTAAAGATTAAAGAGTGAATATCACCTCTTCAGGAGAGACTCCAGCATTTTCCAGGCTCTTCATCATACAAAGTGAACCACCTAATCCATCTGGTGGAGCATAAATTATATGATGAGCATCGGAATTAATCGCACCTCCTAGGTACTCTGCAATGATATTTGCTCCTCTTTTGACTGCATGTTCCAAGCTTTCCATCACCTAGCCACATCAAATCCAAATCAAGGGGACTACACACAGATGATTCAAGACACTTATTATACAAAGATTAGTTAAGAATACCAGCACGCCGGAACCTTCTGTGAGGACAGCTCCGTCGCGGTCTTGGTCCCATGGTCTTGACGCCTTTTGAGGTTCATCATTTCTTTGAGATAAAGACCTAGCAACTATAAATCCACCCATAGCTAAAGGTGTAAGCGCCGCTTCCGTTCCACCAGCTACCATAATATCTGCATCACCCTTTCTTATGTGATTCGCGGCAGCAAAGAAGCAGCAATTAGCAGATGCACACAACGTTGAGATTGTGTAGTTTGGACCCATTAGTCCTGTATCTATAGCCAACAATGCTGACCCCATATTGGTGATTGTGTAAGGGATGAAAAATGGAGACATTTCCTTATATCCCTTTGTTATTAAAGATTCCACTCCATTGTTAAAAGATGTTATGCCTCCCAACCCAGTTCCGATTAACACTCCTATCCTTGATCTGTCCATCTGTGATCCATAAGTAACCACATTGCCATGTCAATTCCATAAATTGATAAAACTACTCTGGCTTTTTTTTTTCTTTTTGTTAGTCAACATTGAAAAACTCACTGTTCTAAGGACAACTTGGCCAAGGTTAGCATCCTCCAGAGCTCTCTTGCCAGCGACTAGACAATACCTCCAGCAATCATCAAGACGCCGATCATTCTTCTCACCAATGTAGCCTAACGAAGAGAAACCGCGAATCTGCCCAGCAATCTTAACAGGGAAGTCTGATGCATCAAAGCGATCAATCAAACTGATTCCACTCTCTCCTTCAAGAAGCTTACTGTAGAATGTGTCGATATCACTGCCAAAAACTGAAACTAAGCCCATCCCTGTTATAACGATTCTTTTTTTAGGGTCCTTTTCCCGCTTGGGAGCTGAAGCAATCGGAGAAGCCATGGCTCTGATTTTTCTAGATTGAGGTGCTGTAGACAAGAAACTCAATGATCAATGTCATGGCTTTCATTGACATTAAATCCAGCTTGTTAGGAGCAAGCAGCTCACTTTACACTCTGTTTTGCTAGTAAGATAACAAGCCCATTAGGTTTATAATCATCATACATGGAGACTTCGTCAGTACTAAATTAAGAAATTGGAGGAACAGATAATGCTGCTGTTTTGTGACCCTAAGGTCACGTGTTCGAAACACGAAAACAACGTCTTGCATAAGTGTAGGGTGAGGCTGTATGGTTACGGGTTCGAGTCGCAGAAACAGACTCTTGCACAAAGTGTAGAGTAATGCTGCGTATATCAGATCGCGAACTGATCCGACTCCTCTTCGGACAATACACAAACACAGAACCCTAGTGCACCGAGAACATCATTTATTGATTGTAGGATCAAATTTTTGTATATTCTAATTGTGGCTAATCCATTTTAATTTGAGACTATACTTTTTTCCGCAGAAAAAGGATATTTTCATTAATAACTCAGAAAGCAATTTACAAGGTATCCGAGTATGGTCATTTTGACAGACTACTGGCTATACAATGCTCACAAAATCATCTCCCACTCCAAGCGCATTTCGCAACAAATCTACCTTCATCCATAAGTATCTAACAAAAACAAAAGGTGGGGGCGGCCTTCCCACATGTTTGTACAAAATTCGATTTCTCCATTCCCAAATTCCATATAGGCACTCACGAAACATATATCTCCATCCGGTACACGTTGTTCTTTCACCAAAATTCTTACATAGGTTTGCGTCAATCCAGTCGCACGGCCTGTCAAAATTGCGAAACTCCCTCCAAAGGTTCGCATGCACAATGTCTCGCCAAATACGTTGGGTCCATATACAATCTCTCAACTCATGCATAACGTCATCACCCCTGCAGTTACACCTACCACATACAACAGACGGTATCAAATGTCTACGACTTAGGAAATGGATCGTAGGAAGTATATTGTGCCTTGCACGCCACAGGAATAGATTAAGTCGTAATGGTCCCTTCAGACGCCATATACGATGCCACGCTTGTTTCTCCCTATCATCACATGATGCCGTTGATGTCATTTGTATATCATATGCGCTCGAAATAGAGAATTTTCCGGAGGAGCTATGCTTCCATCTGATAGTATCGGACTCGTTTGAAGGTATGTCAATGGCCGCCGAAAGGAGGGGAGCGATGCTCTTAATACTGCGCCAGGTGATGGATGTGTTCTGACGACGCGTGTTATCCAACGGGGAGCCATATTTTGCTTGTAGCAAGCGCACCCATAAGGGGTCCTTCTCGGTCAAGAGCTTCCATCCAAGTTTAGTGAGAAATGCCGCATTCATCATTTTCAGATTCTTAATACCCAATCCACCTTGTTCTTTCCGTAAGCCAACACGGTCCCATGACATGTAATGCAACCGTTTGGTGCCATCACATTCATCCCAAAAAAACTTCCTGATGTGCTTGTCCATATCATCCAGGACACTGGCTGGGATTTTCAGTGTTTGCATTACATAAGATGGGAGAGTACTTAGGACCGACTGGATCAAAACACTGCGAGCCGCCTGTGAGAGGATCTTCGTTTTCCAACCTTTGAGTTTTCCCCGAATATTATCCATAAGGAAACCGAAGTCGTTAGCCCTCACTCTTTCGTGAAAAAGAGGCATGCCAAGATAATTGCCAAGACTGTTTGTAGAATGAATCTGAAGCCGCCTGCTGAGCCTGTTCACCATCTCCCTGGGTGTATTTTTTGACACAAAAATCTTAGACTTACTCAAGCTAATTTTTTGTCCAGAAACCGCACAAAATTCGGATAGGATGGCTTCAATGATCATAGCTTGCTCCTCGGTTGCTTCGGCGAATAATAGCAAATCATCAGCGAAGAAAATATGAGATACCGCAGGGCCGTTTCGTGATGCCCGGACAGGTTTCCATTCCCCGCATCCCACCGATCTATTGATCATTTGGCTTAAAATTTCCATACATAGTAAGAATAGGTAAGGGGCGAGCGGGTCGCCTTGTCGAACGCCCCGTGACGGAGAGAACGCAGAGAGTTGCTCACCGTTCCATAAAACTGAAAGCGAGGCTGATTTCACAGTGTACATTATCAACTCCGTCATCCCGGTATCAAAGCCCACGGCTGTGATAATGTGTTGCAAGCAGGGCCAGCTAACCCTATCATACGCCTTTTCCAAATCAATCTTGATCATCATTGTGCCTTTTTTACCAGTTTTTTGCTTCATCGTGTGCAACAGTTCTTGGGCTATAATCACGTTCTCTGAAGCCTGTCTTCCGGGTGTGAACGCACACTGGGAAGTGGATACCACTTTTGTAATGAGCGGCTTCAACCTATTGGCAATTATCTTCGATATAATCTTTACTACAACGTTAGTGAGGGCTATTGGACGGAACTGTGAGACCTCTTCAGGATGGGGCTTTTTTGGTATCAGCGTGATCAACGTTCTATTCATCTCGGCCGGAAACTTCCTGCGGCGAAAGGCAGTGTAGACGAACTCAATGACAGATTCTTTAACCTTGCCCCAATTCTTCTGATAAAAGACTGGCGGTAGGCCGTCGGGCCCCGGAGCTTTGTAGGGGCCCATCTGGAACACGGCCGCCTCAATTTCCCGGTCCGAGACTGCATGATTCAAAGACCGGCGGTCATGATGGTTAAGTTGCGGGAATTCGCCGATGTGGACCTCAGGCATAATCGTAGGCCCACAGCTATATAGCTTAACAAAGTAGTTGCGTACCAATTCTTTCATATCAGTAGGATCTGAAATCCACTCCCCAGTTTCATTCTTCAGCATCATTATTTTGTTTCTTTTTGTGTGTGTCTTCATTGTGCAGTGGAAGACACGAGTGTTCCGCTCACCCAGCGAGAGCCATTGTAGTTTGGATCTTTGTTGCCAGTGCACCTCCTCCATTCGTAGCAAGGATGCATACTCCTCCATAAGTTTAGGCTCCAAAATAGATAGGAATTTGGAAGGTCTACGAGTGAGTTCGTCCTGTATACCTTGGAGCCTAGCGGCACACCTCCTCTTCTTTTGGTTTAAATTGCCATAGACATTTCTCTTCCAGTCCAGTAGACGCAGTTTAAACTCTTTCATAGTTTTAATGAGGTCATCTGGGATATAGACCCAAGCAGTATCCATAAATTCTCCGAAGTTCTGGTGTTCAAGCCAAGCAGCGTCAAACCGAAAGAAATCAGGTGGCTTCTGGCTTCGCGGGGCTGCATTCATATTTAGGAGCAGTGGGTGGTGATCACTATGTATCTTGATGATGTGCTGGACATTCGCAGTAGAAAACCTTTGATGCCATTGAGGGTTGCCCCAACATTGATCCAGACGCTGTTGGATACGGAGTCTGCCATGATTGTTGTTGCTCCATGTAAAACGAGGCCCAGAGAATGGAGGTTCAGATAACGCGCAGTTTTCGAGCATGGTACGCATTCTTTCCACAGAGTAACCCTTAACCGGACGTCCGCCAACTTTGTCGTCCTGGCAAGTGACTTGGTTAAAGTCTCCTATAAGACACCAAGGGATATGTATAAACCCATTCATATTCTCAACAAAATCACAGAAAGCATCTCGTACTGCCACAATTGGTGAAGCATACACAAGGGATAGACACCAGTCAATTGATCCGTTCTTGCAAATACCCAAGTTAATCATTTGGGATGTGCACCGTAGAAATCTAAGTTCTAACACACTTGCATCCCAAAAGCTCCATAGGCCTCCTGAGAACCCTCTAGCTTCAACAATAGCCATGTTAGTGAAATGAAACCTGGATAATATCCAATCCGCATTTTCACTTTGAATTCTAGTCTCACATAAGAAGAGGACATCGGGCTTGTTTGTCACAATAATATCGCGCATCGCCGTTCTAAAATCGGGGGAGCCGGCACCCCGACAATTCCATGCGATAACCTTCATAGCTCCACAGCTTTCGGTTGCTCCACCCCTTCCATCTCCGTCGAACATTCACCATCAGTATTCCTTAGGGCCATATCATGGACAATGGCCTGTGTTTCAATTGAATATTGAGTTGCGTGACCGGGTAGGTTTCCCCCCGTGGTTGGGTCCATCTCAGGAGGATGGCTCTTAATATGCTCATTAACTTTCACTTTTGGAAGAACCTTTCGAGTAGACAGCTCAGGCCATTCCCCCAAGTCATTCGATAGTATATTGCTCGTATGTCCGTATGTCGAGGAATAATTTGAAATGTCCCGCAGAGAGCGTGAAAGCGAGGCTCCCCCCCTCGCCCCTGAGAAGCTGCCTCTTCCTCTAGAAGATGACCCCCTTATTGTTAGTCTGTTGAGCCCTTCCTCAGCCGTGTGATTGGCCCCCATACTGGAGGCTATAGGTTTGGTATTTTTCCCTTGTATTCTGACTCTATTTGGACCCTTCACCGGAATTGCCTTCTTTTTACGACTTTCGGCCTGTCCGACACCGACCTTACTTGACGCACGAAATGTCACTCCCGGGCCATTATCAACAATTCCAAGTAGATGTTGCTGTAACTTCCCATATTCTCCGTTCGCATCCATGTCGCCTTCTTCCTCCTCATCACCTAAAACATCAAATCTGGATCCACCAGTGCCTTGCTTGAACGATAATTCATTATCCTCCCTTTCGTTCCCGATTTCGCCCTCCCGAACTAAGGTAAAGTTCTGTTGTGTCTGTGCTCTACGTCGTCTATTATTCGTTGCAATCATCCAAGGGCCAAAGGCCGCAGGTGGAGCGGATTGTTTGGGTCCAGTGTCAACACAAGCCGCAAATGACTTCGCCTTATTCGCAGGACAATCGTCCAAGACGTGCCCATACATCCCACAACCAAAACAGATTTGTGTTAGACCCTCATATTCAACATTAAAAACTTTACCATTGACTTTAATTCTAGACCCAAGCGGTTTCAACAAATTTATGTCGACACATATGCGGGCATATTTCCCTCGTTTCACCCACAGAGAGGTAGTGTCAACTTTCACTGCTTTGCCCAAAAGGTTCCCAACATCAAGCAGCTTTGCTTCCGTGAACATTTCTAGTGGGAGATCAGGAATGCGTATCCAAGCTAGAGTAGAGTTAACAGTTTCATCCTTTGTGGAGAAAAATGGCCGCCACTTAGTCACTGTAATATAGTGGCCCTGAACAGTCCATGGTCCCCCTTCTAGTGCATGTAGGTACTGTGGTTTAGAGTGAAATCTAACTACGTAGTATCCTTCAGACAGATCAATAATATCTAGATTAAATCCTAGTCCCCAGACGTCCAGCAATCTACGCTCGAGTATGCGAAATGAGACTTGCTTACCGAGTACTTTGATAATAAGGGCTCTTCTCCATGGCTTCCATAGCTCTTTGAGTTCTTCGAGCGGAATCTCCAACTCCCTGCCACCGGTATCAATCTCATCGGCGCCTGTCACCATAGCGTCATCATATTTTTCCAGCAGTTCATTCAAGGTGTCGTCTTCATCATCACTCCCCATATATAAGTCCTCACCTTCTGTGGTTATAGGTTGTTGGAATAAATGTGACCAGTTCGTCGCCTCCATTTCGCCGCCAGTGAGCTCACCATCCGCCGGGCGTTTGAATTTCTTAACGCTTCGTTGCAGGAGGTCAGTCTCCTCCGGAGTTGTCTTCGTGGGTTGTGAATCCATTGCTGTAGAAGTTGCCACCGGCAACGGTGCCGGGAGAGTGGGGAAACCCTAGGTTCGAGGAAGAGGGGAAATCGCCAGTAACAAATGGTTCGAGGAAAAGTGCTCCTAACTATTTGAGACTATACTTTGCTTCAAGCTTAGTATGTCCATTTTCATTTCAAACAAATTCTTTTATATTATAATTGTAACTAAAACAAGCCCGATATGTTTTAAGACTATATACTTTACTTCGACCTTAGTCTAATCCATTATCATTTGCGGCACAGCTTGTAATTTTAGACATGATACATCAAGTTTTCAACATTTTATACAGGGACAACATCATATTTTCACCAATAATGTAATTGATCAAATTGTCATAACATTAGTAATTGTCATCGCTACTTATTATAGAGAGACAAATACAATTTTTGCCGTCAATATTATCACAAAACAAAACTTTCATGCTGAAAAATGTTTTTGTGTGTAGTATAATTTGTGACAATGCCTGCTTTGTAACATTTAGGTCACGGGTTCAAGTGCTCCGGTCCCTTCTCGAACCAACCATGCATAAACGTAAGAAGGTAATGCACAAGGAATGCCTTTTTATAATTTGTGACAAAAAACCTTTATCGTCGCTTTATAACATGTGTCAAGCCATAAGTCCATAAAGAGTGGGGAAGCCTTTAGGCATAAAATTGTAAGAACAATAATTTTATACAGGTAAAGCTGTAACTACATGACTCCTTGACTAATAAGAAATCAGCGTGTCATCCACGTGGAATAAATGAATGTTATATGAGAAGTTGAAAGTTCAAAACCTAACTACACCACAAGTCAAAAATAATAATATGTTATATTAGTCGTTTTCGATGCACTATGTAATATTCGAAAAAACATCCTACCAAAATTTGGCCCAAATGCACTTTTCTAAGGTCCAATTTCAGATCATGCAACATGCCACATAAATTCTATCAATCCAGCGCATTTCAGGGGTGGTGGCGCGCGGTGGAGGGCGTCGGCCGGTGGCGGCACGTGGTGGCGGGGCGGCGGGGCGCGGCGGCGGGGCGGCGGCGCGCGGCGGCGGGGCGGCGGGGCGCGGTGGCGGGGCGGCGGCACGCGAAGACGGGGCGGGGTGAATCTAATCGGACTGGATCATGATCAATATTCTTAGCAAACTTCCGGGAGATAAATGAGTGGCTAGCGCCACTGTCGAACAACACATTTGCAGGTATGCTACATTTAGGCCAGCCGCACACTTGCACGGGAGGCCACTATCCGCTCCCAACGACCGCCCGAAACATACGGTGTACGGGGGGGTTGGGGGCGACGCGATGCGTGACGCCCAGGCAGACGTGCCCTTGGCCTGATGGCTTCGGATTTAAAAATAGCGACGACAAAAGATATACCGACGAAACGACGACGGAAATAACAGGTCGCAGACCTGACAGAGTTTCGTCGCAATTGTGCGACGGCAAAGGAATCATGAAGCTTTCTTTTAAACATGGGACCATAAAAAAACTTTTCATGCGTAAAGGATCTTTATATCAAAATACTCCTTAGGATGTGTAGATGAAGTTTCCAAAAGGTCCTGACCTTAAACAATTCTTGATAAATACAGAATTTAAGTTTTCTCAAAACTGGTCAGATTGCAGATGAACGTCGATCGATCGACGTAAATGAGTGAGAGATTGACGTCCCTCAGATGGACGTCGACTTGGGCGAGTTGGAATTTCTGGAAAACGAATTACGGATTCGCCGCAATTAAATTTTTAGTCCCCAAACCTCCCTATCGCCTCCGCCAACTGCCAATACCCCTTCACTCCCACCTCCTCCTTCTTCTTTGGCTACTCCATTTATCTTGAGAGCCTACAAAACCAAAAGATGTATGCATTCTTTTCGTATAATACTAATGTAATAACAATAATAATAACATAAATGGTTGGAGACGCCGGATTCAGATCTAATATATATCGGAGAGAGGAAGAAAAGTCATCGCACCAGATTTTAAACTGACGCCTTTTCTCCTTTGGGATTCCGATGCAGTAACCTCGGCAGCATGAAGGCCGGCGAACTGAAAAAACGACTCCCCAGTATTTCTGCTTGACTCTTTATTGTTCAGAATAAGACCACATGAACATGTACCAGCAACTCCGGCCATTCTTTCTAGAGCGAAGCAGAGCATAAAGAAATTTTGGGGTCGCCAAATACGAGCAAAAATCAATTATTCACCGTTGAAGAGAAGTTAAAGTCCAATTCGATCGGAAACTTCCTAGCATTAGTGTATGGACTTTCGAAGCAGAACGACTACAAATCCCCCCGGGAGAGGGGATATGGGGCTCTACATGAATTTTAACACAGATGGTGATTTGTCTCGATATTTTAAAAAAAAAAAGATGAATGTATGTACGGACTTGATTTTCAAACTCTGAGTGTCGGTTCTGTATAATAGAGGAATGACCTAGCTCGATAATTTAAGACTAATCTTGTTTTAATCGGTTCCAAGGACATAGCCAAGTGGTCACTTAGGTGTGTGAAAGGGGATGATATCCTCTCACCCCAAAATCCTTCACCCCACTCCTTACCGCTTGATACGTGGCACTGTGGGAGGGTGGTATTGTTAGATGAGAGTCTCTCTTGCTGCCACGTGTCGTGCGGTGGGAAGAAGGGTGAGGGATTTTGGGGTGAGGTGATCCAAACCCGTGTGAAAGGAAGATTTTTTCCTTTCCAATTACTAGGATCTCAAGGCCATTCTCTGACCGTTCCAACCCCAAGAAACAACCACAACATTACCATATTGATTTAGAGGCTTCCGCCTATGGCGAAGTATGGGAGGTCATATATACGTAACCATATCCATGTGTTAGAAACACACGGATGTTGTTTTCCGATGACCCATAATGAAAATTGCGCCTGTCGATCAACTGCTACTTCACAATATAAGAAACGCATGCAATTTAGTGAGCCATTTTATTTTATTCCATCATATTCCAAAGTCAAGGAAGAATGCGTCTTTGACTCCATTGAAAATAGAAACGAACCCCAAAAAACATGTTGAAGAATACAAATTAAAAGCTCAGCGATCTCTTAGGTTATGTGAGGAGTTATGTAGTGGCCCTCTGTAGCTTGAGTTTCTTTGAATACATGGAGTACAATTGAAAATTTTCTACTCCTAATGTATGAGTGGAATAGGAATAGAGTTTTGGCATGTTATGGTTAAACATTAACTTTTGATCATTAAAACACATCGTTTAATTTACACAAGATCATTATACACATCACATGGAATTCGTTTTGAAATGAGTATCAAAATGTGAATGCCTAACACGTTAAACCAATACATTGTTTTAATTAGTATAGACGTAACAATTATAACTTTAAAAGGAAAAAGCTAGCTTCCTCTCATGACTTTATATGGAAGTTGACATTTTTGCTATTCAAGGGAATATGGCAACATTTTAGTCAACCAACAAACACACATATGTCTACATGACTGCATATGGAAGTTGACATTGTAGATATTTAAAAAAACATTGTAACATTTTTTAGTCAACTAAAAATAAACACACATATGTCTTGGAGCATATGTGGATGTGTATACATATGTGCTTGTATGTGTCTTTTACCCTAGGACTTGTGAAAACATGTTATTATAGGTATTCATATGATAATCAAATTTTAGTGAATGTTTTAAAGTATTTCTGGATGATGGTTGTAATTAAATTAGTTATAAATATTATTGGTAAACTGCAGTCTTTTCATGTCTATATATAAAATTCTTACTTTAACGTGTAATTGACGTACATTCTCTATATACCGTTTTCTTTAGATGAAGGTTTTAACCTCTAAATCTTTTTACATACATAAGCATAATATCTTTTTAAATCCATTATTATGTTATGGATACTATTCATATATTTGGTGATTATATAGAAGTATAATCATATCTAAACACTAGAAACAATTGATGAGATATGAGCTCAACGAGTAACCTGAATGTCTTATGTTGAGTTTAATCCTTTACACATGCATCATTTATCTCTTTACAGGGTCATTGTCCACTTATATATAACATAACTAAAATAAAAAAAAGAATAAATAATCAGGTGACCATGATACATGAACAACCATGTGAGTGCCAGGCAAGACATTAAACGTACATGACGCTTAACTTGGAGCAAAAGCGAAATCTCTTGCCTTAGGGGCTCCCACCGTCTCAACTTCAAGGAGGATTGTGAATGATGCAAATCAGGAGTCCAGCGACCTCTTAGATTGGGTGAAGACTTACGTAATAACTCACACAAGGTGCCATCTGCAAACCAGGTCTTCGGCCTAGCAGCAGTGGAGCACTTATACTGTGCGTGTCTCTGGAATCCAACTCATGATCTCTTGAAGCAAATTTCAATTCGAGTATCAACTGGACTATGACTTAGAGACGTAGATACCGTACATGATGCTTAACTTGGAGCAAAAGCCAAAATCTCTCGTCTTAAGGGCCCCACGGTCCCAGCCCCAAAGAGTATTGTGGATGATATAAATCAGGAGTCCAGCGACCTCTTAGGTTGGGTGAAGACTTACGCAATAACCCACACAGGGTGTCCTCTGCAAACCAGGTCTTCGACCTAGCAGCAATGGAACACTCACACTGAGCGTGTCTCTGGAATCCAACTCTTGGCCTCTTGAAGCAAATTCCAATCCGAATATCAACTGGACTATAATTAGAGACGTAGATAACGTACATGACGCTTAACTTGGAGCAAAAATCAAAATCTCTTGTCTTAAGGCCCCCCACAGTCCCAGCCCCAAGGAGTATTGTGGAGGATGCAAATCAGGAGTCCAGCGACCTCTTAGGTTGGGTGAAGACTTACGCAATAACCCACACAAGGTGCCCTCTGTGATAAAGCCGGATCTTCACCGAGGGTCTGGATGACCTCAAAGTAGTTCCGTCAGTTAATCATGAAAGATTTGTTAACCGGGATTTGAGAATATGTAGCTGGAATAGCGTCAAATATCCTGCACAAAGGAGCACAGGTCAAAGGTCCTGGGGGGTTGGCCCCGGGAAAAACCCTCCGACGCTCAAGTCAGTTTGGGTCATATCTCATTGAGATTATAATATAAAAGGGGTGAGTTAAGATTTTCTCACAGTACTTGCCGAGGAGCAGAAGGATGAGTATGTTGTAAAGTCTGGCTTTTTCTCCTTTGTCTTGGTCTGCTTACCTTTATAGATCTCTTTCCCGATCTAAGACTCTGATGATAGCTTGGAGAAGACGCTTTGTTTAGGGCAGAGAGCCTAAGGCATAATAGGTCTGCTGATGTGACCAATAGGTCGACTGATGTGATCAATAGGCTGGCCTGGTTGATAGACCGGCTGTTGTGACCTTGGCGTGTTCAGGAAGACTGACTAGCTGTAGTCGCTATATTTGAGAAGTATCTCCGTTTGAGGGTCCCACGAAGTATTATCGTAATGGGTTCATTTGCTGTGGTACACAGCTGACCTCTGCCGAAGTGCACGACCTGCTGTGGTACACAGCTAACCTTGCCGAAGTGTGTGACTTAGCCTTATCCCGTGGTAGTGGTGTGAAGTTCGATATATAGACATAGGATGACGTTGATGCCGAGGTGCATACCTTAGCCCATTCTATCTAAGGATGCCACAATGCCCTGCTGAAGTACCGTTGAGGTTTGGACAGCCGTACTTGGAACGTTGAGCCGCTGAAATTAAGTTGTTGACTACTGTTGACTAATTGGATAGTTCTATTATGGTTTATCACTCTGCAAAGCAGCAGTGGAACATTCACACTGTGCGTGTCTCTGGAATCGAACTCTTGATCTCTTGAAGCAAATTTCAATCCAAATACAAACTGGACTATGACTTAAAGACGTAGATAACGCTTAACTTAGCAACAAAGGAAAGGGTGGTGTGGGTGGTGGGTAATCCGTAACGTAAACTGTCGTCTGTCAAAGATAGCGAGAGTGACCTCGTCACCTCCAGGGAAAAGGACAAGATTACTCAACTATAGTCTATACATAAAACTTATATTTTTCAAAAAACAGACAAAAGAAATTAGATAAGATAAACATAAACATCTAGGTGCAACATATTTTGCGTCGGCATTACCTCAGCTTTCCACCTGTGTACTACTATTTAATCTTCGAGAATTTCAAATTATTATCCAACTAGTAATGTTTGTGTATTTGGTGATTGCCGTATAGGCAAAAATTTTAATAAATATAAAAAGAACTATCTCATGTGTCACGACTTGATCTTAAATCAGACCTGGGCTCGTGAATCGTGATTCACTAGGTATTTTCTCGTTAACCTAGCATTTACAATCAACGTTTCTTCTCTTTATCTATGATACACTTACAAGCACACATATATAACTTTACATAATTTTTTACATAAATACAATATGCTATAACGCGGAAGTTTCCTACTAAATCTTGTATATGATGTTTCTATTCATCTCTACACATTGAAAATAGTAAGAGATGAACATTTCACCCGTTCAATAAAAAAGACTATCAATTCATAGAGTTTTCATCTTACGCATATAACACGTTCAAGGATCATGTCATGGATCATACATTCATTCAATATGATTTTAATCTTACATTGTCATGCGCATAACTTCTTTCAACTTTTTTATCTTTATTTCGTGTTCTGACTTTCTTTGTTACTTTAACCTCTTTTGTTAACTTTACATTTCTTTATTTTCCTTTGTCGAGATTAGTGATTCTATTTTTATTTGAAGATGGTCTTCCGTATCAGCCCGAGACTGTCTCCACGTATCTGGCTAAGGTATCGGGTTGGGATCACCTCACACATATTTCTTTCATTCTCTTCTCACCGCACGCCACGTGACACTATCCCCTCATACACTCATATGTGGGTCATCCCTCATCTAGTATCACCACATCCGCTCCGCTGCCATGTGGCGTCCGATGGAAAGAGAAGTGAGAAAAATGTGGGTGAAGTGATCCAAAGTGTGGCCTTCCATTAATGCTTAGACGGTCTTCTCGTATGGAACCATTAAATTTTTTTTTTCTGTCTTTATTTTTCTTTATTTGACTCACATTTTACTTTGGTCCTCTTTATCTTTCAATTTTCTTTGTAATCATACAATTCCATTCGTTACCTAACAAACAGCAAATAGCATACATCACTCACCTGTCATTTAAATATATCTCCAGAATACAAATTACATTACATTTAAGGTAATGCACTCAAAAGCATATTCGAATAAGAAAAAGAAACAATACGACACTACTAACTACAATACTCATATCATATGTAATTTTCAACAATAGTATTCATTCTATCATGAAATAACTAATCAATAAAGTTTTTTTATATTTACTATTCTTATAATGAAATCACTCATTTACCCTTGTAATTAAAATATAGTTTTCTGTATCTTTCCATCGTGTGTAAAAAGGCTCAGATAAAAGTATAGTCATAATTTGAACCATGAAATAATGCTATCATTGCTCCTGACCAAAATAATGCTGATATAATGAGTTGAAACCGAAACATTGAACCAAAATTAGATCAAACCGATTACTTGTCTTCCACAAAAGGAACGAATTTATATATGAATAACAAAGAAAAACATTACATCGACCTACGTAGTCCAACCAGTATGCACCGGTCACTGTACAAAAAAGAGCGCCAAATCCACATTGTGCGCCAAAAAGAGCAATCTAACTCTAGTCATAGCTTCCTTCACAAAAATCGACGGAGGCAAGAGTGTATCCACAATGTTATGCACAACTTGATTACGCCAAAACCACCCCCCGTACGCCACCTCGCGGAAGATGTAACGCCACCCTAGTGTAGTAACACGGGTCCCCATATTAGCGGACATATTCATATCCACCCACTCCCTGCAAGAACGAGGTCTGCGGAACTCCTCCCAGCGCTCCGGAGCAACAAGCAGCCTCCAAACTTTGTCCATCCAGCCGCAATCCCGTACATCGTGGAGCGGCTCAACCCCGCTAACCCCGCAGATCGCGCAAGTAAAAGTTTGGCTAATATGCCGCCTAAACAAAAAGCATGTCGTCGGAAGTGCATCGTGTCTCATCCGCCAAAGAAAGAAATTAGCCCTGCTCGGCCCTTTAAGATTCCATATGCGGTGCCACGCTTGACTCTCAATAGCCTCAGTAGTGGACGTCTGAATAAGGTAAGCGCTAGTAACCGAGAACTTACCCGAATTCTCTGCCTCCCAGCGTGGCCGAAGCCTCGTCTCGCTATCCTGCGGGATAGCATCCCCCGTATTTCGTCCCATACCCTCCAAAAGGATAGACCTACAGCTTCTGATGCTACGCCAAATAAGGGACACATCCTGTCTATTCATGGTATGGTTTTAGAATAACACGGAGAGAAGAAAACGACTAAACCAACTATACGCTTTCGCAAACATTCCGGGTTGGGATCTTCTAACCCCCATTTTCCTCACCCCTTTGTGACCGCGCGACACGTGGCAGTAAGGGAGTGGTGGTGAGGCTAGATGAGGGTCACCCGCATCTAGCCCACCACCCCCTTGCTGCCACGTGTCGCACGGTCACGCGTCACCGCACCCCTTTGCGGTGAGGGAATCCTAACCCAAAAATCCCACACCATACAATTTTCTAGAAGGCGATTAATTGCTATCTAACTACAAAAACTACTACACCAATCAAACATTAACTACAAAAACTACTACACCAATTATATATCCTAACAACAATAACAGGTATCGCTAGAGTCGGTGAGATACAATACATTCATCCTAAAAGATAAAAAGCGTGCTTCTAATGAAAGCTCCGATTCTATATATACACGTGCTATCAAACACTAAATGTGAGTTAAAAAATGAATAAAAACCAAACTTCCCCACTCTTTCACTTTCCTACGCCCCTTATACAAAATTCTAACAAATATTCAAAATTGTCCCCGATCAACTGGTTCCGGCCAGGAGTTCTCGAAAGGGAGGTCAGAGGTTCAATTCTTGTCAAAGGCAAGAGAGCCACTTTTCAGCAAGTGCACAATGTGGGAGCTTATTTGGCCGGTAGTCTTGTCTGCAGTGCTAGGGGGCTCCTTATGCAGACTACTGTGTGTATAATCAAACTCCTGCTAACGTGCCGTTGGTTACCTGATACATCCCTACACTACCTTTAGAACTGGATGTGGCAGGACCCTTACTGGTTTCGTTCTAACCTTTAACAAGCATTCGAAATTAATGTAGGATATTAATTACAATGAAGGATAAACCGATAAAGCATTGGTTCCTTCAACCGCGTTTTCTTCCGTTATCCACTCCCTCCTTCGCTATCCACCGACCTTCCACATTCACAACTACTCGGTTTCTTTTTCCTTTTCTTTTGTTTAAAAAGGTGTAAGCTTAGTGACGTTCTCGGTCCACGGAGTGTGTAAGGATGTAAACACTAAATTTTAAAAATATTATTTAACACCAAATTTTCAATTATTTTAACATATTTTCTTTATAATTTTATTTTATTCGATATAATAATTACTTTACAAAAGAAAGAAGATCTTGTGACACCTTTTTACGCCATATAATTGGTCCAATCAATCATGATACATATATAAAAGGATATATTGAAATTGCTTTGACAATTTGGTAAATAATAGTTATGTATTTAACCACTGAAACAATATTTTTTAGACGGATAAAATACTACGCAATATATTTGTGTAATTACCATTGTCAGTCATTTGGTGAATAAATAGAATTATTAAAGCTATTTGTCAACCATTTAAACGGTAACTAGAAACAGGCACAGTGTTATAAATTCAAAGATTATATTTAAATTCATGAGTTATTTATAACTGTGATTTAGTTTTTTCTTTAGTGGAAAATGCAACTTTGAATTATAAATCAGCAATACTTGAGAATATATGTAAATTATAAGTGATTTTTAGGCCGTTACGTAATATTTCATGAGGATCGTACCTCACCCTCTCTAACAGTCCAACCCCACTTATTCCGGATTTGGATCTCCTCATGCATTTTTTCTCAATGCACGACACTTGGCAACAGGAGGGATGGTGATGCTAGATAAGGGTGTAATATTTCATGAGGATCGTACCTCACCCTCTCCGACAGTCCAACCCCAGTTATCCCGGATTTGGATCTCCTCATGCAATTTTTCTCAACATATGGCAACAGGAGGGATGATGAAACTACATGAATGTGTAATATTTCATGAGGATCGTATCTCAACCTCTCCAACCCCAATTATCCCGGATTTGGATCTCTTTATGCACTTTTTCTCACTGCGCGACACGTGCCAGCAGGATGGATGGTGAGACCAAATGCGGACGACCATCATCTAGCCTCACCACCCCTTTGTTGTCACGTGTCGCATGGTGAACAATGTGGTGAGGAAATCAGTTATCCCCTCACTACTTTCTACGAAAGTTCCAATCTTGACTCTAAACGTCAGTCTGTTGTCTATATGTAACCTTTTCTTCCTTACACCGTATTTCCATTTCTTTTCTCATCCAGTTTCTTCCATTTGAACAGTGAAAAATCAAAGAAAAGACGGTGAGAATTTTCAAGGACTAAAAATGGAGGACAATCACTCATCTTTTTGGCAATTCAGTGATCAGCTACGAGAGCAAAACAACTTATCAAATCTTTCACTCAATGATTCAATCTGGAGCAGTTCTTATGCTTCCAAGAGGACTGATGACAGGCGCAGCTTTGGTCTAAAGATAGGTGGTGAGATCAACTCATCCGATTCATTTTCTAGTAATTTGAAGTCCAATTTCAATGGGTTCAGCAACGATGGCCGGAAAGATGTGAATAATTCTGGGTTCAAGTCTGATTTTAATGGGATCAGAAATGACACCTGGAAGGAAGTCCATAGTTCTGGATTCACTAGTGATTTTAATGGGTTCAGCAATGATAGTTGGAAAGATGTAAATAATTCTGGGTTCAATAGTGATGTTCATGGGTTTGTCAACGATGGATGGAATGGTTTGACCAATTCTGGGTTCAAATCTGGTGTTAATGGGTACAACAATTTTGGGTCCAAGTCAAATTGTGATGGGTTCAGCAATGATGGTTGGAAAGATGTGAACAATTCTGGGTTCAGATCTTATGGATCTTCAAAGAGTGTAGCTGATGTTGGTGGGATGGGGTTTAATGGTGGATTTAATCAGAACATTTATTCAAATCCTTCACCATTTGGTTATGAGAGAGGTAATAATAATGTGGTGGTGAATGAAAAAATGCATGTTGGTAAGGGGGCTAAAGGGGGTGAGACCTATGAACATGGTGTTGGAGATAGGGGTAAAAATGGGAAGAAGAATAAGAGTAACAAGGAGAACAATAAGGATGGAAATCATAATAATGGAGATAGCAAGAACTCTCTGGATAAGAGGTTCAAGACTTTGCCACCATCAGAGTCTTTGCCAAGAAATGAGATTGTTGGTGGATACATTTTTGTTTGCAACAATGATACTATGCAGGAGAATCTCAAAAGGCAACTCTTTGGTAAGATTTATTGCTGACCTTTTCATTTTGTAGCAGTATCCATCATAATTTGTCCTTGTTAATTTTGGTAATATAGCTGTATGTAAAGAGAAATATTGAGTTTTACTAAATAATAGGAAATGTTTTCCTGAATGTGTTGCCTTGAAGGCCAGGAACGCAAATATTAGTAAGGGAAAGCCATATATACATGCTATTATGGGGGCTAATGGATGAAGTTAAACTTAGTTTTGATGTCTCATTGTGGATGGACCTAGGGCTGTAAACGAGCCGAACGAGCCGAGCGTTGCATTGTTCAAGTTCGGTTCATTTAACTTAGCAAACGAACCGAGCTTATTCGTTTATTTAAACGAACATATTTAATTGTTCAAGCTTGGTTCGTTTAACTCACAAACAACATTAACGAGCCGAACACTTTAAACGAACGGTGCCACTTACCGAGTTCGAACAGAAAAAAGGTGTTCAAGCTCTGTTCATTAACCTTTTATCCGAGCCAAGCTCGAGCTCGAGCAAAACGAATCGAACAGCCGAATTGCTTGGTTCATTTACCGCCTAGACCTTCCAACTAGCATGCTTTGGAACACACGGTTCCCCCTTTCTCAGTAGCAAGTATGATTAGTAGAATTTGGGTTATACTTGTGTATTGGTTTAGCTGCCGGAATGTTGTGATTCTTAATGTGTTTCTCTTGCTACGTTGCAGGCTTGCCAGTTGCCTCCCCGTTATAGGGATTCAGTCCGAGCAATAACTCCAGGATTGCCCGTGTTCCTCTACAATTACTCAACCCACCAGCTCCATGGGATATTTAAGGTGTACACCTGACCTTTAGACGTAGTTCAAACGATAATTTTCATGATTCTTGGACTCGTATTAAAATTCTGAGTGTGGATGAAACTATATTATTGAAAATCTTGATAAAGTTCATGCCTTGGTCCATTATTTACAACTTCGTGTATCATATGTCTTTAACTTGTAAATTCATTCTCAGGCTGCAAGCTTTGGTGGAACAAATATTGACCCTACAGCTTGGGAGGACAAAAAGAACCCTGGTGAATCTCGTTTTCCTGCTCAGGTATGTATACTGGATTAAAAATGCTGTTCCTTTTGAGCTTTTCCGTTGGACTTCTCGTGGAGATGATGATTGCTTTATACAGTGTAGTAGGTAATGCTGGGGAGCAGTGTGAGTCTTAAGTTAATTTCAATTTAATGATGTCACGGATAAGTTGTTTTGCCTAAAGATGGTACACAACAACATTATCCTATTGCTTTAGAGTCTCCCGCCTATGGCGGAGTATTACGGGTCGGATGTACGTTACCATATCTGTGTGTTATAAACACACAGAGGTTGTTTTCCGATAACCTATAATGAAAATTGCGTTAAGGTGTGTCGATCAACTGCTACTTCACAATATAAGAAGCGCAACCAATTTAGTGAGTGATTTTGCTCTATTCCATCATATTCCAAAATCAATGAATAGTGTGTCCTTGACTTCATTGAAAATGGAAAGACGCCTAAAGATGGTATAAGTACCACTAATCTAGTTAATGTGGAGAGAAGATAGTTATTTGTTGTATTCAGTGAAAGTTCTTGTCTGTAACCAGCCTCAACATTCTGTTTATGCAAGCGCAGGTTGCTGTGGTAACAAGGAAATCCTGTGAACCTTTAGAGGAGGATTCTTTTAGGCCTATTCTCCATCACTATGACGGCCCTAAGTTCCGGCTCGAGTTAAGCGTGCCTGAGGTGAGTTCTCTTAAAGCATCTAGTAAATCTTGTTTCCTTTGGTGTCATGACATTCTATTCGCTAACCATTCACTTGAGATCAAGCTGGCATGGTGTAATGCATTCGATATTTTGCAGGCCCTTTCACTCTTGGACATATTTCATGAGCATGATGCATAGATCTCATGTCCCATCTCCGGCTAGCTGGACCCAGGAGGGCGGCGCCGGTATGCATCGCGGACTCATGATGAGGAACCAGGGTAGACAAGGAATACATATACAGAATACCATATGCAGTCAACATGAAGCGAGGAAAACCGCAAAGTACAGAGCTTCTAGTGGTTGCCCCTTCATGGAAAAGAACAAAAAATCAGTGGCTTGTGAATGAGCTTAATATATCTGTATAATATAACTTTTGTGATGTGAGTATCTAAGGAAGAAGTTGAGCTTTCATTTTCTTCGTTTCTTGGTTTTTATTAGATTTGTTATGTGTTGTTGAAATTGACAGAGTCGTAGCATTCGATATATATGTAGCAGATTGTGATGAAGGGTTTTGTGTATTGTTGTTTTGAACGCCAAAAATCTCGGTCACATGGCACATGGACCTTGAACACTGCTGACAAAAATCGGAAAACATATACCAACAAGTAATCCTATTATATAGCCTATCCGACAAGGAAGCACATTTAGAGTAAGAAAGTTCTCCACTAATCAATGGCACACCAAGATATTTTATTGGCAAAGAGCAATATGCATGCCAAAGATTTCAGATATTTTTAACTTCTTTGAGTTGGTGGTCATTGAAACAAATACTTCAGTCTTAAGCAAATTTGTCTTCAACCAGACATGACATCAATTAGAGTAAGAAAGTTCTCCACTAATCAATGGAACACCAAGATATTTTATTGGCAAAGAGCAATATGCATGCCAAAAATTTCAGATATTTCTAACTTTTTTGAGTTGGTGGTCCTTGAAACAAATACTTCAGTCTTAAGCAAATTTGCCTTCAACCAAACATGATATCAAAGGCATCCAGAGAATATTACAACAATGTTTGAAAAAGGAATTATCAGTTCTGATTTTCAGGAGCTAGGTTAAGCCCATCATAACAAAGATGAACATATCGAGCGATAAAGGATCACCCTGCCTAAAACCTCTAGAGGCTTTAAAATTTCAACTAAAGAACCATTGAGATTTATGAAAAATAAAACAATATAGATACAAAGCTGAACCAAGTTCCTAAATCTTTCAAGAAAGTTCACGAGATTTAGGATATATAATAAGTAAGACCAGTTGATAGTCTCAGGCTTACCTGTTTAATCCATTCTACTAAGACATGCAATACAAAATTAATGGCCTCTCCATATTTCAGGCAACCCCGATATATTCATCTGCACAACAGGGGGGTGGGGGGGTGGGTGTTGAGACTCGGCAGAACGAACTCTTGCTTTTCTCTCCTTCCTCGCCTTTTCGCACTACACAGAGCTGCTTAAATGGGTGTATACAAGAAGATCACCTGCCTGAATCTTGTTTTAAAGAACCTATTTATTAGATAGAAGCAGATCATCCATCTTCATGAAGACAACAGGCTGTATTCCAATTCTTTACCCTGCTCTTTGCTCTGCATATAAAGTGGAAGGCTTCCAGGATCACCCTCCTGCAGTATGAGGCTTGCAGGTGTATTTGCAGGATAATTGCTGATGATATAATCGATTTCCGTTCCGCTGATCTCCTTCTGGTTAAGGAGTACCTGCAAACAGAACAGAATGAATCCGCGCAGCGGCAACGAACGCAACGAAAGATTAGCTTATCAGTCAAGGTTGAGACCCTAAACTCGAGAGGTCTTAGGTTCAATCCATGCAAGATAATACGTGAGGCAGCAAAGGCGTGGTTCAACTGGCTCGATTTACGCGATAAAATCTGCGAACATGATACACTCTCTAACTTACATTCCTATGCTTGTTTCGCTATGTCACAGTTCTAGGTGAAACATGATGGAATAATGCAAAATGACTCACTAAATTGGCTTTACTCCTTATATTGTGAGCAGTTTGACGCAATTTTCGTTATGGGTGATGGGAAACAACCTCTGTATGTTTTAAACACATGGGTACGGTTGTGTACATCCGACCTCCCGCCTCTAAGGCAATAAGGTAATGTTGTTATTGTAAGTGGAAATGAAGTTAGTAACCAATTGTAAATCCGAAAAGATGAGCTACAACTTCACTGTTTTACCTTCACAGTTTTAACCAAAGCAGCACGATGCGCCCGTAGCATAGCTAGTGTCTTTGCATACATGTCACGCATTAGCTCTTCGGTTTTCCTAGCAATGTCATCATCTAGATTGAAATTCACAGGAGGTTCGATCAGACCGTAATCATCGTACAGCGATCCTTCAAAGTCAAGCCGAGGGCCCACAAACTTAGATTTCTTTCTCCAAGGAGCCGGTTCCCCATGTATAACCATTGGATTCTCCAAGTTCCATCTGCCAGAAATGAATGGCGGACCACAATCATAACAAGAAGATAAGAACATCCATCTGGAATGCAAGAAATAAGGGAGACGAGATCCCCTCACCGCAAAATCCCTCACTCCACTCCCCACTGCACGACACGTGGCAGCAGGGGATGGTGAGGCTAGATGAGGGTCATCCGCATCTAGTCTCACCACCCCCTGCTGTCACGTGCCGTGCGATGGAGGGTGGGGTGAGAGATTTTGGATGAGGATATCCAAGCCCAAAATAAGGACCTACACGGTGATTATTTTACGAGCAAGCCAAGATGCATCTGCAAGGTAGCTAACTGATGCCTTTGACGTGTCTCTACCATAAATGACCTCTTCAGCAGCCCGCCCTCCAAGCAAAACCTACCGAAAAAGTTCATACATGTTAGCACAGCTAGAGGACAATAATACAACAACAACGAGGCTCCAGTCAATAGTGGGGTATGGGGGGTCGGATGTACGCGACCATACTCATGCTTTAGAAACACAAATAAGTTGTTTCCCGATGACCCATAATGAAGATTGCGTCAATCTGTATCGATCAACTGTTACTTCACAATATAAGAAGCGCAACCAATTTAGTGAATCATTTAGTTTTATTCCATCATATTCCAAAGTCAAGAAAGAGTGTGTCCTGTACTCCATTGGAAGTGGAAACTAACCAGAGGACAATAATATGAGAATCAAAAGTCTACATGCATACCTGAAGCCGATGCATCAACTGTGACTTCCGCTCAAACACGTATGCCTCCTCATCAAGACGATGAAACACTAGCTGGGATAGAGTCTGCACATAAAAAACATCAGGCAAAATTCATTATGCACTGTGTATTCAAACTAAAAATGTATACATTGGAGCCAAAAGTTAGTAATGCTCAACAAGAGCAGAATTCAGGAGAGAACAAAATGCAGTCACACTTTCGACACCCCTAAAAAAAGTAGTAAAACTACCTGGCCACGAGGATTGATGGAGATACGTTCACAACGTTCCACATTAGCATTTTCAAATCGCCTTAGTAGATGAGAAATCAAAGCAGTCCCAACTTCTGTTGTGGCTCGACGACACTGTCCTTGATAACCTAGGTCAACTCCAACACGTTTAGGTCCTACTGTTAATCGGTCGACAGCATCATCCAAATCCGCCTCGATTATTGAATTATGACCTCTCCGAACTGCTACAAGAGCAGCTTCCTGGAGGAGCTGCGCCAGCTTCGCACCCGACCATCCTGAGGAACACCATTCAGATGAACCAAAATTATGTAAGACTAGACTCGTAAGAAATTAGAAAGGAGCTGATCAAGATCTTCCATCATTGAAGCACACACAGAAGCAAAATCCACACCACATTTAAGGACATAAACCAGCTGCAGAAATGCACAAAAATTTAGCCACCTGGTAAGTTTTGGGCATAACCAGACAAATCCACAGTCTTCGATATTTTCACTTTACGTGCATGGACTTTCAAAATGTCCAATCTTCCTTTTGCATTTGGAGGCTTAATTCTTATCTGCAGGACAGATATAAACATAAAGTGCACTTCATTGGCAAAATCTGAAAGTTCAACATAGAATCAAAAAATAAAGAGTGCAGACAAACCCCAGCAAGTTTGAAATAGTCGGGCATTTTTGAACAGGTTATAATCAGGGGCCAAACTATTCATGAACAAGTTTTGAGATTGAGATAGACATGATTGCCACAAATAAAGACTTAGTGCTTTATCATGACATATATTGTGGAAAATCTGAAACTTACAAGTAAAGAAAGTCGCAAAATCAAGAACAGAGACAAACTCCAGCAGATCTATGGTGAGGCACTGCTACAATCAGCGGTCAAACTATATTCCAGAAGAATAATTTAAGATTGAGATGGACATGATTGCAACCAACTACATAAAGCTTTGTGCATTATCATGACAAATATTGAGTGCCACCACCAGTTGCACATTTATCCAAAACTACTGATGCAGCAACTTATAGCACACAAACCTTGCGATCAAACCGACCAGGACGAAGAAGAGCAGGGTCTAATAAATCTCTCCTGTTGGTTGCACCCAAGAAGATCACTCCTTTTCCAGTATCAAATCCATCAAGCTCGATCAACAATTGATTTAATGTGGTCTCCTTTTCTTGAATTCCAGCATTGTAAAGGTTGTCACTTGAATCATTAAATATTCCTTGACGCCTGTTAAAGCAAAAGGGCCAATTTGATGCTCAAACATCATTAACTGTTGAGTTCAATACCATATCCCTTCAGAAAGATACTTTTTTTTTTGTAAGTAAAGAAAAGGTATCCTCCAGAAAGATACTTTTGAAGTAAATTGGACTGCTAAGGCATAAACAAGTGCCTAATTTACATATTTACTTAATTTGGACAACGTATATTACCTTGTAGCCAGTGCATCTATTTCGTCAATAAATATGACCGATGGTTTGTTTACCTGTAAAACAACTGCCGACACTATTCAACATGCTATGTATATTATGTAGAACCATTTTACTAAAAATCCGAAGTAGATCACAAATTAATCCAAGCATGAATGCCTCACAAATGGTCAAACAATTTTCAGAGAACTCACACACACACACACACACACACACACACACACACACAGATATATATATATATATATATATATATATATATATATATATATATATATATATATATATATATATTAGGGGTCACCAGGAATGTGTATTTCAAATAAATCAAGTAGTAATAAGCATTGATATCATAGACAGCAGAAACCAAACAAAGAAACTTTTTAGTTCAGAAGGATATTGGCTAGTAGATGTAATTATCTCCCGTTATAAAGCGCATATCACCAAATGCTGCAACAATGGAAAATTTCTCCTGCGCCTAATTCATGTTCTTGGTACTTGGAGATCCTCAGCATCCCACACTTTTTTCCTCAAAGTACAGCAAATGTGGGAGCTCTGACAATTAAAGCAATCTCTAGAAAAATATTATGGTTTATCAAACAGTCTTGAAGGAGGAAATCAAGGAAATAAAAGAGGAAACAGGTAAGGGCTATCCGGATGCAAAGACTAGCAAAAATAAGCACGGGACAAAAGAAGAGTGGAAACTTATTGCTATATAACATAGTACCAACTGAAATGCATGAAAGATAAATGACTATTGGAAGTCAACGTAACAGATCATTCAAAGACCTTCAACACAGCTCCCAACAAAACCAAGCTCCCAAAAAGCTCAAGTCAACGAGTGGGCTAATGCATTGGAGGAAAGCCAGCTTGCCGAAGTCACCATCACATAGAAAGTTCAAATGACCAAAAATAAATAAATAAATAACCAGAGCTAAATAAGCACACAGCTTGTCACCTTAGCTCTTTTAAACAAGTCCCTGATACGAGCAGACCCGACACCAACTAACACCTCAACAAACTCTGAGCCAGCCATTTGATAAAAGGGAACCCCTGCTTCACCCGCTATGGCCTTTGCAACTAAGGTCTGAAAAGAATTGCCGTAAGGTCCATCAGCATTACAACTCGGATGCATCTAATAACAAAGAATACTAACCTTGCCACACCCAGGAGGGCCTTCTAGGAGAACTCCATGTGGAGGCTTTATCCCCAATTTATCAAAGAGATCTGGATTCTTCAGGTACCTCACTAACTACAGGAGAAGGTTAGGCAAATAAATAAATAAAAGTAAAATTCCAATCATGAACCAGTAACAAACTTTTTGCATACGAAATCAAAATAAGGACATTGAAAAAGATATTAGTTTAATTATGTCTAAACATTTGACACCGAGACAGAAGTTATCATCTGAATTTGTTTTTATTATGATTTTTTTATTTAAATTTCCATCAATGTAAATATCATCATCTGAAATTTAGTTGGGATAATCAGGCTAGTTACATTCCATTCTCGAATTTCAATAACATGATTGATAACTTCTGCATATGAGAAATGGCATAATGATTTCCAGAGCTTCTATCTAGAGTAGATTATCCTCTTGCCTCAACTTCTTCCCTTGTAAAGATGTGTCACATTAAGCAAGACCACCTAGTGGGAAAAAAAAGAGCTAATATTGTTTTTTTATTCAATTCAAGCACATGTCATTTCATCCAGATTTAAGCTCGTCTAACACCAAAAGAGCTCGCAGAAAGAGAAAAGGGAATCAAGCTAAAGCTAGACAACATTGACTACGGTGATCATAAGACTTCCTCAATATAAATGTACGACTGTTTACATTCCAAATCATAGACTCCCTTGACGTGATTTTAAGGGAAATGTTATGTTCACCATGTAACTTCCGAACAACTACTTATACGTGTTTGTGCACGTATAGAGGTTGTTAAGGAAATCAGTTTTCATTACTTTATATAGAGGGGGCACTAAAGAGTGTTTAGTTTACAAATTTATAATCTTTGACGTCTTAAGCACCTAGGTGATATACTTTTTCTTTACAGCAACTTCAGATTTGTGCGTTTCAAGTTCCTGCAAGAATGGTAATATGGTATACCCTTGACATTTAGAATAGAGCATTCAGGAGATCCTACAAACATGAACTCGGCTTTCATTGTGAGTCAACTACTCTGATAAACCCAAGTAAAGATATCACTGTTTCCCTCCATCTCCACTAATACCAGCTTTTGACAGGAGGGAGAATATGAGACATAATTTGTTGAAAGGAGTTTCGCCATCACAAGCATGATGTATACATTCAATCCATAAACATATAACTTTAAGTACCACTCTAAACATGTTCATGAATTTCACCTTTCCAGGATTTGAAATATTTTCTTGAAAAATATCCACAGGAAGTTCACAGATGCCGTGAATGTGACCTTCCTACCTCATGAGCAGCATCCCCTTGTGGGGAAGTCACAAGTCACTCTTCACCAGTTATAAGAGCCTAGCTTAAATTTGGAGAAATTTTATTCAGTTTTAAACTCATGAGGCCTTTTCTTGTGGTGAAGAAGGGCAAGAACAAGCTAGGAATGAGGCAGAATATTGTAGCATACAAAAAAAATAGTTTTCATCCCTTCTCAAACAACTACGTTTACCAGATAATAAATTTTACCTCTTGAAGCTCTTCAACGGCTTCATCAATTCCTGCCACATCATTAAATGAGACTCCAGTTGATCCCTGAAAGATTCATTTATTATAACCTTCATGAAGTTAAGAAATGCAAAATCAACGAGAAATAAAAAACTGAGTTTAAAAAAGGAAGCAAAACGGACATCAACACGAGCTTGAGGCTTTGACTGAGAGAATGCAATGCCTTGCCATATATCCTGCATGTAACAGAAGACACATTGCTTGTGTATCAGGCCCTACATCCAATAACATGCATCAAAAGATCACTAGAACAAATTCTCACCCATTTGGCATAATTCTTGGGTCTTCTTGATAAAGTAAAACGTATGAGAAGGACCATAGTCAAAAACACCAGCATAATTGGTTTTAGCATTTCAATGCTGGCAGATACACCACCAAAAGTATAGACTTCATACAACTTGGAGACAATTCCTCCATCCACAAAAACATCAACGATTTTTTCCCACGTACTTTCTAAGATACCAGAAGTTACAACTATTAGCAGCTTCAGAACTGGCTTTGTCAATGGCCACACTACATACATGCCTACGACAAAGATGAGGCTTATGGCAGCAAACACTGCCGAAGCAAGGAATCCTCCAACAACAACAGCAGCGGCAGCCATGGCAGCAGTCAAGATTCCAAGTTCTACCATTATCCTGCTGGAAATCCTTGACGCTATGGGATTAGGATATTCTGGCAATTTGCCCACCAAAGACTGCAAAAAGAATACAGATGCAAGCCATGAGAAAATTCTAAGAAGTATCTCTAACAACTCAAAAACATTATTATTCCTTCATGTTTTAATTCATGACTGTCAATTGCAGATATGGAAAACATACATCCAACTAAAAGACAGACATGAAAATACTTTTCTACCAAGCGGCATTATCATTGTTTCTAGCAGTTCCACACATAACAATATTAAGAATCAGGAATCTAAAGATTTAACGCGTCCTAATGTTACAGCATGATTAAATTGTCTTTGTTCAGAGCGTTAAACTTACATCAAAAGCTCTTTCCAGCTACTTTAAATTCATGATTCTTTGTAGTAGGAGAAGCACAACGCTGATGTAAAGAAGCGTCCACAAGAAGGAATTTTAGACTTATCCACTCATATATTGAAACAAGAATGATCAATATGTATCACCTTCAGTTTATCCCCCTTTCCACCACTCTGCTTGGAGCATTTTTTTCGAATGCATATAATTTGGTATTACCAATAAAGTAAGACAAGACGGAAAAATTATTTGAGTACCATCATCTGCTTCTCTATTTCATAACGAGGCCCTTTATATTCCTCTAGGAGAGCTTGTGCTTGGTTCCGATCCAGCTTCATCGCCCTAAGGAAACTCAGAAAATCAGCAAAATGAAGCGAACTAGCAACCAGGGGAAACAATGGCGTAACATAAAAATCAGTAAACCCTTATTATATTAACCATTAGTTCTCTGTGAAGACTTCTGACCAGGTATTTCTTTCAACTCGACCACAAAATTTACAGTACCATAACCATAAGAACTACCAGAGGATTCCATGAAAGTCAGCAATTTTATCTTGTCAGTGCTCATATACTTCCAGAATTGATCAATGTTTAGTCTGGGCAAATCCTCAACATTCTTCTCAAACTCCTCCTCCTCTGACAATTTTGCAACAAATATTTGCTCAGGCACA
>AP025071.1:1669106-1808265 GCA_036186865.1 Eustoma russellianum
TTCAACGAATACAATCTATTCCCAATTAAATACTTGGGTTCCACTTGGCTCGGGTTCTCCTTCAAAGTCCTTGTAACAAAATCTTCATGCCCTGCAGCAACACTATCAGAATCTACGGAACCCTTAGAATCGGAACTGAATTTGCCCCAGAAGGCAAGTGGGGACTGATAAAAAGGGTATCTTTTAGATAAATAACAGGGAAAACTTGGACTCCTCTGGCGGTCTGGTACTTTGAAGCGAAGGGTTGAGTTTGGAGAGTAAATGGAGCTTTGAGGAAGCACAAGGACAGGTAGGTTCTGCAAACTGGAGGCACCTAAACCCAAAGTAGATGAATACATCTTCTTGGGAAAGGCTTATCGACGTGGGTTCCAACAGGCACTGGTAGGATATCGCATTTCAGATAGTGACTGCCGTTCGACCCGTTTCTACGAAAGAAGTACCATAAAATCCGAAACTTCCAAAGCCCGTTTGGCAATCTGAGGAGAAGGGAGTCAAGGGCTAAAATATTGTTTTCTACATTAATAAACTAATAGGAGTAATATAATATTATATAATTTAAAATTAACTGACAAACTAGCCATCTTATTTATTAACTTTTTTAAACACTTAACATTAGAAACATGAAAATTTTGGCAAAAGCTAGAAAACCTAAAGAAAAAAATTAAAAAAAGCAAGTGACTCTTTCGTATCTACCTTTTTTGGTTGGAAATTCTTCATTCTTTCAGTGACGAATCCTGCTCCTCTTCACCATCATACCACCTATTTGAAAACTAAAATATAAAGCCTGATGAATAATAAATTGTTTGATAGATCTTTATTTAATCAAGTATCTTCGTCACATGTATTACCAATGATGACATGGATGGACGAAATAGTCAATTTTTTGAAGCATGTCGTTCAACCTTAGGATAAACGTGCAGCCGCCTCTAATACAAGTTGTTGTAACATTTTCTAAACATCCACAGACACTTGAAAAGGGATGGCAGGATTGACCCAGAAGAGTGGAAGGACTTTGTGACTAGACATCCTTCTTTAATAATGAACATGACTCTTCCATTGCTGAAGTTCTCTTCCAATACTACATAGGTTTGCATTTTACTCTGACCTGAGACATTTCAGGGAAATAACACTGGCATTTCCAAGCTTTACAATGACTAGTCAAGTTCAAGATTCTCAGCTTGCCTCTTAGATGGGTTGTATCTCCATGTGGATACTGATTCTACCTCTCTACTACGCACGATGAACAAGAGCCCTGTCTTCTGGAGTTCTTATTAGATGAATCATTTTACAGCACTCGTGAACCGTTTCCAAGAATGCTATCTTTTGCTCTAAGTTGGCTTTGTAAACTGTCTGTTAGCTGCTAGCTATTCTTGCTTACTCCAGGAGCAACATAAATTGTCACATTGATCTATTCTACTGCAAGAAAGCTATTTTTTTTTTTTTATCTTGAGAGCCAGTAAGCAACTTGTTATTTGTATCCAAACAACTGGTTATATTCTTGCTTACTCCAGGAGAAACATAAGTAGATGATTGATTTGCTGAATTCAAATGAATGAGCACATAACCTCATTTTTGATGGGATGCTACTCGGAATAGATACCCCATCCCATCCTCCAGTTTTAACAAGCTACCTGATTTCCAAGGAATACACTGTCACAGTGACCTATTCTATTGCATAGGGAATAAACTGTCACATTGATCTACGATTCTATTATATTGAATACATGTATATACAGTTTCGCATGTTTCTATTTTCACAGAAGTAGAAGAAAATGACCCTTTACAACCATTACACAGCAAATTTCCTCTGCTTGAACAGGCTAGCTCTCCATCCATGTAGCCCATCAGTTTTCTGCAAGATATGAGAAGCCGCTACAGCAAGCAAATAAATTGTGCCTTGGGTGAGCTTCACAATCTACTCATTTTTCTTTTCTTTTGGGCATTTTCAGCATCTGTTCATTGTGACTCCTATCTATCATGTCTTGCAAATTCATGGGGTAGCACATGCTACTGTAGAAGCTAGACCATACATTCTCTGCCAGAATTGCATTCACTGCATCTGTAGGATGAAATTGATCCCACCAGATATGCGTAGATGCATTAGCACATGCCATTTCAGGAGCAAGACATGTAATCCACCCCCTGTATCTCCCCAAACCACAGCAAGCGTCTGTGATAACGTTGAAACCTAAGAACAAAACAAGAAGAAATAGCATGAGGTCAGAGCTTTTATTCCAACCAAACCCCATCGACATAAACATCTTGGATGAATAATCTCACCGAAACGCCTGTGGTTCTTGATTATATCCATAGAACCTTGAAACGCATCACAGAATATTATACTTGAGTCAACTAGCTCTTCATTTAGCTCATGAGCCATGTACCTTAGGGCAAAGTTGAACTCCAGAATCATATCATTTATCTCATCAACACACTTCCCCCTCCTGCTATGATACTGCCACAAATAGTAAGGAGCACAACCTATAGGGGCCAGACCCATCACTACTACTCTTCTGACTCCCGCTATGCGAAGATTCTGCATGTATAGGATGCTCATTAGATTCTCTCCAGACAAAGCTCAGTTAAGCAGATATTGTGGGACTCAACATGAATACAGAATAACAGAAAATAAAACAGAAGCTTATTACAGATGAACCTATCGTTTGACTTTTGACAAATGTTACTTTCTGACAATGTATAATAATGAAGATTAATTTCTGAAACAAAATGAAGAGTAGAGTACAAATGCATCATCATGCCATGCTAAAGCAAGGAAAATTGGCGAATTTATTTTGGAGGATATAGAACACAAGTATACAACTCCAAAATTATACAAAAGCTGCATGAAGTAATGTAGGAAAAGCAGCCACCCTTCCTTTGTTTAACAGGCAATTGTCCAGATAATGCCGGATAGTGTCTAGGACACATAGTGTAGTTGAGCTAGCAAGAATTTTACCTTGATTTCCTGCTTCATTGTCTGAGCTAAGAACTGGTTAAAATTCCAAGGTAGCTTAGAAGATTGCACGTCAGACACATTGCGCAGATAGAAATGTATATAATCATTGGTCCCAATTGAAATGTAAAAAACAGATTTCGCGATCAGCTCAGATGTGGCTTCCTCACCCATATCCAAATTGAACTGCTCAATTGTATCGTAAACCTGCTGAATTTGCTGAGTGAGGGAAATGTGCTGACCCTGCAGGGGTTCCGATATTAGCAAAAAAATATGTAGGAACTAGGAAATCACACAGCAGATAAACTCAGAGAAATCTTATTGTCATCATGAAAATCTTATCGAAAGTCTCTAAGTCAGCTGAATGCTTGATGATAAGATAGCAGCAGAGGATGCATAATCATTGGTCACTTAGGGAATGGGGTTATGCTCAATGTCTGACCTGTGAAAAAACCCTTTCTACATTCAAACGACAGGATCTAAGCAACCTTCCATGAGGCCTCTGAGGACAATATTTTTGAGTGTCTCAAATATTGCAGCAAAAAAAGGTGTCTAAGGTATATTGATTGAAACAACAATGACAATACTTAAAAGCCTCTTCCTATTAGATGGAACCAGCTAATAGGAATTAAGCTTTTAAATATTGCAATTGTTGAGTCTTCAGGGATTCTGATTTTTTAGCAAACAAACAAGCAGAACTGGGAAATCCCAAAAAAGATAAACCATAAAAATCTTATTTGCATCAGGAAATCGTACTTAGAGTCTCTAACTGCTGAATGCTTGATGATTACATAGCAGCAGCCCATACATAATCATCAGTAACTTAGTGAGCAAAAGATGCATGAAAACTTGAAAAATATACCCAAAAAAAAAACTCAAAAAACATACAATTGGACCTAAGAAAAAGACTTTTCTATATCCAAGCAACAGCTTCTGTCCAATCTTCCGTAAGGACTCTGGGAGCATCTATTTGACATCAAATGTTCTAAAATATTCGGATTGTAACAACAATAGCAATATTTAAAAGCCTAATTCGTGTGGAAAGGGCTAAGGTATACAGATTGAGTAAAGATATACTAATTCAGAGCCACTTGAGAAAATAATGCCAGCTCCTGCAGATGCATAATTCACTCCTTTCTTCATGTCTTCAACTGAACTAGCTTGCCCTATGTAGCTCGGAACAAACGGCAATCCTAGCCGCAGTGCTGATCAAAACCACCAACAAAAATGAGAAATGAAACAACAAATACAAGTGGTAAACATCATATATCTACCAATCATAGACCAGATACCAAGAAATTTAAAGGGCAACGGAAGACCAACAACATCATTTATTCAAGAATCTTTCTGCTCCATAAATCCATCAAGAAACGCTACATTAAGACTCCATAACTAGATTAACTGACAGAGAACAGGATAATGAAACAGAAACCAGAAATTTCCTGGTTTATTCCTATAAATATATTCCCTAGAAATTCAAGAAAAAGGTAAAATCAAAGCAATACTAACCAAGATAATCAACAGGGATTCTTCCATTACAGAATCTTCCAGTGGGCTGATGAGTATCAAAATCACGCCCATAAGGAAGTCTATCAGCACGAGCAAAAGTAAGAAGAAAATTGTTGGTTCCGCAGTCAACAGAAGAGTCTCCGATAACGAAAAATGCCGGAACCGGAGGAAGAGAACTCGAAGGCGGAAGTGTATTCTGAGTTTTTGGTGGTTCGGGTGGAGATGAGGTGGGGCTATTGAATATGCTGACAAGAATCGGGTTGGAGTCAGGTACTGCTTTGGTTGGACGAAGAATCAAAATCCAGACGAGGATCAAGAGATTTACGGGTTTGGTGGACGCCATTGATGCAGTATTGAGAAGGAGAAGCAAAGGGGCTGACGGCGGATATCGGTGGAGGAAGGAGGAGCGCGGTGGGGGAGGTGTGTTTGTTTTGGCGGGACGGAAAGTTGGTTGAAATAATGAGATCGGAAACTCCAAAATGCCCTTCGGAACCTTTGATGTCGTTTGTATATTTTTGGTGAATGGCAAGTGGGAGTAAGTGTTCCAGTGAATTGTAAAAAAGAGTGTGTATAAATTATCCATTTATGCAATCAAAAAAAAAAATCCATTTATTTTATTTTAACTGAATTTTTTCCCTTCCTTGTCAATGAAAACTTGTCTTTGTTAAAATTGTTATATTAATTCTATCCAAAAAAAGTTGGTATTTTTAAATAATATTTCAAATTATTTATGATCTCAAGATCTTAAGCAATATCTGGTCAAACGTTTCTTGCACGAATCAAACTGGTTTCCTGATTATACAACATCGTCTGAATTCACCCACAAACCGCTGACTAACCCAATCTTTTCCGACCATTTCAAGCCAAAATTTAAGCAATGCAACATCAAAAAGTCTCACTATCAAGGACACTAACAACCTGCAGGAGGAAAAATCACAAGACGGGAGCGAGCTCCATACTTTCAGCGAGCTAACTTCTGGAAACATGCAAAAGCAATAAGATAAAAGCTCTACTTATGGATAGGTCTTTTGCAGGGGAATATTTTAACAAGGTCAATACTCATAAGCTTTGACTTGTACAACAGTATCAGATCTCCACCACTGGTGTATTCCATGAGCCTCTTTGAAACTACTCGAAGGCGATACGTTAACTATTAAATTAGCTGAAGGAATAAGGTGCAGAGGTTCTTCTGACTCCTTACCACCCAGTGCAGACACAACAAGACCACCAAGTGAGTGCTGGGATGCCAATCTCTCAATCCCTCCTGCTCCCATCTCCTCCATTCTTTTCCTATGTTCAAAATACCCTATGTATTCGCAACATATATGATCATCAGGGTTCACAAACAGCGATGGCATCCATTGAGACAATGCAACAAATGTATTTCCCACTTCTTTCTTCTGGTGGTTGTCTTTCATGGCAAATGCAAGTCCAGCAGTGATCACACTAGTTGCAAATCGAATGCCATGTTTAACTTTTCTGTCTTTTATTCTCTCGATTGGAGCCGCAACAAATGGAGGATTAAACAAGAAAGCTTCCAGGAGAACGTTTGTTTTTGCAATATGCTTTCCGACAAGCATAGCTAATGCAGAACCTAAAGAGTGTCCTGTCAACCAGATGTTTGAACTTCCATGTGTGGCGACAAGACTTCGAGCAGCTTGCAGAGCTCTTTCAAACCGGGATGTCTGATGAAGTTGGTTTCGAATGAAATGGACATCTAATTGGAAGTCTCTTGAAAAAGCATCACCTTTTGTTAGGGTACCCCTAAAAGCAATGACATAATGCGGACTCTCGTAAGTGACAGTTTTGCTCTCTTCTGTTGGGGCTTTCAGTGCATAAACAGCGCCAAAGATAGACGAATCAACATCATCAACAAGCTCCGTACATAACTCAAAATTGAAGAACTGCCACCAGGGAGGACCCAGTGCTTCAGCACCTTGACGCTTTAGATTGCGATCAAGCTCCATAACGTACACACCCTGAACCAAACTGGCAGCAACAGACCTTCTGTGATATGCATTTTTCCTGTCCAAACGACCATTGTGTTCAAATACCTTAGGAAAGACCTCAACTCTCCCTTACCAATTGTAACAAGAATATCTCGGTGAAAAGACATTATAGGAATCAATCATGGCCAAAGAAATTACTACAGAACCACCAGGAAAAGTTGGCTTGTTCTCCATTCGACGGCACCACTCTTGGTTTTACAAACAAAGAATAACCTATAACAACTTATCGATGCCCAATAGATGCTTGAGCAAAAAATTGATTAAATGGGGAATCCACAGGGAGAGACGCTATCTGAAGGAGAAAGAAACCCCCCCCCTTTTTTTTTTCCTTTGATGTGAAATTCTTTAAGCCAACAAACTAACTTGAGGCCTTCACTCCTAAAGACCGCCTTTATTTACAACCCAATACGCAATGAACTAGGTACTGAAGGTTACTTCATTTAAACAGGGAAGAATAGATATCTGACTTGATAATGTTTCTTTGCTGAGGTTTCATATGAAACAAAAGCATATTATCATTGTTTGAACTCTTTAAACTCCATGTGACCTAGTTCTCGTCATCAAAGTCCAAACCAGGGGAAATAAATGAATTTTAAGATGTTTCCTACTCTTCTCTCAAGCCTTGTTCTCCCTCTGTTTCCTCCTCAACCCGCGACAAACAAGCCCAATGGCTTGTATATTTAACTACTAAAACGACCTAAGGCATTTGGAATTGCTCATGTCTGCAGGGTAAGCTCAAAGAACTTTCAACACTGAGAATACTAATAATTGGCTAGTGTTATCTAACTTTAAGTTTTCTTAATTCACAACTAAATCAGAAACACAGGTCATGAAAGCACAGAGGTAATACCAGTCAACTGAAGTTAGATGCAGGGGACCTGAAATATCAAATATCTCTCTTTCTGAGGCCATAGTACATTATTTTCTTCCAGCCTGTCTACTCAAATCTGCAACATTGAAAAACCAAATGCGCAAGCAAGACATAAGCTTTTGGACATAATCACAACAAGAAATGAATATAACAACAAAAAGAAAGTCAAAATAATATATACATACATCAAAACAAAAACTGAAAAGCAAGTTATCACAAAAAAATGAATGCTTTATTAAACCCTCTCCTGCTATAATATTCCAATAATGCAAATACAGCCTTAAATCGAACAAAAACTATCCCATTTCTATTATTTCACGCATTCTTTTGCAGGCCTTGACAAAATAGATCAAGATTGCACCTTTAGCAGCAACGTAATTTGACAGGGAAAAAAGACATTGGCTCTTAGACCAATTTCGTGGCCCAATCCAATGAACAAAGAAGAGATGAAGATTTAGAACAAAATTCAATGAATAAATCAATAAAGAGAAAGGATGGGAATGCAGTCTTACATCAAGAAAAATGGAAGAGGGTAACTTGATTCTATCTGGGATGATCTGGAAAATGATTTTTCAGTCAGAAGGGGGGGAAAGTTCCCAAATTTTTTTTTAAAAATATAAAATCTAGGAAGATTTAAATCTTTAATCTATCTGTGAATCCGTCTCTTTCGTGTGTTGGTATCATAATATTTGATTCTGCGGAGATGCCATTTTCCTCTTTCCGGTACTCTCTTCCTCCGAGTAAAGAAAAGCAATTATGTCGGTGGCGGTTTAGCTTCACGCAACAAAATACTACCAGCTGGATCTTAAGTTCTAGAAAATTACAAATACGGTACAAAAATTGTTCTTGAGATAATTAAAAGTTTGCGCTGGTTTGATAACTGTTCGACAATATTGTATTTTAAGATTTTTATACACATGCATGTATTTTCCTTTCAAATGTGGTTGATCCATTAAAGTATCCCCATTTGTTATAAAGCATAATACAATCATTTTAAAGTTTGTCTCTCTCTAAAAGTTAATTTGAAAGAATTTAAGCAAGAAAAATTGTCACGACAGATGTGGAGAGACTAAACGTGAGGCAAAATATAAGGCCTCCAATCATACGTCGACACGTATAAAAGCATCTCTTTTTGGAAAAAAAAAAGAGCATCAACCCATTCTTAAAAAAGAGCATCTTTTACATGTGACGACGCGTTATTGGAGGCCTCATATTTTGCATCACCTGTAGCATTTTTGTTAGAAAATGGATGCAATAACAACAAGAAGAATGAGCAAAGTTGATGACTTGAGGCGTGTACAAACACTATCTGTAAGGAATATTTGCCCCCACTAGATGCTACAGGGTTATGGGCAAATTTTCTCCTATTATACAACAGTCAAACAATCTATTATCCTCAGCAAATAGGACATAAATTAAATGAACTTTCAAATTTGAGAGTATTTTGAGTAGGAAGAAGAACTTTTAATGAATAGGATAACTTGAAATCAAGATGTCTTGAAAATGTGTTGCAATAGCCTTTTTATAGGCTATTGAACTTCATTTCAGATGTCTATGACCGTTGCATGATGATTGTATATGTCCCTTGGTGCATAAGTTGCAATTCTAGATGAAAAGTCACTTCTGTTGTCACATCGACCGATCGATGTATCGATCGATGTCTCACAAAAAGTTCCAACTTTTCATCCAGACTACTTCGATCGATCTATGTATCGATTGAAATACATCGATCGATCTATGTTAGATAGAGAGTTTCAACTTTGCACCCAGGGTACATCGATCGATCGAAGTCATCGATCTATGTCCGGTAGAATACTCAACTTCATTTTCAAGCTACATGGATCGATCCAACTGAGACATGGATCTATCCATGTCATGAGCCAAGCTATTCTTGAATATTTATACACCGATTCACCTTCATTTTTCATCTCATTGCCTTTACAAACTATCATTACACGTTTCAGATCTGAACCGTGGAATTCGATATCAACCGTGACCAACCGTACGAGGACCATTGCGATCCTCGACTCACGTAGTATTTGACTATCATCAATATATACCTATGTTAAAATGCTACACAACATATATATATATATTATATATATATATGTATGTATGTATATATATATATGTATGTATTATGTATGTATATATACACACACACGTATATGTTTTATTTTGGGCTACTAGCATTTACTTTTTTATTGTATGTACTTTTTTTTGTTAACTGTTTTATTTTGATAAGCGTTTACAAACTATATATTTAACCCCTGAATATCCGTACTTTACTTTCTGAGAGTTTTTTTTATTTTGGTAAAAGTCTTTTTTCCCCCTGAAAGTTCTTTCTTTTGTAATTTTGTATGTAACGTAGCGAATGTATTTTTCAGACTATAATTAAACGACACAGATGTGTTATACAGGTTTTGATAGAGTCAGTTCATGAGGATCTGAGGAAGGAAAAGTCCCAACCTCAGAATTCAGAGTTGGATAATATTTGCATAATTTCCCACGTATTATTAGATACTTAACTCTCTAAATTAATCTCGTTGGTGACTATTTAGAAGGAAAAACTATGTAACAAAAGGAGCAAAGATTACTTTATTTTAGAGGAGAAATGCTAATCGGTCTAATAGTCTTTGTATTTTCTAGTGATCAATCTTTATTAATGGTTAAAATCACTTGTCTCTATGAATAGAACAAAATTTAGTCAATGCAAAACCGGTAAGCCCGGAGAAGTTTTAAAGTGGTCATACAGCAAATATGACTAATTACTCCTAGACCAATCAAATGTATATAATATATAAATCTTTTGTTCTGGTCAGTCATCTTTTACTTTTCTTTGCATGTGCGTAATTTTAATTGACATAAATTTATTGTACCACTACTAACGTAAAATTTCTGGTAATCCATTAGTATATTTCAGCTAGTGCAAGTGTGCAACTACCACTCAATACACCGTACTTCCAAGTTCCAATCACTAATGACTAGGATTTGCTTCAAAAAAATTGGACCCCTTCTTAGTTTTCCAGTCCAAGTACATTTAGCGATACATGTGGACATGCCGAATGTCGATGATGAACCCCTAGCTGGACTAGAGACATGATAAAATGCAACTAGACATTCACAATTGACTAGGTTGCATGAGACTTGAATGTTGAACAACTCTAGACACATCATTTTTTTATATGAAGATCTATCGAACGGCTTACATATTGAACAATTTTCAACGTATCTTTCTCTTTTATAAAAACTACTCATCGAACAATTTTCTGACGTATCTTTTTCTTTTTATAAAAATTACTCAAGGCACCTTCAGAATTGTGCAGGTGGAATCAGTTTGGGGGTTTAATGCGGGTGAGATCAGAGTAGGTTGGAAAGGAGGCAAAATATGAGGCCTCCAATCACGTCCCGCCACGTGTAAAAAAATTGTCTTTTTTTTAAAAAAAAAATTGAATGTGGTGGGACCACTGACAATGTTTTTTACACGTGGCGGGACGTGATTGGAGGCCTCATGTTACAACCGCAAGTTTTGAAGGAAAAAAAAGGTAACCGTCAGTCATGGGGGCAGTAACTTCCCCCATTAATAGCCTAAATTATTGCCTCCAATCTCTCCCCATTAACTCCCCATCCTTATCCCTATTTGACCCTCAAGCCTTACCCTTATTTTATATCCCAAAACCCCCAATTTTTTTTCCTATGCCTGTTTCCCGTCCGTCAGCCATCATAGTGAAGAAAAAAATATATCCCACCCCAAAATTCCCCCCAGCCGAGACTCCTCTTGGAGAAAAAGGAGAAATTGGTCGTAACTATTCCGAAGTCTATTTGTTTACGGTATATTATATTTGATCAAGTAAGTAACCCTATTATATTTGTTATGTTTTTTGTAAAAATTATATGATTATACTTTCGATTATTATCTAGGATCATGCATTCGTATACATGTTTGGATAAATGATGGTCTACTTGTATATATTCAAATGTGTGTGTATTATATGTATAGGAATAGAGGTGGCAGTAGCCGAATAGGCCATTGTTGTAGTATATATTCATTTATGAGATATACATATATTCTTGCAAACATATATATATATATGCTTGAATGTGTATATATAAATCATATGCAAATGTATGTGCTGGCTGCGTGTAAATGTTGAAGGTTACAAAGTGAACCATTCAAATTCTCAATTCTCATAAAGGAATTTTGGTACACAAGCAATGTGGTACTTTCCTTTTAAGTAGAATTTGGTGACAATTTTATGTATATAGTAAATATGTTGCCGTGCATATTTATTATTGCAAAACAATTTTCAATTGTCATGGTAACTTTACAACCAAGGTGGTACTTCTTATGTAGCTTAATTTAGTGCCATTTCCATCATATACAATAAAAATAGTTTTTTTTTAGAAGAATGCATATATGACATCTGTATATTTTTGTAATGAGACAATCATAACTTGCTCATTGGCATTTAAGGGTTCGCTCAGTTACAGCAATGGAACATTAAGACATCAAAATGATAACTAAAAAACGACATTTGTAGCATTATATATATATATATATATATATATATATATATATGTAAATCTCATTGTGGACTATTAGTGTTCGGCCGAATCAATGTTAAAAAGGAAGTGTATTTGTTATTTGGGTTGAAATATAACTCTCGACTTGTGAAATATGCTATCGGCCACTGAAAGTGTAATGGACCTAAGCTTCTAATCCATGTGGCCTGCGAAATTACAGTGGGACTTAATATACGTATGGCCTATTTCATGTCTTAGTGTATATATATATTTTAAATGGTAACATGTGGTATAGTAAATCGACAGTGGCTTGGCATGAAAAAAATAATAATTGAGAAGTAACTTTTATATCCTACAGATTTATAAGTATGGGTCGGGTATATAATTGTATACATGAATATGTTTTAGTGTAAAGGTGAAGTTGAATAGTCAAGTTAATAAACAAATAATTAACGTACAGGTTCAATTTTGGAGATTCCGGAGGATAAGTTGGACATGTAGAAGCATGATAACCTTCTTCACAATCGAGCATAGAATAGGAAAGCTAAGTGACTGATTCGAGGTAAGTGGTCTATCTATGCTCGTTATACTGTCATGCATCAGAGGTAAATAGTCTATTTGTGTTCGTCATGTTGTCATGCATCAAATGCAAGTGGTCTATTTATGCTCGTTATGTTTATCATGCATCAGTGTGTCATTGTTGCATAACTGTAATTGAATTTCCTCTATATGTGAATTGTGTGCATATGTGATATATGTATTTACATGTGAACTGTGTGTATGTATGAGTGTGGATAAACCAGATTAAATGAAGATGAGAAGAACAAAAATGGAAATGAAAATGAAAGTGAGATGAAAGAAAAGAGAGTCGGGCCAGGCAGGCCGTCGAGCCGGGCCGATTGGCCAACGGGCCGGTTGCGTGGCAGGCCTCGACCCAGAACATGATATAAATGTAACTTAATTAATAGTAATAATTATAGAAAATGTAAATATATCAGAAAATTAGAAATAAATTCCAAAATAACTGAACCTGGATTCGAGTGCCGGAGGATGGTGAGGATGGGCCAGGGGCCTCAGGCGATTGTGTTGTTTGCATTCATGGCACGTGCATTTGCATGATGGTGGGTCGTGACGTACGGGTCACGGGCGCTCAGGATGGTGTACGGTGGCGGGGCCAAGTACACTCAGGATGGTGACTGTGGGTGGGTACGACCCACAGCCACTCAGTTAGGACCCGGGTTCATGCATTGCATGGTGGAGATATCGGCATTCCGTGTGACATGACTTCGTTGCGTGTGATATGCATAATAGGACATGCATCATGAAGTTGCGCATTATTATGTGGAGTGACTTACTTTCTGCGGCTTATCTACTTCGTTTGTATACATTGTTTGTTTCTTTGTTTATGTGATTATTTGTTTGTGTATGTCATACTTGAGAAGAGCATGCATCACGGTAAGATAGTTTGGGCTGATGAGTTATTTATTTTGTATTTAGTTTCGAAGTCTTAACGTTAAAGATAATCGAGTGAAATTATTGTGGACTAAGAACATTTATGTTAATTGTAAATGTTATTTGTATTTGCTTCTGCATGTATGATTCCTATAACAAGTATAAGTAGGTTGCTTACTGAGCCCGTTGATTTTGGCTCACACCACCACTCACCAGTTTTGCAGGCATGAGAAATTAGAGAACGCTTACACAGGAGTTGGTATACCGTGGAAGATCGAGACGAGAGGTTTCGAAACTAAGGATATTCAGAAAAGACTTTCGAGAATTGGATGAGACAGTTATTTCGATATTCGAGGTCATGTATTTTCGAGATTAGTGGTTATATACATTTGACTATTGTATTGATTAGAAATTCTTAGACATTGTATTAATGATGATCATTTTATCGAGGATTTTTAGCAATGACTTCTGCTGACATTAATTTGCGTTATTATGATGACGTGTAATTGATTTGTATCGACGCCTTGTATTCTCCTTAGTGAGATACGGCGGGTGCACCGTTTCCGATGCTAGGGTTCGGGAGCGGGGCGCTACAGTTGGTATCAGAGCATGGCTCTAGATCCACGGCGGAGGCTTAGATTTAGGCTATGATCTTAGAAACTAAGTTACAATTTTGCCCTTAAGTCATGATCTTAGACATGAGTATCGCTTTTTAGTCCTAAGCATGATTATGTATTGGGCATTTTATTAGAAATAAAATGTGACCTTAGAAACTAAGTAATGATCATATTAGTAAGTCACGATTTTAGATATAATCAACGATTTTTCATTAAGAGTTGATCTGAGACAATGATTTGAACATAAGTACAGATCTTAGTCGTAAGAGATGATATATTCTAAGCGTGATCTTAGAATTAAGAGATGACTTAGACTTAAGTGATGATCTTGACTATAAGTCACGATCTTAGACATAAGAGATGATTTTTGAGTAAGAGCTGATCTTGGACTTAAGCACTGATTTTAGTCATAATTGATGATTATATACAAAGCATGATTTTGGAAATAAGATGTGATCTTAGACTTAAGAAATAACAACACTAAGAACGACCCTAGAAATAAGTTATGACCTTGGATTTAAGAGGATGATCGGTTAAAGAATATGTATACCTAAGGGTATACCATACAAGGTCACTTACTTGCCTTATTCAAGTTTGATCACAACTCCCTTGCACAGTCCCTTAGCCATGATTTTAGTAACCCTAATTGGATTGTGTAAAATTAAAATATCTAAAATGTAATGTTAACCAGGATGCCCTACTGCATGCACTGGTTGATGCATGAAATTATATACGCAACAGTTACTAGGGCCGCTTCCCTGCAGCAGCAGCATTGGACCCGGTACCATGGAACGATTAATGCCTTTACCTTGACAGTAGTCACGGAATATGAGTAGGTCTAAGTTGAGATCGTATCTATTAAGAAATGATTAATAGTAGAATGATAGAAACTAAGAAAAGATTTATTAGCATTATGATCAGTAGAGTTTAGCAAAGAATATCGTACAAAGGGGTTATAGCTATGATTAAGATGTTGAACGAGCATTACTATAATAAGTACAGAGGAATGATGAAGTATTACAAATCTCGGTTTAGTGTGATTCCTAGGAACACATAAGTACTGATAGTAGGCTTGCATTGAAATAGAATAAGTATGAACAAGTAGTGGTTGTTTTTCAGGTGAGATCTAATTAAAATTAGAATTAGCGGTTGAAATAACTAAGTAATACAGTGGATCAGTGTGACGCGCGAAGCATGGTGGATTAGAATGCCCTAAGACGATCAATATTTAGTGTGCCATGCTAGGATTGGACAACTTAAGTTAAAGATTTTTTTAAGAAACGATACATATGTGGACTTTTCAGTGACATTAAGGGGGACTTAAAAAAAATAATTATAGGAAGTATTGGACTATTATTATTTTATTAGTTAAACGTTTCTAATAAGCACGTATGCTAAGATATATCCGATATTTCAAAGGTATTTTAAGATTCTACTTCTACATATTTTATACAGTGATTACAGACAAGGTTATATTGTTTTCTGAATTCGTATAGCAACCTAATTTCATTTCGACTACCCCTAACAAAATAGATACATTTTAATATAATGATGTTGTCGAAGAACGATATATTTATATATCACTTATATTTCTCGAATTTCGTTTAGCTATATTTATTTTGCTAAAATAAATTTATTTGTCAACTATCGACATTGCAAGCGTTTTACCATTTAATGCTTTTGAATATATTTATCTGCTTGCGATGGACCTATTCAATTTTGTGAAGCGGAAATAGTTTCAAAATATGTATACTTAATTTGAAAAAAAACAGTACCTTATTCAAATTGTTTGATGAAACTTTACACTTGTTGAGTTTTCAATTGTTGTATTCTGTGAAACAAAACATAGCTTTCAAAATATATGTTTCGTTGAAAAGGACAAGACACCACGTTCAAATCGTTTAGAAAAAGAAAAGAAATTTACGATTGTCGTATTTCAAGTGTTTGCATGTGATTTTACCATGATACTTTTGCGAACCAATTATATCATTGTTTTATAAATAGTCATTTGAGACACAGCATTGCGAAAACATATGTATGATACTTAGGTTATGTTGTTTACAAAAAAAAAATTAGAATGTATATTATTTTAGACAGTTAAGCTACATTCCAAATTATAGCTACGTAATCTTTTTTTCTTTTAAACTGAAGAAAATATGTCCATACACATACTTCATATACTAAGTTGTTGTTGATACCCTCCGCAAAGTAAGGACCTGATCATATAGCTAGCTCGTAAGTGTGTAAGAATTAATTTTGAGGACTTGGTTCCGGGCCAAGGAAGTGTAATGATTAACGTATTTGTCTACTCTATGGATATTTAGTGAGTATATCTAGAGACTGAATCATAAATGATAAATTTAAGAATCCGGAATTTTAGATTACAAGTATATCAGTTGAATGATACATATTAAGCGATATAAGTGAAATTGGAGCTTAACAATCTAAAAGTAGGATTGATATGATGAGATTAGGGACGTATGGGTCGAGTAGGACTACTAAGTTGTGAACCACGTAAAATGCAAGTTTCGAGGACGAAACTTTATGTAAGGGTGGTAGATTGTTACAACCGCAAGTTTTGAAGGAAAAAAAAGGTAACCGTCAGTCATGGGGGCAGTAACTTCCCCCATTAATAGCCTAAATTATTGCCTCCAATCTCTCCCCATTAACTCCCAATCCTTATCCCTATTTGACCCTCAAGCCTTACCCTTATTTTATATCCCAAAACCCCCAATTTTTTTCCTATGCCTGTTTCCCGTCCGTCAGCCATCATAGTGAAGAAAAAATATATCCCACCCCAAAATTCCCCCCAGCCGAGACTCCTCTTGGAGAAAAAGGAGAAATTGGTCGTAACTATTCCGAAGTCTATTTGTTTACGGTATATTATATTTGATCAAGTAAGTAACCCTATTATATTTGTTATGTTTTTTGTAAAAATTATATGATTATACTTTCGATTATTATCTAGGATCATGCATTCGTATACATGTTTGGATAAATGATGGTCTACTTGTATATTTCAAATGTGTGTGTATTATATATAGGAATAGAGGTGGCAGTAGCCGAATAGGCCATTGTTGTAGTATATATTCATTTATGAGATATACATATATTCTTGCAAACATATATATATATATGCTTGAATGTGTATATATATAAATCATATGCAAATGTATGTGCTGGCTGCGTGTAAATGTTGAAGGTTACAAAGTGAACCATTCAAATTCTCAATTCTCATAAAGGAATTTTGGTACACAAGCAATGTGGTACTTTCCTTTTAAGTAGAATTTGGTGACAATTTTATGTATATAAGTAAATATGTTGCCGTGCATATTTATTATTGCAAAACAATTTTCAATTGTCATGGTAACTTTACAACCAAGGTGGTACTTCTTATGTAGCTTAATTTAGTGCCATTTCCATCATATACAATAAAAATAGTTTTTTTTTAGAAGAATGCATATATGTGACATCTGTATATTTTTGTAATGAGACAATCATAACTTGCTCATTGGCATTTAAGGGTTCGCTCAGTTACAGCAATGGAACATTAAGACATCAAAATGATAACTAAAAAACGACATTTGTAGCATTATATATATATATATATTATATATATATATGTAAATCTCATTGTGGACTATTAGTGTTCGGCCGAATCAATGTTAAAAAGGAAGTCTATTTGTTATTTGGGTTGAAATATAACTCTCGACTTGTGAAATATGCTATCGGCCACTGAAAGTGTAATGGACCTAAGCTTCTAATCCATGTGGCCTGCGAAATTACAGTGGGACTTAATATACGTATGGCCTATTTCATGTCTTATAGTGTATATATATATTTTAAATGGTAACATGTGGTATAGTAAATCGACAGTGGCTTGGCATGAAAAAAATAATAATAATTGAGAAGTAACTTTTATATCCTACAGATTTATAAGTATGGGTCGGGTATATAATTGTATACATGAATATGTTTTGTAGTGTAAAGGTGAAGTTGAATAGTCAAGTTAATAAACAAATAATTAACGTACAGGTTCAATTTTGGAGATTCCGGAGGATAAGTTGGACATGTAGAAGCATGATAACCTTCTTCACAATCGAGCATAGAATAGGAAAGCTAAGTGACTGATTCGAGGTAAGTGGTCTATCTATGCTCGTTATACTGTCATGCATCAGAGGTAAATAGTCTATTTGTGTTCGTCATGTTGTCATGCATCAAATGCAAGTGGTCTATTTATGCTCGTTATGTTTATCATGCATCAGTGTGTCATTGTTGCATAACTGTAATTGAATTTCCTCTATATGTGAATTGTGTGCATATGTGATATATGTATTTACATGTGAACTGTGTGTATGTATGAGTGTGGATAAACCAGATTAAATGAAGATGAGAAGAACAAAATGGAAATGAAAATGAAAGTGAGATGAAAGAAAAGAGAGTCGGGCCAGGCAGGCCGTCGAGCCGGGCCGATTGGCCAACGGGCCGGTTGCGGTGGCAGGCCTCGACCCAGAACATGATATAAATGTAACTTAATTAATAGTAATAATTATAGAAAAATGTAAATAAATATCAGAAAATTAGAAATAAATTCCAAAAATAACTGAACCTGGATTCGAGTGCCGGAGGATGGTGAGGATGGGCCAGGGGCCTCAGGCGATTGTGTTGTTTGCATTCATGGCACGTGCATTTGCATGATGGTGGGTCGTGACGTACGGGTCACGGGCGCTCAGGATGGTGTACGGTGGCGGGGCCAAGTACACTCAGGATGGTGACTGTGGGTGGGTACGACCCACAGCCACTCAGTTAGGACCCGGGTTCATGCATTGCATGGTGGAGATATCGGCATTCCGTGTGACATGACTTCGTTGCGTGTGATATGCATAATAGGACATGCATCATGAAGTTGCGCATTATTATGTGGAGTGACTTACTTTCTGCGGCTTATCTACTTCGTTTGTATACATTGTTTGTTTCTTTGTTTATGTGATTATTTGTTTGTTGTGTATGTCATACTTGAGAAGAGCATGCATCACGGTAAGATAGTTTGGGCTGATGAGTTATTTATTTTGTATTTAGTTTCGAAGTCTTAACGGTTAAAGATAATCGAGTGAAATTATTGTGGACTAAGAACATTATGTTAATTGTAAATGTTATTTGTATTTGCTTCTGCATGTATGATTCCTATAACAAGTATAAGTAGGTTGCTTACTGAGCCCGTTGATTTTGGCTCACACCACCACTCACCAGTTTTGCAGGCATGAGAAATTAGAGAACGCTTACACAGGAGTTGGTATACCGTGGAAGATCGAGACGAGAGGTTTCGAAACTAAGGATATTCAGAAAAGACTTTCGAGAATTGGATGAGACAGTTATTTCGATATTCGAGGTCATGTATTTTCGAGATTAGTGGTTATATACATTTGACTATTGTATTGATTAGAAATTCTTAGACATTGTATTAATGATGATGATCATTTTATCGAGGATTTTAGCAATGACTTCTGCTGACATTAATTTGCGTTATTATGATGACGTGTAATTGATTTGTATCGACGCCTTGTATTCTCCTTAGTGAGATACGGCGGGTGCACCGTTTCCGATGCTAGGGTTCGGGAGCGGGGCGCTACACCTCATATTTTGCCTCCTTTCCAACCTCCTCAGATCTCACCCCGGTTTAATGAAGTTTTACTTCCTTCCCGTGTTCACGGTTTTGTTATAACTGAAGAAACATTTTGTTTAATATTTTTCAAAAGTACACGACGTACATACTGCGTATAAGTAAAACCAAAAACTGGAATCCCTGAAATCTGGGATATCCTAACCACTATAACCAAGTCTATCTACTATCATTTACAACAACTCAACTCTATCTACAACAACTACTAAGATTATCCACAACTAATAATTGTTACAAATATATTCCAATACTCCCCCTCAAGGTGGCGCATGAATGTTAACCATGCCCAACTTGCCAAGAAAACGAGAAAAATTCCGGCCCCAATGGTTTAGTGAAGCCATCAGCCAACTGTTGAGCAGCGGGAACTTTGAACGGCAAAACATGACCAGCGGCATAATGTTGGCGAACGAAATGGCAGTCGATCTCAATATGCTTAGTACGTTCATGAAAAACAGGATTAGCAACAATATGTAAAGCCGCTTGATTATCACAATGGAGGACAACAGGCTGAGTAACCGATATGCGTAGGTCATTTAAAAGAGTGCGTAGCCAAACAATCTCACTGGTGGCATGAGCCATAGCACGATACTCAGCCTCAGCAGACGAACGTGAAACAACAGGCTGCTTTTTAGAACGCCAAGAAATAAGAACAGAACCAAGAAACACCATATAACCAGTTGTGGAACGACGAGTGATTGGACACCCAGCCCAATCCGCATCACAGTATGCGGTAAGATGCAGTGGCATCGTGGCTGACAAGTAAAGACCCTGTCCAGGAGCCTTTTTAAGATAACGCAATAAATGAAAACAACATCAAGATGGCACTTACGCGGAGCATGCATAAACTGACTCAGAGTATTAACAGCATAGCAAATATCAGGACGAGTAACAGTGAGATACAAAGACGCCCAACAATACGACGATAGAAAGCTGGATCATCAACCAAAGGATCAGAGTCAGCGAAACGAATCTTCTGATCCATCGGGGTACTCGCCGGGCGACAACCAAGTAAGCCACACTCCAAAAGAATATCAAGAACATATTTACGCTGATTTAAAACCATGCCAGAGGAGGACCGGGCGACTTCTATACCAAGAAATATTTGAGAGGGCCTAAGTTCTTGATTTTAAACTTATGATCGAGGTAAGACTTTAACGCGGTGATACGCGTAAGATCATCTCCAGTCATTATAACATCATCAACATAGATTAAAACTGCCACAAAAGAGGACTCGGTGGACAACACAAACAATGAAGGATCAGCATTAGACTGCACATCCAATAGCAATAAGAGCGGATGTAAACTTAGCATACCAATTACGAGACGCTTGACGCAAACCATATAATTATTTGCGGAGCTTAAACACATTGCGCTCCCCCTCACGGGAAAAACCAGGTGGAATACGCATATAAACATCCTCAGTAAGATCCCCATGTAAGAAAGTATTGTTGACATCCAACTGATGGATATGCCAACGACGCGCCACAGCAATAGCAAGTAAACACCGAACAGTGACTAACTTAGCCACGGGAGCAAAAGTCTCGTGAAAATCCACACCCTCAATCTGGGTGTAACCACGAGCAACTAAACGGGCCTTGTAACGCTCAATAGTACCATCAGGATTATACTTGATCTTATAAACTCATTTAGAATCAATAGTGCGCTTATCAGGTGGTAAAGGCACAACAGTCCAAGTCTGATTAGCCTCAAGAGCAGAAATTTCACGCTGCATAGCATCACGCCAATGAGCATGCTTAACCGCCTGTCTAAAAGAAACTGGCTCATCCCCATCAGTGATGGCCGCAACATAACAATGATATGAAGGTGACAACCGCGCATAGGAAAGATAACGAGATAAAGGATATACCGTGGAATTGGCCGTAGGAGCGGGTGGCACAGCGGATGGTACAAGAGAAGATGGCAAAGCAACATCAAAGTCTGCAAGATGTCGCGGCAGTTGACGATGCCGGAGCATGCGAGGAGGCTGAGAAGGGGCGGCTGAGGCGGGCATGACCTCAGCCGAAACAACTGGAGGTGACGCTGGCTGTGTAGAAGTAGTGGATGAAGCAGGCTGGTCGGACGATGGGATAGAAGGTTCAGCCGAAGGATTAACTAGGTCGGCTGAAGACACAGGCTGCGAAGACACGTGGTACGGCTGGGGCGTGACATCCCAGCCAGAAACCGTAGGAGAAACTGGGTGCAAAGGAGCACCATTGGAAGGAACTGAACCAAATGGAAACAAGGTTTCATAGAAAGAGACATCCCGACTAACATAAAGTTTACGACTCGATAAATCAAAAATTTTGTAACCCTTTTGTGAGTGGGGATAACCAAGAAAAATGCCAGGAGTCGAACGCGAAGCAAACTTGTCATTAGAACCATGAACATAACCATAACAGAGACACCCAAAAATGCGAAGATGTTGATAAGTGGGTAAACGTCCCATTAATACCTCATAGGGGGTTTTATTGTTAAGAACAGCAGTGGGCATACGATTTATAGACAAACAGCAGTTAAGACACATTCCCCCCAAAACAAGACAGGCAAACAAGCATGAAAGCGAAGAGCACGAGCGACTTCCAAAATATGACGATGTTTACGCTCAACAACACCATTTTGCTGTGGTGTGTAAACGCATGATGTTTGTGAATCTATCCCCTGGTGAGCATAATATAAGAATGGTGGTGCTAGTGAACTCTAACCCATTATCACTACGCACACGCTTGATAGGCCGGTCAAACTGTGTTCGAACCCAAGAGAAAAAATGTAACAAATGACACTAACTCAGATTTCGACCCCATCAAATATACCCAAGTAGTACGACTGTAATCATCAACAATAGTCAAAAAATAACGTGCGCCAGACAAGCTAAGTGTTTTATAAGGCCCCCAAATATCACAATGAATAAGATCAAAAGGTTGCGAAGTGTACTAGTACGAAGCGAAAACGGTAAACGTGCTTGTTTAGCTCGACTACAAATCACAAAAGACATCTTTAGGAAACAACAACAGAAGGTAAAAAACGAAATTTGGAAGAGGAAGATGACCCATGCGACGATGCCAAATGAACTCGTCATCTTTTATTGCAGCAAGAGTAGTAGCACAGGACGGAAACAAGACTGTAGAGACCATCATGCTGCCTACCCACTCCAATCAGCTTTTCGACGGCATCTCCTGTAGAACACAGAAAGTGGGTCCAAATGTCAGTACGCAATTTAAATCCTTCACCAAACGACTCACAGAAATAGAGAAAAGCAAACTCTGGAACGCCCAAGACATCGTGAAGAACCAAAGATTCTGAAAACGAATGTGCCTATAGCACGCACCGGAACATGAGTACCATTAGGAATTTGCACGGTAGCTGCCACTTTATCAGTAATGATAGTAGAAAACAAAGATAAATCATTAACAATATGAGCATTGGCACCACTATCAAAAAGCCAACGAGACGACAAAGATGAGTCAAAAGGCAATACCCGTGGCAGTCTGGCTAGCCGTCGGAACAGTGGACCCAAAATTACCTCCATTCAAGTGCTCAACAAATTGAGCCAGTTGCCGCTGCTGAGCAAGGGTGAGTCCTACAAAAGCAAGAGGCCCAGCAGCCTCTGCTGTGAGGCCGTATGCTTCGGCCTAGCCAAAGCTGGGACGGCTGTCTAGCCAAGCTGGTGACGGCTGTCCAGATCCAGCAGCCCCCTTTCCGGAACGATTGCGACTCACTGTCCAATCTGCAGGATACCCGATGAGATCAAAACAATTTCACGACGGTGACCCACCTTGCCACAATGTCGCACTTGGCCGCTCACTTCTGCCCTTGGATTTCGCCGTCCGGCCGTCGTGAGGACCCATGCCGCCAATGCGGCTGCCTCAAATTGCGGCAAACGGGTTTGGGCGACAGCCCGCTGTTTTTCTTCCTGCGCCACAATCGCATATACACGCCCAAGTGAAGGTAAAGGGTCAATGCTCAAAACATGCGAACGTACCGTATTGAAAGTCTCATCGAGGCCCATAAGAAAATCAAAGACCATCCCCTTTCGCGAACAGTTTCCAACGATTTGAATAAACCACACGTGCACAAACCGCAACTGCAAACGGGAATCTCCTCGAACGACTGCAATTCTCCCCAAAGTGACTTAAGGCGGCCATAGTAGACCGAAATTGGACTACGCTCCTGGCGAAGTGAAGCAATCGCGCGGCGTAGCTCGTATACGAGCATCCATTCCTTGCGTGAAACGCTCTTCAAGATCAACCCATACATCACGAGCCAAATCAGCATGTGCGGCCGTGCCTTGGAGTTCTTTCACCAATGAGTTAGACAACCAAGCCAAGACTAAGGCATTGCATTGTTGCCAAATTGCATAATTGGCAGACGTAGCTTCAGGACGTTTAATAGTCCCATCGACAAACCCTACTTTGTTCTTGGAGCGTAAAGCATTAACAAATGCTTTCCTCCAGATGAAGCAGTTTTCACCATTTTCGCCTAACGGCTGAGTGACAAAAGAAAGACCAGGATGGTCAGAAGGATGCAGATAATAAGCAGACTTTGGATCAGTCGTATCGATTGATTGTTCTGCCATAATGGAAATAAGTTTCGCACACAACTTTGATGCGAAAAGAATAAAAAATGGTGCTTTGCTGGACACAAACGCAAAGGCCACTGGAATAGACAATCGACGATGACGGCGATGAACGATTAGCAATTTGATCAGACCTAGGGCTCTCATACCATGAAGAAACGTTTTGTTTAATATTTTTCAAAAGTACACGACGTACATACTGCGTATAAGTAAAACCAAAAACTGGAATCCCTGAAATCTGGGATATCCTAACCACTATAACCAAGTCTATCTACTATCTTTTACAACAACTCAACTCTATCTACAACAACTACTAAGATTATCCACAACTAATAATTGTTACAAATATATTCCAATAATAACTATGTTTTCCGGAGTATTTTCTTAATAATTAACAAATGCTCATGTACTAATATAAAGTCACATAAGTCATAAAAAAAATATCCGTTCAACAAACAAATTTTCTTTACATCTTACCTCTCTATCAGCAAAATATTAACTGACCAACCACTAAATGTCGCATGTACAAAGTGAAATACCACTACTTTTTTTTTTTTTTTTGGAAAAAAATGTCGCCCGTACCATCTCTGTGTCCAATGCAAGGATAAGAAGAGGAGAAGCTATCTTGAAATTAAGTACTTCGTCATAGTTGATTTGTCTAAGGTAGTTTGTCATAGTTGATATATCCAACGTGGCGTATATGGCGTATATTACACTATGTTGACAAATACACTGACTATTTTTTACTCCAATTCAACTATGATAGTATTTTTGATAGTATTTTTTCGACGCGGAAAATTAAAGAGGATATAAAATCGGTCTGTTTCCGGCTAAGAGGATACTTGATCAAAGATGGTATCTTTCTGTTGTTGCGAGCAACTGCAGTACATTAGAAGAACCACATTCTACATACTTCAACAGCTGCACTACGACATACACATGCAACCACATGATTCGTATTTTGTAAGTTGCTAACTAAGCTAAATTAGCTAAACGTGCACCCAAATAATTGGGAGTTTCAGTCAGAATTCTTCACGCTAAGCCAGTTGGTGCAGACAGAAACTAAAGTGTAAATCGCACGTTAGCTTCGACACTTTGACCTTCGACAGCACAAATTACAGCTGCTTTTCGCTGCCCAAAAGTACCATTCTTTTTAGTGCTTGTCCCCTTACAGTTATACAACAAACATTCATAGCATCATGCACTGCAAGTACAACCACAAGACACCAATATCTGCCACCGCACGTAAGATTCCCTAACCACCTCTTAGAGCAAAAGGTGAAATCCCTCATCCCGGAGGCCTCACCGTCCCAGCCCCAAGAAGCATGTGTGGATGATGCAAATCAGGAGCCCAACGACCTCCTAGATTGGGTGAGATCTTAAGCAATGACTCACACAAAGTGTCTTCATGCAAACCAGGCCGAAGCAGCAGAGAAACACTCACCCTGTGCGTGTCCCTGGAATCGAACTCCTGACCTCTTGGAGAAAATTTCAACCCGAGTACCAACTCCCCCACACCCAACCCCCTCCCCCCCCTCAAAGGGGGGAAAAGAAGTGATTTTTCCTGCCTACCCCCTATAATATCATTCATTATTGGGTCTCAATAAGATGCTGCTATATTGACAAATTACATCATCATAAGAATCCAAGGACATCTGCAGTCATATTTTATTGCTCTCCTATGCCAAAAAATAATGAATGAACAATAAATTATCCAAGTGAAAGGAATAAGATGGAAAGGAAATGATCAAAATGCCCTAATAATTACTCTTGAGCAGAAACACATTTGCTATTAACATACTCATCTGGAGTTCGATACATATCAATATATGTGCATGTTAGTTACAAGCTATCTTCTCATCCAACCGCATATCAAGCATCCTTGTCAGGCGAACCGTAGCCGTAGGGGTTCTTGCTGGCCCAATTCCACTGATCTCTGCACATATCTTCAATCCCATATTTTGCTCTGCACAAATTTCACCCATAGAGGAAGGGCTTTAGCAACTGAGTACCTTCTGCTCTTCTATCATTATTGCGATTTTTTTTTTTTTTGGTAACAAAAACTATCAAGGAAAAATGAAGTGATATATGAACTTACTTCCAGTTCAATTCTCGTTCTGCTTTTACTGTTGATGCATATACAGTCTCAGCATCTCCAGGTCGACGTGCAGCCATCACCAGTGGGATTTTCTAAACAAGTGCGATTAAACAAAGTTTTACCACAACACTACACATCAAACATTGTCTCGTGAAAAAGAAAGCTTTTCTTATCTGTTGCACAAAAAAAAAAGGCTCCTGGCTCTCTTTAAACTTAATCATCTTATTATTCCATTCCCAAGACAAGAGAGATAACTAAAACATCCAACGACAGAGGAGAAGAAACTGTATCATTTCCAACATTCCTAAAGTGCCCACATGGAACAGACTCAGATCTTGACTCAACCTATATTGATTGACTGCAACTAACGTGTGCAGACATCATTAAATAATGTTTGCAGGAGTTCAAAAATTAACTAAAAATTACAATCTTGTTTATCGAACCAATTGCACCATCCGTAGCTGAAAAAGACAGGTAAAGACAGAAATTTTGGAGCAGCGATAAAAGCATCTTGCTCGGACACATTAAACCAGACACCAGTAGTTTAAGATCAGAAACTTTCAAGTCACGATGATAAAGAATAGGTGTCCATTTGCTATTAAAACGAAAGTAGTTTCCAATAGAATCACACAGAGAGAATAAATATCAAAATCCAAGGGCTAGTACCTTCCCCGATGCCTTCTCAAACGCAGCTACCATTTCCAAAACTGACGTTCCTATCCCTGTTCCCAAGTTGTAAACTTCACAACCTGAAGTTCCATGAAACAAACTTTGAATTAGTGATGAGATTTTTGTAAAGCAGAAAGAAACCAAGGAACACTCGGCAGGCCAAAAGAAAAAAATTGTAAGCAAAATTAGTACCAATTTTGTCATCGGATAGCTTGTCCAAGGCAGCTATATGACCATCTGCTAAATCCACTACATGAATGTAGTCACGCACCTGAAGAGCATAACACAAAAAGACAATTTAAGCAAAAGCTACATCAGCTCAGCAAGTCAGAGTAGCATGCCCAGCTACCAAAGACTTTGACATGGACAAACACTTCCAAACTACGTTTTTTGACACATGATGGCAAGGGGTATCAACTAATCATATAAAACAAGAGATCATATTAACTCTGATAAATCTGACTTACGCCTGTGCCATCCTTAGTTGAATAATCATTTCCGAAGACTGTCAAAGCAGGCCGTCTGCCAACTGCCACTTGCTGCACAAATGGCATGAGGTTGTTTGGAATTCCTCGTGGATCTTCACCAATATGTCCACTGGGGTGTGCACCAACTGGATTGAAGTACCTCAGCAGTATGATCTTCCAGTCTAAATCTGAGCGCTGAATGTCACGGCATATTTCTTCGATGTATAGCTGAATTGATTGATCTCATTAGAAACAAACAAGAAATTCAATGAAAGTGAAAAACTGAGTACGGATAAAACACGTGCTAGAAGTGAACTTAATCGCATTTGGACAAGAATAGCTGAAGAAGTACCTTGGTTCGCCCATAACAATTCACAGCACAGAGTGGGAATTCTTCAGTGCAAGGAACCTCCTTTGGCCAACCATAAACAGTAGCAGACGATGAAAACACAAGCTGAAAGCTTTCAAAAGTAAATTAGAACACTAGCATATATCACAAAATGCCAAGAACCACATATACCATATAACATGATACAAGCAAATGATGAACCTTTTTGCATCCATGATCAGCCATAACTTCCAGCAAAGTGATGCTACCGATGAGATTATTGTCATAATACATCAAAGGCTTCTGGACGCTTTCACCCACAGCTTTTAATCCAGCAAAATGAATTACAGCATCAAACCTGCACAGAGGATACCAAGTTATTAATACACATAATACATCTGATACATCAAATTCGAAACCAAACTGTGACAGCTTTTCTTCCAGCCAATTTCAAGTGAATACCGAAGGCCAATTTACAACCTTTGCATCCAAGCAAAAAGCTTAAAGAATACTGTATATACTGAGCCAAGCAATTTAGTACGACATACTAAACTGTACAGTGACTTACTTTTCTGAAGCGAAAAGCTTATCCAGAACAGGTTTATCACGAAGATCCATCTGCAAGTAGGAAAAGGCTATTAAAAAATTAATTCTTTCCTCACATAAGAAGCCTAAAAACCAAGAACTAATTGAATTGGAGAGGGTGACATGCAATTCGGGAACAAAAGCAATTACATACCTTCGAAACAAAACCCAGATTAAAAATAAATAAAAAAATTAACAACACAACAAACACCTAATCTTTTAAGGCTGCAATTTACCACATAACTCCCCAACTCTCACCCCTTATTGGTTAACGAGCACGATATAGAACCCAATTGATCCAATTTTCTAATTACAGGACAAAGTCATTCAATAAGATATTATCATGGTAACATGCAAAATTCACATCACCGCCGTAAAGGTCGGAACTTTGTAAAAATTTAATATCAGAAAACATTAAAACATACAAATCACACAATTAAAGAGAGTACCTGATGGAAGACGAGGTCGGATCCATGAACACCGGCGAGTTCTTTGACTCTTTTGATGGCAACATTGGAGGAATTGTCCAAATTATCCACCACGACAACTTTATGGCCACCTTGAAGCAATTGAAGCACTGTGTGACTCCCAATGTAACCAGCGCCTCCAGTAACCAAAATATTCATTTTCTTCGACATCTTCTGTCACAAATTCGTACGAGGGTCTACTCTCTTTAGCTTCTGTACAAGAATATGAAAGGATACGAGAGTAATTTATACAATTCGAACAAGAATCCTCTTTTGGGCCCGTCTAGAATATATACGTCCTCGCAGGAGTCTTCGAGAGAAGTAGGAATAATAAACCAATAAAATTTCAATCCCAATATGAATATGCCGCGTTGCTTTTCTTCTTTTTCTGTACTAAGTAGGAAAAAAATGTAGCAATCGACAAGTTTAAAGGTGAGAAGTTAGTTAGAGTTTCGTTGCTGCGATTTTGTTGGAAAATGTAAAATAATTAAAAAGCAGTAAAAGAAGTTTTGGAGTGGAAGAAAAAGCTAGGTAAGTTCACGTGCCACGTGGGTAAAGGTATCACTGATTTTGGCAAAAGGTCGAGAGTGTGCTAAATAGGATCGGTGGAGCCCGTGATGGGGACTTTTGATGATTCACGGTGGTGAGCTGGCTGTGGTCGGTGGAGAAAAATACAACCGGCGTAGTAATAAAACTACTCCTACCAAGAATCATACTCATTATGTTCCAACGACAGCAATAATTACTATTATGATATGAAGAGGGTGAGAGTCAGACAAACGATAGATCTATCCCAAATGATAGAGAGTTTACTTCTAGTAAAACCCCAGTTGTATGTGTACCTGCATAGATGACATAATAATAGTTATATAGTGTATTAATGTACTAGTGAAAGAATTTATCAACACAAATAGAAATTTAATAAAATTACTCCTGCATAATCAAAATACTAAACATGCAAATCTTGTCATAATAGATGTAAGACGGCAATTTGTGTTTAATATAATGACACTTATCACTATTAGTCTCTTTTCTATTGAGCAAAAGTAACTAAGTGTATTACTTAGGCTGAAAAGAGAATGTGGTAAAACACATTTGTTTATACTTCGTAGTTCCTCTTTATTATTCTACATAAAAGTGGCGTCACAACTACAATAACATTACTCCATTACCATATAGCTTCTGTCTATGACAGAATATGGAAAGGTCGGATGTATGCAACCAAACACATGTGTTAAAAACATACAGATATTATTTACCGATACACCATAATAAAAAATACATCAAACTGTGTCGAACAATTGATACTTCACTATAAAACTTGCGTCACAACTGTTTCCAAAATATTGTTCTTAAAATATTAATCTTAAAAAAAAAATTCAAGTTACCTCAAAAACCAAAAGGGAAAAGGAAATACATAAGAATTAGTATGTTAAGTAGCTGTTCGTTACTTTTCCATTGAAAAAACAAACAAACTCAGAGATAATCTAAGTGAGAAGGGCCGACATTATAGAGTGGTTCCGGTTCCAACAGAAAGCCCTTAAATTTATGAGAGAAATGAGGAACAGAAAACTAACCATTGGAGTCTTCCTATTGAATGCGGACGGCGCGACCATAAGTACTAGGGAATTGCGATCCGGCACGATGCATAAAAAATTGACAATTCGGTCAACATCGCTCGACATTGGCCTCAACCGACAAAACCGCCGTTTGATCGAATCGAAGAAACTAAAATAAATTCTCCAACTTGTCTGTTCGCTAAATCCAAGGAAAAGAAAGAAGAAAACTGTAAATTTAACTTTAGCTCAAAGGAAACACTTTCTGGAGTTGAAGAAAGGATGTAGACTTCAAAGGACGGGAAAGTGTGCAGTTGCGGTGGCCGGCGGCAAGGGGATACAGACGACGTTGGTGGAAGCGGGATGTGATCGGAGGAAGGAATAGTCCGAATAGATACCGTTCAGTTGCCACTTGGCACAATTTTAATGTGAAATCCAATTTTGGGCCTTACTGTTCGGTGGTTTTGGGCCTAAACTGCTTCAGGCCCATGAAAATTAACTCCATACCGGTAGGCGCTTGCAGCTCTAAGGTCTCTCTTTTCCTAACAGTTGAAAAACCAACACTATGGTGCTCGATAATTTCCTAGGTTCTTATACCATTAACGTGAGACGTGTGATATTAAGCATAAATAAGTGTATACATTGTTGTTTGTCAATAATTTCTCCCTCCCCCCAAAAAATGTTGTCACTGCTTTAGATAATTTATCTTGACTTATCCAGAAGAGTCAACTATTACAAATATTTTTTGGACGAAAAGAGTAAGAAATTTTATAATTATAGCGTATAAAAAGAAGGGGTTTTCTTAGGTCCGTCTCACTGAATCCAACTTTATGTAATTTGGATGTTGTGTTCATTATTGTGTAAGGCTTTTTTCAAGAAAAAGAGTCCAAACATACAAATGCGAATTCAATGAACGAGAGTTGGCGTTCTTTTGAAAAGACTGAAGAAAAACACCAGGAAGAAAGGTTCAGGTGCAAGATGGAAGTTATATCCAAACATCAATCACTACACAAGCAAAAAGAGTATACCACTTTCACGACATAGCTCAGTCAGTACTCGAATTGGAAAATTAGTTCAGTCGGCACTCGAATCGGGAAATTGCTCCAAGAAAAAGAGTATGCCGGGGAACTTTACAGAAAGAGTACTGTTTTGGATCCTGAATTAGTATCAAGCACAGCATGATGCCTTGTTTTCCTTGAATGCAGTCATGCCATAATAGGAGCCAAAAGCATAGTTTGGAAATGTAATGCTGCAGTCTTTAACGTGCCAAGGCAAGCCAAAGCGTGAACGTGATTAGTTCCAGTAAGATCATTGCAGTATTGGATATCATACGGCTTGTCTGTCCAAAACTTGTTCTTCAGGCGTCGCTGGATCAGAACTCAGCAGCCTTTCAGCTTCATCATTTTTTTTGGAAACAAGATAAATAGTATATGGATCAAGTCGAACCATGACCTGAAAAAATGCACCATAATGGAGGTGCAACCTGTACAAAGGTCGAAAGATGGCGTAGCAACAAACTGCTTGCCATTAAAACCAAAGCAAAAGAACAAGACACGACAAGGCAACAGGTTGCCTTGCGCAATTTATATGGAACATAAACATGAGGTTACTAACTAACGTGAATTACACCTGTAATGTTCGCTGGAACATGCTCCAAACCGACAAGCTAGCAAAATCAAAAGTATAATCTAGCCATACTGTATGATAGAAGATAAGGCTCGGATAAGAATTATGCACGACTCTATATACATGTGTGCATATAAGACGTGTTATATCATTAGGTATAAAAGAAAGGCCTTCATCATTTGCCTCGGCTTAAAGTCTCCATTTCTGAAATAAATGATGAGCCAAAATTGGGTCATTCACGTTTATTAAAAGTGGACAGTAGAGTGCTTATACCATCCAAAACTCATTTACATATTATCGTAACATCTGTTGATGTACCTCATAGTTGGGTCGTATCTTTCTTAGGTCTAAAATGTGATGTTGTACCTGATTGTTTAAATCATACCTCTATTTCGGTACAACGATAAAGAGTTTACTATGGTCAGTGCAGTGATTTTGAGTCTCGCGTGTCTACCATTTCACCACTAAGGCATCTTGATAACAAAATCGTTAAGCCACTATTAATACGCTCGTTCAGAAGAACATTTGGTATAGACAGATACTACTATCAGATATACTCTTCGATATCACCAGGATAGCTGTGGAATTTGTAGTACAAGAACTTGCCTCTTCAAGATTTTCAAGCTCCATTATTTGCTTTATCTGTTCAGCAACATTTTCCTACAAGATATAAAATATCAAATCAAAAACAGGAGTTCGAAGAGATTCTGCAAATTATTCTTTAGTTGATGATTCTGAATCCCAAGTTCATTGAACATTTTGCACATTTGTTAACAATTCTCCTAGTTTAAAGACACAAATCAAAACCAAAACTTCTCTAAATCATTCAAGATAATTTGAAGGGGGGCTCACAAGTTTGGCCAGACACAGTATCAGTTGCCACTTCAGCAGCAAGAACATCGGAATCCATCTCTACCTCAACAATCTGCAGCACCAACAACAACAACATTACTCTATTCTATAGCGGGGTATAGGGTCGGATATATGCAATCATACCCTTGCGTTAGAAACACACAGATGTTGTTTTCCGATAACCTATAATGAAAATTGCGTCAAACTATGTAAACCAACTACCACTTCAAATATAAGAAGCGCAACCAATTTAGTGAGTCATTTTGTTTTATTCTATCAAAATCCAAAGTCATGGAAGGTGTGTCCTTAACTCTAGTGGAAATGAAAATGACCTCAATAATCACAAATTGTGGAAGAAGTTAATCTACAATACTAAAATTGGTATAAGTTGATTATATCACTAAATTTAACAATTAAACTGGAGAGATTTACATTAAGTAAAAAGCGGGAACTGAATATGATTTGTCTAGTTGCCAGTTGCGATCCTCAAGTAAAATGTGCGAATTTTAAATTTTTATTTATCGAATAAATCTTCTGAAGTATTTTCTTAGGTGGATCGTTTCACGCATATTAAGGTTTTAATAAACTATCATATACGACATTATGTTTTTTTTGGGGTATCATTTACGACATAGTGTTAACAAGTAATCTTACATAATGTGTTATGTGTGAGCTCTCTCTAAGAAGACAGAGATGTGTCCAAGACTTAAAAGTGTCTGATGTGATTTATTTTGCTCTTATAAACTGATCAATAATAACTTCATGTGTTTATTCAAAAATGCTAATAATAACAGTACAAAAAAATGTAACCAAACTCATCATGCCTATGTGCCAAACGCTGACGTAGACCTCTATGTTAAAACTTTGGAACAGCTTTCAGATAAATAAAAGATACACATACGCGCGTACACATACATATATATATGTAAACACACATATGCATGGTCGATGTGATGGGTGAGGGGTGCGGGTGTAGAACGGGAGGCGGTGTTTTTTTTGGTTGAGACTTAACCTGAGTTTTGAAACCAAGTACTCCGACGTTTATACAACAATACATACACATATCACAACGACAGCAAAAACTATCGTCAGGGTCTGAAGAGAGAAGGGGAATCAATCATTCAATAGCTATCATTCTTCTTAAGAAGCCGTAGAACATAAACTTCTGCAGATTTCGGAATGCAAGCAGGGTACATGCACCTAAAATGACACAAGAATATCATAACCTTAGATTAATTTTAAAAAAAACTCGGTCATTCATTAATTTACAACAGCCCTGCGCTACAGATAGGAAATTAGTCACATATTGTTAGTTACTGATCATTCACAATGGTTTCCACACAATTCTATGCATGACCAGACAACAACATCATTACCTATTGTCTTATAGGCTTCTGCCTATGACGGAATATGGAGGGGTCGGATGTAGGTATAATCAATTATACCGCAACACACTTTCAACACTTAGTCATACAAATGTGGATTTATGTACAAGCTCTCAAATCTATGAGCGGTGTTACGATGTCTCCCTTAAATCATCAAGATCTTTATCTCCAGACGCCAATTTGCAATCCATTTCTAGTGTTGCCAACCAAGAATCCACCTGAAAGGAATAAAAACACAGCAAACAACAAGCATCAGATGATACGAAACGAATTCGGACTGTTCGGATCAAATGATATCTCTAACATATTAGAGGCTTTCATACTCTTGGAAAAAATAACTTTCTATTCAACATTTTACTTTATACATCACCATCAACCTCAAAGCATCCCTCAGTACCAGTTGTCCCATTTGAAAACTTTCATCAGCCATGCGTGCGTTATCACAACGAGTACAACAGGTAAAGGTAAATGATCACTGCTTGGAACAACACACAACAACAACACTACCCCATTGCCTTAGAGGCTCCCGCCTATGGCGAGGTATGGGGGGTCAGGTGTACGCAACTATATCTATGTATTAGAAACACAGAAGTTGTTTCCCCATGATCCATAATGATGCGTCAAGCTATGTCGATCAACTGCTACTTCACAATATAAGAAGCGCAGCCAATTAGTAAGTCATTTTGCTTTATTCCATCATATTTCAAAGTCAAGGAAGAGTGTGTTCATCACGGCTTGGAAGTAAGGTGCAAAACTAAGATATGATAATCTTGATATTTTAGTTTATTTGATCTACCATAGAGTAAGACACGCTGGGTTATAATTAAATGACATTGCAACGGATCACTAATTCCTGCAGGTGAACATTTTAAGCTAGAAAAAGACAAGTGTTTTAAAATCCAGAGTACTATTGAATGAATTATACTCTGCCGATGCGTAATGTTTCAGCCAAGACAGCCAGCTCTAGTCAATCTACTTATGTATGAATCACATTAATCTCAAAAGGTAAGCATTACCTGCATTTTAGAAGCACTTGAGCATTCATATCTTAGACCATGTTGAGTTAAGATATAAAAGCAATAATATTTCCTCATCTTCTCTAGTAAGATTAGGAAGAGGACCAACACCAACAACATCTGACAGCAGAGTGGAATCTTGAGGGCTCAAATCTGCCAGAAAAAGGAAGGGTCAGTTAAACTGTAGACGCATCTAAATTTCGGATGGGACACATACATGCATTCCCTATAATAAATTTGTAAAGATCCAACTGCAGTCTTAGTTTCTTACATTGAATTAGTGATAAATAAGACAAGCAAAACTGGATGTTTTTCTTCATGTTGGTAAAGGAGATATCCTAAAGGAAGAGCATGAACATGATTGACATTGCTTACCAGTTGATGACAAATATAAATAGATACAGGATCCATAGAGGACAAGGAACCTTGGTAACCAATCATCAACTTCAGTATCATCAATGGGAGGAGGTTCTCCAGGCAGTGTAGCCCATCTCTGCAAAAGAACAAGGACTTGTTAACAAGGTCATGATGAGACAAAAGTACCATAAGAATAGCAGAAGATTTATACCGTTCTTATGTATAGATAGCCTGATAGTCGAGCAGATCGAAGTATTTCATCAAGATGCTCTAATCTACGTAGAGGAAGGGCATTTTTAGGTTAACGAAGTAATAACATTCGAATCTACCAAACTTCACAAAAGATGAAGCATACTCCTTACTGTGCTTTCAAATGAGCTTCCCTCTCTTCTAAGTCAGTTATCTCTGATCGAAGAGATGTGACTTCTGCAGCAGTTAGAACAACCTGCAAATTAGTTTAACAGTGAATCTTGCCCTGACTAGAAATCAAATAATAGCAAAATAAAAACTTCAGCAAAATGGTAGTCAACCTTTTCCTCATAGTCTGCTCCTGATCCCCAAGACAAACCACGTAAACCAAATAAATTTAACATGAGTGAAGCATTCTGCAATTTCCGATGAACCCACAAGAGGCTGTTGGACCTACCAAAATTAATAATAGAAGGCATGTCAATGAAGCTGGAACAGTTCAAGAAAGGTCCAACCTCCCCCCCCCCCCCCCCCACCCCTAAATCTATCACTTTAAGAAGACTACCTCAGCTGACTATTGGTTCTAAAATCTGAAAGAGGAGTTTGACTCTGATCTTGCTCTATGCCAGAGGTTGAAGCTTCAAAATGTTCGGGATAGAATTTGATTCCTCTGGGTTCATCACCCATTAAGATCAATTACAGGAGCAAATATCTAAAAATGAAACAAGAAACTGTTGCAATGAAGATTTAAAATATATCAAGAAACATAGTCAATACATATGTTAGTTTGAAACCTTAAGTTTATAAATGGGTGGCAGTAAAAGTAAGCCTCTAACACACTGTTTTAGCTCATGAATGGAGAAATAAACGTTAACTTACAATGCCTCATCATCATAAGGTATTATGTTATGAATGTACACACTCTACATGAAAGTGTTTGTTGTTTGATTTCATATAAATCTCAGAATATGGACAAATCCAAGCAAGTAGAACTTCTTAAACCACATAAAAAGAGTATCTACTCCAGTCTATGAGTGAAAAGGATGTTTATCAAGTCCAACGTCGATTGGGAAGCAGTTCGGTGCGAATGTTAGAATTTGATGGTTGATATGTGAATGGCAATTGAACTCTTCAAAAGCTGGAAAAAAAAGAGAAAACGCTTCCATGTGAGATTCATCCAAAATGCGACATAACTTATCAGATAACTTTGTTTTGGTGTCATTTTATTCTGGATAAAGTACAATTCAAGAAGTCACCAGCAAAGAGAACCCAAAACTAAACACCAAGCTATTATCAGATCAGTTGACACGCGTTTAGGCATTTCCCAAAAGGTGTTACTAGTATTATTTCTTTTACTACAAAGAAGCACTAAATCAATTAGGTGCTGCATCAACCAATTCCTATTCTTCAATTCATTATCTCCAGAAAGGCATTAATGCAGACAATTTCTTCGGACTCTGCTCTGGGAATCAAAATCACAAAAGAGCTTCACAAATACCTGCTAATTAACAAGCATACGACAAGAATAAAAAAGACCAGTCAATCACAACTGCAAGAGGAAACTAGAAGCCCAAATGCTGATCCTTCATTCATAGCTCACTGCAGAATAATGCATAATACTAAATGGCACATGGCATCCCTACAATTCAGCACCCAAGCCATGCAACTAGACACGTGACGTCACTTGGCAATCCTACACAAGCATGATTGGCCACTTGATACTACCTCATAACTCCTCAAGATGCATTGGCCTGCCTCAACATATAAAAAGGCTAAAACAATGAGGGACACAATCAATTCTATGAGCAAATATCCTAACCTAAACTCACAAATGAAAAATTTCTCTAATATTCCAACAAATCACTATGATTAAACTTGAAAGTATGAGGTTTTCACCGGGATAAAACTCTATAGGCTCCAAAGTCGTTGCCTGTGCAGGTTCTGTTTACAACAACTACCATTAGTTTCATCATTTGGATCATCCGGTGCTTCTATATAAACATCGGACTTTGCTAGTAGATAATAACTGGATAGGAAAAGAAGCCAATTAACCAGTGATCCTACAGAGAACTAACACAGCGAGAAAAATCATGATCAAAGGGACAACAAGGAAACGACTTAAGGAATTTCGCCAATTTTGGAAAATTTATATGGTTGATCAAACAGAAAAACCAAAGAATTTTGGCTAAAAATAACATCAGTAAGCATAAAAAAGGTTATAGAATTGTGAACCCGTACAGGCGGCAGAAGTCTCTGTATCAAAAAAATGATTTGGAAGTGGAAACCGTACGATGATGAACTAGAGAGCTAAGAAAGAAAGGTAAAGTAACATTGATTTTCTGTTGAGAAGCGAAAGTGGTTTAAGAGGAATAGGTTGGACTGTTGGTCGCGCCGTCTGATTGGTTTGCCTATTCGTTATTGGAAGTTGATGACTTACATCACCACTCTCCGGATGATCCTCATATTAGGCCTCTAATCACACGACGCTAACAAAAGTGTTCTTTTTAAAAGAAAAAAAGTAACAACGGACTCTTTTATACACGTGACATCGTATGATTGGAAGCCTCATATTTTGACTCAAATAAGACTTTTCTAATCTCATCCGCACCACGCCCTCCTTCAATCAATTGTCGGCTTAACGAGGGGCCAACTCGGCGACACTTTTAAAAAAACAAAAATGTAATATTGTATTTTTAATTAAAAAAATATAAATATGATACAAACGAAAAAATTCTTCAAACAATCATGACGCCATACGGTGTTTTAGTTTTGTTTAAATTTGTTCTTCCTCATTTCAAGTAATACAGCATACCACATCCCCCTTGACACGGGAATGAGAAAAACAAATTTAAAAAAACATGAGGCGGCATCATGAATAGCGTCTTAGACGCACTCATAAGACGCTATTCAGTTAGCGCCTTAAATGCTCTTAGACGCTATTTTAGCGCCTTAGATGCTCTTAGACGCTATTTTGAAGAGTGCTTTGATCGTTTGAAATTTTTTTTAAATCGTACATTTATAATTTTTCTTATTACAAATATAATATTTTTTAAATCTCGTCTACAACTTCCAAAGAACGTTTTTCATCCTAAGTTGTAGGGTGAAGATAGTAATAACAATAATGATGTAAACTACAAAAGACAAACAAAGTGTAAAAAAATATACTACTACTTCTATTTATCGAGTCACGCAGTTTATGTCACAATTTTCATGTTATAATTTTATGATGAATTGTGATAATATGGTTATAATAGTGAGTCAAAATTTGGAATAGCAATGTTATATGAAATTGTAGTGATAAATTACGAACTTGACTAATGTGAAGAAATAAACAAAAAGAAGATATCCAGTCTAACTCATTGGTATACATAATTTACGCTCTTACCTTCATTTCAGTTTACATTTACGTTATAATTTAAATAGCTAATTAACGTGTGACTCTCTTCCTTGAGATCACATGTTCGAGCTGCAAAAACAGCCTCTTGCACAAAAAAATAGGATAAGACTGTGTATATCATATCGTGAAGCAATCTAGCCCCTTTTCCGGACCCTGCGCAAATGCGAAGACTAGTGCACCAAGAACGTATTTTAACTTTTTATAATACACGAAGGAAGATGATAGAAAGAATGATAAGATCCAGACTCTATATATTATATATATATATATATATATATATATATATATATATATATATATAATATATATGTGTGTGTGTGTGTGCGCGCGCGCGTATCAACTTGTTTGACTTAATGTAAAATGTCCATCAAAATTAACATGTGGAGCCGAAAGATAATCGCGGATATAAAAATTTAAATGTAAATAACTTTAACCACTTAATAATACAACAACAATCATATCCAGTATATCCCAACGACAGCAAAAGTTATCGCTAAAGACAACAGCAAAAGTTATCGCTAGAGTATGAGGAGGATGAGAGACATCCAAACAATACTTTTAAGTGAGACATGTAATCGCTTTAACCAACTAATAATGCAGTTAGGTATTCCATTGTAAAAATAATGCAGTTCGGTGACGCCTGATTTGGATTCGATTTTGTGATATGGTTGCTAGTAATTAAGCTCCTTTTAGTCTGACCAGATCTACCATATTATAAACAATCTTTTCCATGTCCATCGAAAAGAATATTGGAAGAAACGATCTTTTAGTTCCTTAAGTTTCTGTTTTTACTAAATTAATTCGTGAACTTACAATTTCGAATATATAGTCGTTAAAATTTCTTATATTACATAAAGGAAGTCCGGTGTTTAACGCAATCTAAATACTTTAAATTTAACAAGAACATATCAAATTAGAAACTTTGTTACGTCTCAAGAGCAATTGATATATTTTAAGTGTTTGGTTTAACCGACAAGTTCTATTATCTTTTAAGAACTAACAGGTGAATTGCACAAAAACCTTTTGATGCAATTGATAATTGAACTGACAAATTCTACAATGTGCTTTAATGATCGAAATGCCACACCAGAGTTGACACCATTAGAAAACAACACGTACATCACAACGACAACAATCATCGTATTTTGCACGACAACAATCATCTATGTTTTGCACATAGTGTAAAGTAAAGTTGCGTACATTAGATCACAAAATGATCCGATCCCTCTGAACTCTATGCAAACGCGGGAGTAATAGTAAACGCGAAAGCCTATTGCACCCGCAATGTTTTTATCTAACCCTTCCACCATGCGGTTTTATTCCATTGGAAATGTTAGACAATGGAAAATTTCTTTAGCCGAAATCTCAGTTTTCAAGATCACTATCAAAGATTAGCAAGAAAATTTCCAAGGACAGCTAAACCACAAAAGGAGTACTTATAATCTTCTCAACTTCGTATTAAATATATTAACATATTGGAAAAAAAAAACACACAGAAAATTTTGGCCAAGGTTAACAGGCTGAGCTTCAGACAATTCAAGCTCCTTTAATCTTTGATTTTAATTTAATCTAAAACTTTTGACACAAACACACTACTTCTGGACAAGGTTAATATGCTGAGCTTCAAACATTTCAAGATCAGCTCCTTCTTAATTTAGTATTCGAATTTTGACAAGACCACCACATATTTTTACTTTCTTGTTTAGATATAACACGACGCAAACACAAACACAAACACGACTTATATCTCAGTGTTTAGGTTCGGACAATAAATTTATTGGACCAAATGGGCTAAGATGAGCTGCGCCGTCACATTCAACAACCCACCAAAAATGTGGGTAAGTGGGTGGCCGGCAACGCCAACTTGATCCTCAATTTGTTTCTTTATTTTTTGTTTTTTTTGGGGGCTATGTAATAATACTTGGAATGATAGAATATCTGACATATATCAATAAAATAAAATAAAAAAGGACAACGGAATCCAAAAAATAATATTTTATCTTAACCTCTCGGTTTAAAAAGAAATTCCTCGTCTTCAGACATCAAAGATCAATTAAGCCAACTTTTCCAAACGTAAAATCTGGTTGTGTCGACCACTTTAATTATTTCAGATTATTTAAACTTTCAGACAAACCATGTGATACAAAAGTATCAAATATATGATCCTAGTATCTAGTTCTCCTCCCCCGTTTCAAACTCATAACTTATGTTTACTTCTCACGGTATCCAGATTTTCTTTTCTTTCCTCATCTCAAAAAAAAAAAAAAAAAAAAAAAAATTCTGCGTATTTCTAACACATGTGTATGGTTATATACATCCGACCCGCCATACCACGCCATAGACGGGATCCTCTCTACAACAATGGGTAATGTTGTTTCCTCATCTCAAAATCTCAACAAGTGAATGAATGACAACAGACGAACTGTTGGTAAAACTTCATCCCACTGCATTGCATGCGGGATGTACTGCAGGAAAAGGCAAGCAGAGGAATGTTTAGGCAATATTACCTTATTTTAGTCGAAAAACTGGATTGCATCCAAAGTGCCGTTGTGAACAGGGTTGAATCATCTCAAAGGATCAACTGAAATCTTCTCAAACGCAAACCTACTGCAGAAAACATGGCATTTCCCTTCTATCTCCGCAAAACACAGAGAGAATGCTGAGAAATGAAAGCTTTTTATTCCTTGAAACACAACAAGAACAGCAGCAGACACAGAATAAAAACATATAAAGAAAGGCATCTCAAAAAAACTGGCGAAAAAAATAAATTGTCTCAATGTGTACTTTCAGGAGAATGATGTATCCGGCTATAATTTACTGACTCAGATGTTAACTCTGGCACATCTACCTCACATGCCTTAGAAGGCTCATTAGATAAAAGCAAGGGGCCATGTTTAGTAACAGGCATAATTTGAGCTTCATCATCTCGATCGCTTAGCTGGTTGCTCGGAAGATCACTGGGAGGAAATACCAGTTCAGTCCCACCATGAAAACCACCATCAGGTGACTTCTCGGTTTCCATAGGAGCAACTTCCCGTCTCCCTTTTGAATCAGATTCCCAGTTTTCCTTTGCACTTGTGATTCCTTCTTTGTCTTCTGATTTCACCATGTCGGTGATGACTGGTTCATCCAACTTCTCATTCGGATTATTGGAAACATCCCCCAAATTCTCAAAAGCAGTTGACTGCTTAAGATCCAATGCATCTGTAAGAACCTCTTCGGAAGATGATTTCATTTTCTCAGCTTCACAATCCCTCAAACTCAGGTTCTCTGGAGAAGTTTGCACATAATCCTCCTTGTGAACAGGAGATGGTGCACGTTTTCCATATGAGATCATAAGCTCCTTTTTCTGTTTCCTATAAAGTGAGACGGCTTTCTGCAAGAATCCATGAAAGAAAAGGTACAGCAAACCATAGACCAGGAGTTCATATAAATGGATAATAACAGAAAAGTTACTACAACTATAGAGGAGTTCATATAAATGATTAATAAGAAATAAACGGATGAGAAATGTCTTCTTTTACAAGCCCGTAAATGTCTAATCAACAATAAACATTACCTGGAGCAGAGAATCGTTGATGGTCGGGAAAAGGGAACCACTCAGCGTTCTACTTGTACCATTGTCTTGGGCCTCCTCAACCTGATGTTAAAGAAAATAAAGATGCCTCATTTCTTCTAATATGAAAACATGTTGCATTTTGAGATGGCGGTGACAATAACAACAAAATGCAACAAGAAAATACAAATATTTACGTTTTGAAATACCTCAAGGAACAGGATCTTCTCATTTTCTGAATCAAACTTTCCCCCATCCACATCTACCAGATCTTTGCATTTGCTGTACAATTCAGGGTCAGTAAGATCTGCAGAAAGGTCAAGCCTGGAAAGATACACACAGCAAAGTGGAGCATCATTCTTTTGAGACATTTTAGGGACATCATTAGTCTCTTCAGGAACATCTGAAGCGACAGAAATTTTCCTCGAGGTATCACTCGAGCGACTAGCATCAGCACATTCAGCAGAACGATCAGACTGCTCAATCTTAGCCTGCTCACTTGCCTGGCCAGGTGGAACCTGATCCTCCATCCCAAGGCTAGACTGATTACTGTCTTTCTCAAAAGTAGGCTGAACAATTTTTGGGCTCTTCCAGGAATCTGCAACAGTTTCCCAGGGACGGCTACCTTGCAGAGTTCGACCATGATGCCAGCCCTGCCGCCCCAACAAGTGAGATTCTCCACCAATAGCGGAATCATTTGCTTCCCATCCATGCAATTGAGGGGGGCATGGATTCTCCATTGGAGCCCGCCATCCCAGATGATGCCCATGGAGAGCAAACCTGTCACCATCAGGAATAGGGTACGGAACCCCAGGATGGTTCAGCTCCATAGAAGGCCTCATACCCATCATTGGCGGAGCAGGAAACTGTTGCATTGCAGGGTGAAAACCAACAGGAGGCCCATGCTGAAAAGGCACAAAACCGTTAGGCAAAGGTGAAGGCCAACTTGGAAGATCTTTCCAAGGGCCTCCCTCAACTCTAACCATGTTGGGGTCGCCATTCCTTCTGTGACGATTGTTGGACTTCATTCTACCGTTGTCATCAGCGGATCTAAAAACTTGAGGACTCTCAATCCCCACTCTGAAGGTAGGGGGAGGAGGATGTGAAAAAGATTTAGAACTGTTAGACGGATGGGGGTTTCGGGGGAATGGCGAGGACACAGATAGTGCATCCCCATCACCTTGAAAGGGTTCATCTCCTAAACGAGTCTCTGAAGCAAACTCACGAGTCCCTCTTCCTTCTTTTCCAGGGTAACTTCTTCCTTCCCTAAACCCACTGCTCCTCTGCCCAGATTCCTCAACATCATTGCTTCCGTCGAAAATCAGATCTTCCAAAGTGTCTCCTATCAGCAGTAGTGGAAGTAGATCTATCAACCAGCTGTCTAGGAGAATTTCGGATGTCTGATTTCAAGCGCCTTTCAGCAGATAGTTCCCCCATGAGACCATCATCCTTTTGAACAAGCTTCTCGGTTGACCGAGACGAACAAATCTTATCAGTCATGCCAGCAGCAACATACTCTCTAGAGGAGGCTTCATCATGCCCATTTAAATCCTCATAAGCATACTCCCTAAACTTTAAGTCATCTTGCTTTGACTGCCTGTAATTTAGGGGGGGGAAGATTCAAATTACTTGTGAGCTCCACTTGCAGTCTTCTAGATATATAACAATAATCAAATTACGCTAGCTGACAAAAAAAAAAAGTGACATGCAAGGCACTTTCAGACTGTAACAAGAACAAGATGGCCACATAAAAGTATAGCTCATAAGATCTACTCTAATTCCAATCAAAGAAGGAAGCACCGAGATCCTTGTCGTTTAGAAGAAGCATATCTTTTTATCTTCTCCAACGAATCACTTAATATGACCTTTAATCTTGGAAAAGATGAATTAAATTATCCTGCTCTTCATTCAGATCATGCTCAGACACATCCTTGTTTTAATTTGAAATTATAAACAAGTGTACCCTTTTCAAAACAAGATGAAAATTATGAACTATATATGTGAGAAGCGGCTCTCCTCTTATTGACCTAGAGAGTGGCAAGACACTGAAATGAATACGGATGACAAACTGACTTTATTACAGAACTACACTATAGGCATACCTTATGCCAATATGGCCCCAACCAAGAAACTCAGTCCAGAAATATTATTTTTTTTGTAATTTAAATTTTATATATAATGGCCAAAAGGCAAATTTACAACGGTGCCATAATATGGACACCCAGAGGTAACACAGACAAAAGTTCAAAGGTGGCTTACAATATGCGCACTAGACTAGTGCCAACCTTTCCAAAAAGTGGTACAAGATAACCACATGACAAAATAACTAAGCGTATACTAGTGTAACCAATCATCAGAGGAATAACTAGTCAAAACAAGGTTACACATTAAAACAAAGACTGCAATCCTATCCAACAAGAGGCGGGGAGACCACATAATGCACTTTCTGATCCCCAGAATTCCAACATCTTTTTCCAGTTTTGCAAAAAAGTTTTTGACTTGTGATTCGCGTGTTCCAGCGTCCAGCTTCCGGTTTCCCCAATTTCCACGCAGGTTGAGACGAAACTCAACACCTTTTTCCAGATTCGATGACGGAAAAGCTTTGTAAAGGTATACATCAATGTAATCCACTGCCAATCCAGCATGAGAAAAAAGAAGAGACGGCAGGAACTCACCAAAACACAAGAAGGAACAATATCGCCTGGTAGATGCAAGTAGAACCAAAAAACACCGCATGCCAAAACCATAAGATCATACATATACAACTGGAAATAATCAAACCAAAATATTGTGGGGAATACCCATTTCCATAACCAGCTCCCAATTAGATTTTGACCTTTTGTAACCTTTCCATGAACAAGCAGCGTATTTGACATTTTCAAGGATTTCAGTTATCACACTGCTCTCATATCTTTTAATTTTTTGAAAAAGTCTCCTATTCCTTTCAAGCCAAAGAGAGTATACAGTGACCGAAAAAGAGAAAGTTACAAGGTGTTTTTGCAATTTGGATTTCCAATTTTGGTTATGTCCTAGCCATGAAAGGGTGGTGTCCCAGTCCGTGCTTAAATGGGAACACAAACACTTCAAAAGAATGGAGGACCAAACTTTTTCCGAGTATGGGCAGCCGAAAAAAAGGTGGTCATGGTCTTCAAGACCTCTTTCACACAGAAGACAGAGGTTTGAGGAAAGGATACCCCAATTTAAAAGCTTATCTTGTGTATTCATCCTCTTCCAACAAGCAAGCCAGAGGACGACTGCAAACCGTGGAACATGATGAATGCACCAAACTATTCTAACCCAAGATGGAGACGGGCCATCGTTTCCAATAGCAGTGGAAGCACTCTTGATAGAGAAGGTTTTATCTGGTTTCCATATCCAAACATCATTTCCATTTCTTAAGACGATACTTCTGCATTCTTGGCTAAAAGCAAGAACTTGGCTATCCCAGCCTCTACCATACGGTATGTTCCAAGTGGAACCATTTAACACCTCAGAGACCTTTGCATTTTGGGGAAGATTGATTTTCCTTATAAGTTCAGGATGGCTGGACGCAAGAATGCCCCATGGATGCCATGGATCATGCCAGAATGACGTATTCATACCAATGCCAATGCATCTAGTAATGCAGTGAGCAAAAAGGTCCCTGACAGCCAATAATTTCTTCCAAAACCAAGAATCAGAGGGTTTAGGCTTAGCTTCGCAGATGGAAGTACCCCTTAAAATGATAGTGTGAACCCATTTAACCCATAAGCTTTCTTTGTTCTCGCAGATATTCCAGAGGCTTTTCATTAGGTAAGCATGATTGAGCGTGTTCAGGTCCTGGATACCCAGACCACCCTGCTCTTTGGGTAAACAAACATCTTTCCATTTCACCTTCGCCTTTTTAGTTCCACCCCAAAGAAAGTTTTTCAAAATCTTCTCAATTTCTCTAATGACCCCTTTTGGCAAAAGAAAGGCAGCAGTCCAAAAACGGATGATTGATTCAAGAACTGAATTTATTAATTGGAGTCTACCCCCATAAGAGAGTTGAGAGGAAGACCAACTATTGACCCTTGAATTGAGTCTGTCCAAAAGCGGTCCGCAATGCGAGATAGAAAGCTGCCCAGATATGAGGGGAACACCCAGATACCTAATAGGCAAAGTACCAAGCTTCATACCAAGGATGTCAGACAGAGTGCATTGGGTTTGAATCCCCACCCCAGAGAAAAAGACCTCACATTTGGTTAAGTTCGGTTGTAATCCAGAGAGGGTATGGAAATCATGTAATGCATCCTTTACAATCTGAAGAGATGATTCCTCTGCTTTACATAAGATGAAAAGGTCATCCGCAAAAGCCAGAGAGGATAAATCCAGATTCTTACATTTGGAGTGGAATTTAAAGTCAGAACCCACAATTTTTGATTTCAGCAGTTGGGTGAAGCTTTCCATGATTAGGATGAACAGACAGGGAGAGAGTGTGTCCCCTTGCCTAAGTCCTCTTGAGGAATTAAAATTCCCCACCAAGGAGCCATTCAGGTTTACCGAGAAAGAAGGAGTAGAGATACAAAGCCAGATCCAGTGAGTGTATGTTTCAGGGAAACCCATTTTCCTTAATAAAGTCATCAAGAATTCCCAATTTACCATGTCAAACGCTTTCATTATATCAACCTTGATAGCACAATCTTTCGGGCCTCCTAGCCTTTTGTAGTTTTTTACAATTTCGTGCATAAGGAGAATGTTTCCTTGGATTTGCCTACCTTTGACAAAAGCAGATTGATTTTCATTTACCAAATTCGGGAGAAGAGGTTTTAATCTTGTTACAAGAATTTTCGATATAACCTTATACGTGACATTGCAACAAGAAATCGGTCTAAATTCTTTCATACAAATTGGGTTGTCAGTTTTTGGTATAAGGGAGATGGCAGTTGCATTTATGGGATAGTATATGTAATTGTGAGTAAAGAAGAATTGTATAGCATCAAGAAAAACTCACCAACAAGATCCCAATTTTCTTTGTAGAATTCAACAGTATAGCCATCTGGCCCTGGTGCACTATCAGCTTTCAAACTAAACAGTGCATGTTTGATCTCTTCCCTAGTGACTGGAGCTGACAATGCAAGGCTTTGCTCATTATTTATCGAATTTCCAGTCCAGTCAAAAATACAAAAAATAAAAATACAAGTAAAATTCTCAAGATTGCTCCTGGCAATCTCAACTCTACGGGAAATTTGGCTATAATGCTCCTTGTTGAGATTTTTCAGGTGCACTTTTAGATTTTTTAGCTTCTTAGACAATCTTACCATAGGATTTCCCAGCACAGATTCCCTCCAACCACATTCTAAAGTGTGTTTGAATTTAGGGTGCGACATCCAGCCTTTCATGAACTTGAAAGGACGAGGACCAAATTTGCTTGATAATTGTATGGAGAGAATACCTGGCGAATGGTCAGAGGAGATTGGGGCTCCATAGTCCAATTGAAAATCCTTGAATTGAGTTTGCCATGCTTCATTACAAAACATGTGATCGATTTTTGTGTAAATCCTTGAATCAGCTTACCTATTATTTGACCAAGTGAAATCAAATCCCCTCGAGGGGATGTACGCCATATCCATGTCAAAAATCCAATCAGTAAAATCCCGCACTGCATTTCTATCAATTCTTTTATTTCCCAACTTACCACTGCTATTTATAACAATATTAAAGTCACCCATTATCAGCCAAGGCTTATCCTTGTACAGTAGGTTTTGATATCGAAGCTCCCTCCAAAGTTCTCTACGGTTACTTCTTTCGTTATAACCATAGACCGCAGTGAGTATTACATCCTCATTTCCATTTGAGGATAATAGCTTGAAACTAGCAGTGATAGACTGGTCTGTGCAGTGAAGTAATTTACCCTCGAAAAGATTTGGATTCCATGCTAAAATGATCCTAGATACAGAATTAGGGAGTGAGTTGTGCAAGACTTTCCAGTTTCGGAAGAGTCTGTTCATTGTCTTCTTAAAGTTTATTTCTCTAATTTTGACTTCAAGTAGCCCAATTAGTCCAATATTTGTTTTTTGAATAAACTCTTTTACCTCCCTCTGCCTAAGTGGGGAATTCAATCCCCGAACATTCCAACATGCGATTTTAATCATTTAAGAGAAGGATTTTGACCCCTACCACCTTTTTTCCCCCCTTTCCCGCCGCCTTTTCCCCCAGGGTACCCTGACCGATTGTCCTGCCAAGCGGGAGCTACCGAATTCGGACTTTCAAGATCCTGAAAGTCTAGCTGATTGTTTGCATTTTTAAGATTTCCTTTAGTTCTTGTGTCACTCATTTGCGAGCTGCTTTGTGCCTTGTCTAGGGGGGTTGTTTTATGCAGATTCTCATTAGTGTTGTCACAAATAATAAGCATACCAGGAGTTTCACTCACATAATCTAAAGAAACGTTTGGAGTAGGAAGCGTACCAGGGGAGTGCTCTGAGGCTTGAGAGCACTCATTTACCTGTTCGTTAGCATCTGAATCATGATGAGGGAGAATACCTTCGGGTGGAGGTAGAGCATGAGTCTGCATTTTGACTGTGTGTGGCAGCAGAGTGCCCGCATTTGGTGACTCCTCCTCATCATCATCCGTTTCTTGAATAAGCTTTGCGATTTCAGCTTCGTAGAACTTTCTTTTTTATCCTCTTCTTCCCTAATAAAATCACGTTGGACCTGCAGCAAGGAGTCCTCCTGTTGGACATTTTCATCCTCTTGTATAACAGCAAAACGGTTTTTAGTCAATGGGATGTTATTTTGTTGTTTTTGCAGACTCCTTCTTGACCCATTTTTTGGAGTGTTGTACCCTCCAATCGTTGTTTTTGTCCAAAGCAGGCTGTTTTCTGGTGTCCTTGGTAAAGCTGGAGTTGTTCTTGTTTACTGTATTAAACGCAGCTTTTTGGGTGATGTTGTGCGCAGCCTCACAGTCATGGCCAAAGGCCTTGCATTTCATGCATTGTGGAGGGATCCATTCATATTGTACTTCTTGTTCCAGATCCGTCCCAAATGCATCAGTAATGGTGATCTGAGAGGGGATTTCATCCCCTGCTTGGACGCGGATGCATATTCTTGCGTAAGAGACACGCGTCTTTGCAGCTGTAGCTTTATCCATAAAGAGTGGTTCCCCGATTAGAGTACCCAGCTTCCCCAAGGTTGTCCGATTAAAGAATTGGAATTTAAGCTTAGGGAACCTCACCCAGATTTGAAGAGAGTCTAATTTCAGTTTTTGAACCTTCTTCTCCGGGCTCCAAGGCCATAGATACAGCATCCTATTTCCAAAGGGGAGTGGAGAACAGTCAAGGATTTCTTGGGTGTATTCATCAGATTGAAACCGGAAGAGAAAAAGATCATCCTCAACCTTTTGGGTTTCAAGAAGACCCTTGGAGGACCATTTCGTTTCAGCAAAGTGTTTAAGGTTGAAAAAAGAAGCACTATTACCCATAATCTGACCTATTATAGTTGATTTCCACTCGGTAATATGCTCTGAAACTTCTTCCGCAGAGACCGAAACACTCTTGTTGCCTCTCCTTAAACTTCTATCCCCTAAAACAATATTCCACCATATACATCACTTAAAATTCTAAACCACCAGCTAATCTCCATTTTTATGAGCAAAAATATAAAAATACAAGTATGCAGTTACCAAACAGGCCATGCCCTGTGTCTAAATGGGAGCACAAATAAAGGTCTCATCAGCCAGGAGTGAGGAGAACAATGAGAACAGGAGAGAGCAAAGAGAGTTGAAAGGAGGGAGGAAAAGAATATTTAAGGAAGAAAGGAGAGAGGTCAAATGTGATGAGAAAGAAAATAGTCGCCAAAAAAAGAGAGTGATTTTTTAATGCAGGAAAGCAAAAGCTAGCCAAAACAAGAATTTACTCCTCTTTGTCGTCTAGAAAACACTCCCCAAAACAACCTTCCGAGCTACAAATATTTCAGAAATTTCATAGACAAAATGTCTAGGAAGATAACTGCACAAGAAAAAATCACCCCAATTAAGAAGAAAAAAGAAAAAAACCAAAGCAACTAGTTAAAGGGAAAGGCGGTGGTAGAAAGCATGCAGAACCATGAAGGACTTCCTAGCAATCATCTAACTGAAAACATGGTAGCATTCATATATACACACACAAAGGGCACTGAATAGGCCATCTCAAACAAATAAGACTTAAGGAACACTGTTCCATCCTCTGAAGTTTATCTGTTCACTAGGAAATGAAAACATCAAGCGCCCAAGTAAAGCATGTCAATCACGTGGCAAAACAATTCCCAGAACCTCCCACCCAACAGTTAACCAGCAATATAAAGGGAAAACACCGAATAATTTCTTCCCAAAATAATAGGATATAGCATCCCGGACTCAATATTTCAGACAACTAAAAATAAATAGGCTCAGAATTTCAATTGCAAGAACAAAAGCGGAGTTATCCAAATATTCACACCCCATAGCAAAAAAAAAAAAAAAGATTTCTATAATGCTATAAACCTCAATATCAAGCTGGAAATCAGCTGAATCTACAAATGAAGACAACCACAAAATACAGAAAAGCTACCTGTACTGATCTCTTGTAGCGCGAGAACCTGAACTAGGCGAATCTTGATGCCTACTCCGAACAGAGGTGGCCTTCCACATCAGCGTACTTAGAACTGGACCTCCCTCTATCGGGGACCGATTCAATCCTAGCATCACTAGTAGAATACCTTTTTTCGGTGTCATATCTTTGGTCTTTTAGACCTCGAGGTCTCAGATCACGATAATCGTTCTTATCCGACGTTCTTTTTCTTCCTTGCGCATCTCTTAATCTAGATCGATCATCATAACTAGGACTACTATCACGAATGCTTGATTTCCTAGAATGAAGCTCTGAGGTCACTTCCCGCAAATTCTTAGTGTCAGGTTTGTCACCAGAGCGGTCTCTAAAAGAACAATCATCCCTGTATTTCGTCTCTCTGACGTTGTTCTCCCTACTAAATCATCTCCATGTCTTTTGTCCCTAAGCTCACTATCCCTTTCATAGTCTTCCAGGCATTTCTCTTCCTTGTGTCTATCATTCTTTTCTCGATATTTCTCATCCTTAAGCCCATCATCTCGCTCACCATCTTCAATATACCTACTATCACGACGACTATCCATTCCCATCTTCAAGGTGCTTATCATCCCTGCGTTTAGTCTCTATATGGCCACCATGATGATACTTATCATCCTTGAGCCAAACATCTTTTTCACCATCCTCCTGATACTTACCATCTCTGTCTCCCTCGTCCCGATATCTTCTGCTTTCCCTCTCACTATCATCACGATACTTGTCATCCCTACGCCTACTATCTCGATCAGCAGATGGACGATCCCGATATTTGTCATCTCCATGGCTGTCATCTTTCCCCACATTGTCCTCATACTTCTCCCCAAGATTTCCAGCCTTGTATCTTTCATCTTTGTACTTGCCATCCTCTGCACGATCACCCTTTGAGGAAACATTTTATCATTGATCTCTCTAGTATCTTGATATCTGTCTTTATCACCAGATCCTTCTCTCCTCCTGTGAATCCGCTTCTCAAGTTCCTTCTCTGGCTCAGGAGTACGGAATTCATGAAGTAAGGCCAGATCTGCAAAATTCAAAAATTAAGTAATAATAAAAATAATAACAATATTAAAGTAATAATAAATAATAATAACAATATTAAAATAATAATAAAAAATTGAATAGAATAGAAGTCATACGCAAACTGTAAAGGTTAAAGAAACTGATACATAGAGCATCCGGAATCTAAGCAGCAAAGGTAAGGAAAACATCTCTTCCACTAATGAAGAATACTGTGTTACCACATATAAACAATTTGGTAAAACAAACAATGACTCCACTCAAGCCTTAAACCAGCTAGGATTATCCATACAAAAATACAGCAACATAATAGGTAATAAAACATCAGATCCAGAAAGAGAACTTTGCCAGAAGTATAAATCAATTGATATTCAAGCAAACAGATCAGACACACAAAACTTTGATCATGAGATAGATACAGCCAAAAGAATGAGTCCTACAAGAATCAAAAGCAAAACCAAAATACTTCGCTTTACTGCTCATGAACTAGTTGAATCAGATATCTTCGTGAGTCAGTCAAGTGTATCAAGATGGAAATATAGATCAAGATTCTCCAAGAATGTTCCTATATAGGAACAAAACCCAGAAAATATAGACATTATCATTGTCAACTTTCAGGAGTTAAATAGGGCAATAAGAGAAATCTAGACTTGCACTTTACAATTTTGGCAGTTCACAAGCCGAGATTCAAAGCAAGAAGGATATTTTCTTTCCCAAACATTCAAACGTTGCTACTATCTTCATTGTAGAGTTGGAGCAGAAAAACAAAAAAGATCAATGACGACCTCATTCGACCAATCTAAAACTTGGCCACACAAGAAAAGAAATTTCACATGAAAATTCAGATAAGGCGATAGGGATGACTTAAGCCTAAATTTTAACTATCATGAATCAATCATAAAGGAAGGTTAAATTAAAGCACATGAAGCCCAGATACCAAAAAATAAAGTGGTAAACCATAAGGTAATGTTAAAGAGCATATGAATCAAGTAAAAGAGAAACTCATTCAATTAAAATCTAGACAACACTCAACAGCGAGAACAAGCAATAGCATTGTTTGGCACACACCCTAAAAATACTGAAATAACATGACTTTCTTCTCTTCACATACCCCAACTTTCATTCTCTGAAATTTACAGAGCCTAATCGTACAAGGAAAAAGCTCACATTTGGTGTATCTAAGTGCCCACGGCATACAGAAAACCATAAAAAAGGTCTGCTGTGAAGTTATTTACCACATACAAGATCAACTAAGTCCTGGAATCGCTATACACCACTTTACAGAAATTTGCAGACTGGAGTAAGCCATTCAAAGAACATCACTTGCAAGGTATATCACAGTCTAAGAAGTGAAAACAATGCAAAACTTCTACATCCACGTACAACCTAATTCAGCATGCCAATAATGCAGACCAACCTATGAGCATGAACAACAAACGCAACCTTCAGGACTTCCATTGATATGTTTTGCATGCGCTTCTTTTTATTGCTTCAAAATTCTACAGAAAAAACAATCCCTTCAGGAAACTTTAATTAGGAACTCCAACAGAAAAAACCTGCTAAGGTAATAGTTGAAGTGGATAGAATGAACTGAAAACAATACTTGTCTCAAAAAAGTAAGCTCTACGGAAGCATATAACTTCAGTAAATGAGGTTACCAGTGTTGTCTTTAGCTCTCCTGGATGGGTTATCTTTATCAGCATCCTCCGCAGGAAATGCTTTTTTTACAACACCTTCAACATTAATCCGTGTCTGAGCTTCCTGTTTGCTCTCCTGAGACTTCTTGCTATCCTTATCTACGCCCGGTCCTTTTCTTTTGCCTCTTTGGAATCCCTCCCTTCTCTTCTACCAGAATCCTTCTCAGCCTTCCTCTTTGAATCACCCCTACTACTACCACTCCTATTCTCTTCCTCCTTCCCCTTCAACACAGAAGCCACACTCTTATCTTCCTTTTCCATCCCAGTTTCCTGCCTTCTGCTACTTTTGCTCTTTAAGTCGCCTGAACCCTTTGAGTCCCTCGCCTTCAGACCCTTCTCTGTACCAATTCTCACACGTTCCGCTTCTCGTTTCCTTATCCATAACCCCACAGTAATCCTTCTCATCTTCACCTACAGTCCACCTGTCAACACCGTCACTTATGCCCTCAACCTTATCTTTTCGCCTCCTAGAGGAACCATACTCTTCTGATGCATCGCCATTTCCAGGATAGCTTAGATTCTTCCCCTCCTTTCCCTCCTTCGACTGAAAGGAGGAAGAAAGCTTCCTCTTTTCTCCAGAAACCAAATGGCTCGACTCCTTGGAGACCTTAGAGGAAGCAACATCATCCCTGGTATTATTCCTTTCTTTCAATTTCACATCTTCTTCCGAATCCGATAAATAATCCTTGACATCCTTCGAACTGTGTTTGCTTTGCTTATACGATTTATGCCTTGAGCTCCGCGGCATAGTCGTTATCCACTCCGAATTCAAGGTGAAAAAACCCTAAATTTCTGAAACCCTAATTCTTCGATACCACAATTAACACTCAATCTGTGCCTTCCCGAAAATTGAATTACTCGTCGGTGATGAAAAACAAAATCTGTATTGAAAAATGATCGTCCGTAAACAAGTTACTGGTTCTCGATGACTTTGACCAATCAAATCGCTGCGGCTACTGGAAAAAGCAAATATGTACGACCACACGGCAGAGAAACAGAAAGGTAAACAGAAGAATAAGATATAGAAAGAGAAAACCGGAAGAAAGGAAAAAAAAAAATTCTAGAGAGAGAAGAGTGGGGAGAGATCGGGGCCGATGTGCTTGATGTTTTTGCTGCGAAATCAAAATTGTGATTCGCATTGGACTTCTGGGGCATCGGATATAATTAAAGTTTAATGACGGAACTACCCCAACAAATTTCGTATTACCATAAGTACCACTATGTGATCAAAAATTGGTGCTAGAAATTCAAATTACATTGGTCTTTTTTTAGGAACAGGATTCAGTGACGCGCAGGGAGGGGCAGGAAGGGGGACGCGGATGACGCCACCAATGAGTGGCTGACACGTGTCACTCTGTAAAAGCAAAAAAACTGCAAAGTTGGGTAGGTGTCAGCCACCCATTGGTGGAGTCACCCGCGTCCCCTCTCCCCACGTGTCACCGAATTCGTTCTCCTTTTTTTGATGCCCCATCTACATTGTCAGTTCAAGGATAGCAGTCCTCCTGCAATTCATACTCGACACTTGTCGTCAAGACATAGCCCGGATAGAAACAGGTAAGTGGTAATCATTTTGAAAGAGGGAGGTCGGGAGTTCGACTCCTTCGGGGGGTATTTGTGGAGAATTTGATTACTTGGGCTCCATAATGCTGTATCCGTATATATAACGTGTCATTTGTTTGAATCTATCAGGTTTCTGATTTACATCCCTACACTTCTTGTGGGACCGGGAGGGTGGTACAACCTTTTTTACTCGTCACTTCCAGGTATTCTATGTTTCATTGTTTTGTAAAGATATTGAACCGATCTAGTCTCTCTTCGGATTATCTTGTGTAAACGCATCTTGTGCAAACGGAAGTTTAGTATGCCGCGAACACGTTATGTTTTTCTGTTAAGATATATAATATAATAACAAAATATATATCATTCATTTAAAATATATAGCATCAGGATAGCCCTGGCAAAAGACATATACATGACATGTACATGTCAGCTTATAAGGGACGGACTCCATAATTTGTGAAACTTATTTGGACATTTTGATAATACTCTTCTAATACTTTTAAGTGGAGTCAGATATATCTTAAACTACAAATATGGTCAAGGCATACTTTTTGCATATTGTATTATATGTAACTTATATCTTTTCAAAATTGGACAAGTGACGTATTTATATAGACTTACATAATTTGTGGGTGAACAAATAATTTATCTTATCATTTTTAATGCCCGGCAACATTATTTTTAAGATATTAGACGTCAAATACACATTATTAAAATTAATTTTTTCTTGCAATCTATCACTGGTTCCGATCTGAGGAGGCTAAAAGTGAGACAAATTATGATGCTTTCAATCACGCGTCGACACGTGTACAAAATCAGTTTTTAAAATCGTTGGTTAGCATTTAATGTGTTTTCTTCATCTATTACTAAAAAAATAGTAAATTTTCAACAAGATCCTACAACAACAACTAACTGCTAAAATACAATTCTAAGAACAAGACCAGAACCTACCAAAGGCCATTATCAAATAGACTTTGGTTGAAGAAAATAGTTTTACACTTTCCACAAATGTCAAAGCACAAGTAAGAGATTTGACAAGTTCAACTCCTCTTGTGAATGACTTAAATACTCGGGTTGTGGATTGACAACAAGAGGTCATGAGTTCGAATCTAGGGACGCGCATAATGTGGGTGTTCCTCTGCTGCCAAGCCAAAGGCTTGGTTTGTAGAAGGGCACCTTGTGTGGGTAACTGTGTAAGATCTCATCTAATCTAGAAGTTCGCTGGACTCCTGATTTACATCCTCCACGTAGTTCTTTGAAGCTGGGGCAGTAGAGGTTTTTGGTTTGGGTTCAACTTTTGCCAACGAGTTTGAGTTGGTAAAGTGTAATCAATAAAGAGTAGCTCTCTTTTCTTTAATAGTCTTCAATGTCTCACAAATTTCAGCTCTTAGTTATCTTTCTTCATGTAATATCTTGCAATCTTGAAAATATTCTTTCAGGTTCAAGTATACCTATCATTCAGTATTTATGGTTCGGTCACTTACCAGTGACTTGTGGACTTTCCAGTTATGTTGAAACCGATCGATCGGTGTCATGGTTTAAAGTTCGGCCTAATCCAAATGATTATCAGAAATTGGTCTCATAGATCGGTCTCATCACAGAAGCTTCTATCTATTTATTTATTGCAATATTGAACGGTCGGTCTGGCTCAAACACAGAATACTTGAACCTTTTGCAAATGCTTAAAAACTATACTCACATGGAGGCAAACTTTAATCATCAAAGCATATTATCAAACACATTGGTATTGACCTTTTGCAAGTGCTTTAAAACTATACTCACATGAAGGCACACTTTAATCATCAAAGCATATTATCACTATAACATATTGGAATTGAATTTATGCATGTCTGGGCATAACATTTAGCTGGTATAAATAAAATCGGTCATATAGATAACATCTACATGTCAAAGTTGTCTACCTTTTGTTGACATCAACCTTGACATTAGACATTCACGACATCTATACCCTCTATCTTGATGCTTTGAATATCATTGAATAAAAAGCCACTAGTATACCAAATATAAAATCAAATAATTACAATCATAAAACTAAGATTATAATCCTAACACTTTTCCTTTTTATAAAAGAATTAGAGGAACCTCTACAAATTTCCATTTATCAATTGATTAAAAGAAATGTGGATTTTGAAAGTTGCATTCACGCCGGCCCTTCGTCCCTCTCATAGACTAATATGCAGTGGCGCATGAAAGAAGCAACCACCAAATTACTAGCCTTTGCTTCCCTTCTACAAACGGAATTTTATGTGTAGAAGTACACCATGTACAAATCTTATTCATAACTAAGAATAATATATAAAAGAACATTCTGGTGCACTAGACTCCCGCATTTGCGTAGGGTCTGAGAAGGAGCCGAATCGCTTCGTGATCTGATATACACAGTTTTACCCTACACTTTATACAAGAGGCTGTTTCCGCAGCTCGAACCCGTGATATACATATACACACACACTCAACTCTTTACTCCTGTAATGGATTCTTCGCTGGATCCAATTAAAAATTGAACGAATTGAGTTTTATAACTAGAAGTTTTGATTAGAATAGGTAAAAATAATACTACTAATAATAATAAGACCATCCCATCTATTACTTTTGTATACTATCCATCCTGTCTCGTTCTTTACGAAAATATTCCCCCATCATAAATGTCTCTAAAGAACTTTATACTATCTTATTTTATGTATAAATTAACTACACATCACAATTGGAGCCAAATTACCCAATTTGAAGAAAATACAATGATAGGGATAAGATGATTATATTTTGTTTGACCAATTTTATGGAATGGCTTGGGCCTTTCATCCTCAACGATGTTTTTTTGTTTCTAGGTTCTTCTCACATAATACTTCCTTTTTTTAAAAAAAAATTACCACACACATACAACTAAGATAAGATTCGAATTCTGGTTATCACCAAAAACGGTAATGGCTTTTTTCTTTGGACATCATACTTACTTTGGTTATGTGTAAAAGTGCATTTCTAATTAGTCCATTTCTACCGGCTAGGGCTTGCACCACCTATTTGATTTTGTACACATGGCGACGCATGATTGGAGATCTCATATTCTACTTCACTTTTAGCCTCCTAGGATCTCATCCGCTTATCTCAGACATGTTCTTTACTGGAATGAATTTTTCTATTTAGAGAGCAACATAATAGTAAACCGGAGATATCCTAAGATATTCTAAAAAAAATTATTTAAAATTGAATATATTTGGTTGTAATTATTATTATTTAGTTTTCTAATTTATAGATGATTTGATTAAGATTTGACGGTTACATTATATAAATATTCACAAAGGTGTGAAATAAGATGAGAAAAAAAATACACTTTTGTTCCAATGAGTTTTCTTTCTCATTGAATTTTGGTATAGTATTAGACCAGTTTCAATGTATCACAGATATATTCATTAATTAATTAGAAAATATCACATACTAATTATGTTTATCACACACTAGTTGTTGTAGATTTTTCTATAACAAATAGATACTAGGTCTGTTTTAATGCAATTAAAGCCAGTCCGAGTGTCAAACAAAACAATAGTATCTATATTGTAAGTATTTGAAAATCTATTTTTTTTACTCTTATTAGATATTATCGGGATGTTATTTCTCCTAATGCAAATAAAAAATCAGAATATATATATGTTTATATATATATATATATGTATGTATGTATGTATATAAACTGAAGTGCACTGAACGCGAATTATTTATAGAAAATCCGGCAAGCCACTTAAAGGATTCATGCAGTTATTCCAATCCAACCATCAAACATTTTGCAGGAACAAGTCTACCGATAAATCCAAACACCAAAACCTCTTGAATATTTCTGTTCACAATCGGCCAGTTGGCTAGAAATGTCATCTTCTTTTTGGACCAAAATCACCTTTTTGTTTCTCTTCATGAATCAAATCTCACTCTACTCCTCATGGATACCTCAAGATTATCCTTCTTCCTTCTTCTCTGCTTTCTCTCCACTTTAATCAAACCATCTTTTCTCTTCATGCTTGCAAGCCCTTATCATGTAGCAATACGGAACCCCAAATCAGGTTCCCTTTCTATATAAAAAACCAACAGAAAGATCATTGCGGATACCTGGGTTTCGATCTTTCTTGCAACCAATTAAAACAAACAATCATCTCCCTACCGGCCTCCGGCGACTTTTTGGTCCGGAGAATAGATTATGCATCACAAGCCATATATCTAAACGACCCAGATTATTGCCTCCCAAAAAGAATAGCAAACTTCAAACTCGACGGCACTCCGTTCGCCGGAGCTCCGGGAGAAGCTACAGTTTTTTTAACTGCTCGGCGGCTGATTGGATGCGGTATTTGTCTAATCGGGTGGCGCCGTTGCCTTGTATGAACGATAAGGACGATGTAGTTTTGGCGACGGCGGTTCAGCTTAGGGAAGATGAGTTGGCGGCGTCTTGTGAAAAGATAGAGAATGTGTCGGTGCCGTTGCAGCTGTCTCGATCGCAGTATATGTCGTCGGGGGTTTTGTCGGAAGATATCGAGCTGATTTGGGAGGAACCCTTGTGTCAGGCGTGTGAAGCTCAAGGGATGTATTGTGGGTTCAATAGCCACGCCGATTTCGACGTTTCCTGCTTCAGGCCACCTGCAAGAGGTCAGTCTTTCCTCGTCCCTGTAAGGTTTGGATCATATTATACTTTAAAGTAGATAGATACGTTGTTATGCCCAGGTACTAGGGCTACCTTTAATTTGTATACTTGTGTGTGTATATATATGTGTGTGTATTATATATATATATTTCGGTCAATAAAATAAAACAATAACAACAACAACAAAGCCTAAATAAATGGTAACCTAATTAGAATAGAAAAAGAATAGAAAATGATAGAGTTCGTAATTCTAACGAGGAGATAAGAATTATGGTGGTCGGAGGTCCGATAGGGTGGTGACGCGTGCGGCTCATGTGCCGGTCAAAGGCAACGCATGAGGGCACGTCCGCGGCTGTTGGCTGCGATTTTTGTGACAGTGTGTTACGCGTGAACCGTACTTGCTGTCTATAGAGTTAGATGTGAAAAAAGTGAGAGGTGTGAAATTAGGGTTTAGGCCGAATAGGTAGGGTGAGGGGGAGAGAAATTAGGATTTTGGTAGGGAAAGTGGGCTGGGCCGATGGAGCTGAGGTTGGGAGGGTTACTAGGCTGAGGGCAGTGAGGGTGGCCAATAGGTACGGGGTTAGGGGTGAGGTGACTTGGGTATGAGGTAGGGAAAAAGTGAGTCGAGGGTGATACGTGTAAGTATATGCACGTACATGCACATGTATGAGCGTGAACATGTACGTGTATATACCTATACGTCAGTAATGATTGGATAAAGTATCGAAATGGTTAATCATACACGAAATGGAAATTGATATATGATCAGAAATTCTTATCGATAATTGAAAATTATTTTGAAATTGCATATTTTGAAAGTCACCCTTACAAATGAAATATATCACGACGTTGGATTGGTTCCGATCAAACAGACCGTCCAATCACATATGACTATATTGAGACAGGCTGCTCGGATACATATGACCGTCAATTGAGCCGTCCAGACACATACGACTATGAGAAGATAGGTCGTCTGGACACACATGACCATTGAGGAACCAAGTCCGTAAGTCTTGCAATATAAGTCATTTGTAAGTCAACTAGTGTTGTTTTTCCACATGTTCATGGATTCCTCATCTACTGTCCCTGGTTTTATGAGTTTCATTTATTAAAAAATAAAATTGATATGATCGTCGTTTTTAAAAATTATAAAATTAACTTTCTTGACCCGAAAATATTGTGTTTTCAATTTGCATAATGTTTTACAACTTCTCTAGATTACAACTTGCTTAGAAGTTTGGTTGACACACTGAATACTTTTGAGAGACTCCCATCATTAATCCAAAGAAGTAAACAAATCTGACTTTTTTTGGTTATCGTTTCTCTTTGTGCAGGCCTTCCCAAGACTGCTAGGTATGCAGCAGCTATGGGTATAACTATACTTCTAGTTATCCTACTCTTAACTGGTTGCTACCTCTATAGCTGGACAAGGGACTATGGTCAAAGAAACAATAGGACCTCAAGCAACTCAGTGATTACTGCAAACCCAGCTGCCATTACCGGACTTGATAAAGATACCATAGAATTATATCCGAAAACAGTAATTGGAGACAGCCGACGCCACCCCAAGATCTCTGATAATGCATGTTCTATATGCTTGTGCGAGTATCAACCCAAAGACACGTTGAGAACTATACCACAATGCAAACACTACTTTCATATAGATTGTATAGACGAGTGGCTTAAACGTAATAACACATGCCCTGTTTGTCGGTACACACAAGAGTATGACGGTTACGCCATGATCTTTACGGGTACACACTCAAAGTTAGGACGGTTACGCTATGATCTTCGAGTGTCTTTCATATTTACTAGTTAGTGTATATGGTACACGCTTAAAGTTAGGACGGTTACACCATGATCTTCGAGTGTTTTTCATATTTACTGGTCATTGTATACGGTACACTCAAAAGCATGACCGTGGCGTGATGATCCTCTGAGACTCTTCCATATATGTTGTATATGGTACACCACTCAACAGTAGGACCTTGGTGCCACGATCCTCGAGTCTCTCCTATATATACTGTAGCATACGATACTATAAAAGAAGATTTGGCAACTCAAATCTCTGCCTTTTTTATTTGATCAAAACCAATTTATAGTAAATACAATGGACATTTCATGCTAATCTATTGCCTAATTTAATGCAAAAGAGATAAATACAACTCATATCAAATCCTATCACATCTCTATACTTTATGTACGTGATAAAATTAACAAATGTGGTATATTTAATTAGATTAGATATCTACAATCATATCCGTAAACATTGTGCTTCTAGCGCTTCAGGTCTGCCGAGCCGTGTAGGTCAGGTTAGTCCAAATCATCAGCAGCCTGGACAGGTCTGCCGAGCTCAGCCCAACTCGACAGGTCAGGTCAGGCCGGTTAGTAGGTCAGTCCAAATCATCAACAGGAGTACCCTAGGCAAGTCGCTCAAGCTCAGCCTAGCTCGGCAGGTCAAGTAGGTCGATCAGCGATCAGTCCAAATCATCAGCAGTCGCCACGTAGACAGATCGGCCGAGCTCGGCCCATCTCAGCAGGTCGGCAAAACTCTAACAGGTACACATTCAAAAACAGGATTGCGGTTCCATGTATGTAGTGATGGCAGTAAAGTACTAGGTTAGCTTCTGACAACTGACAGAAAGATGTGAATTGATGATGTTCATCTCTCGTCCTAACATGTGAAATTTTATCCCCTTTTTTTATATGAAAGATGTGACATTTGGTAATGCACATTGATGCAACATATATATTGGTAGATGTCACGGTCATGAAATAAAGAAAGAGATTATATTCTAGTTATAAATTTAGACATTCGCATACAACGTGACGAACACAAGTTGGCTACAGAATAATGATATTGGCGATATCGTCCAAACGATGCAACAGCTTCTAGTGAACCTTGTGTGGAGGAGTTACCCAGAAAATGTGTGAACGCGTTTCCCTATTTGGTTTTGTAGAGGCAGGTGATATAAAATTATATCGTTTTGTGTACATCATTTTGTAAAGAAAAAAAAGACGTATGATACATATGGATCGTGTGTCACACACTACATATATATTATGTATTATTTTTAACAACAAAAAAAACTATAGATTTACACCTTGTAGGGTTTAGGAATGTTCCTCTAGGCTCCTAAGACATAGTTCAGTTGGTACTTGGGTTAGGATTTGCTCTAATAGGTCAATAGTTTGATTCCAGAGACACGCACAGTGTGGCTGTTCCACTGCTTCTAGGACGAAGGACTGATTTGTGGAGGGACACCTTGTGTGAGTCACTGCGTAAGTCCTCGTCCGATCTAGGAGTCCGCTGAACTTCTGATTTGTATCTTCCACAATACTCTTTAAAGTTGAAACGATGCGGGGGAATATCCTTTGCTCCAAGGAATGTTTGCCTAGTAGATGATAAAGGCGTCTGCACCACTACTTAACATTAGAAGAGGACACAACGCGGAACCAAATTGTTTTTTTATTTATTTTGTGTGTGTGGGGGGGGGTTTTTTTTTTTTTTGAGAGGATTTGAAAACGAGGAGCTTTCCATTAGTTTGGCAGTGTGCTTTCATTAACAGTTTTGCATATTGGTATTACTGTATTAGTGAACTATCTACTTATTTGAGATTAATTTAAGTGTACGAACTATTAGAAAATATGATGAAGATATATAACGAAACAAAAATAAAATAAGAAACAACGAAAGAGAAGTAGACGAGAAGTAATAAACGTTATTGTTTTTAAATTAATTATGCTTACACCAATTAAACAACGTAGACTAATAACAAATGCTTTTCAAATATAACGGTTTATTTTTATTGTTTGTTTTACAAAAAGAAGATTGAACTTGTGATATGAAGTACTTAGAACACAAGAGAAAAAGGAAGCAAAATCTACAGAAAGTTTTTTGAAAGCGCAAGATATATACTCTTTTGCTACAATCATATATGGAACATGTGTAATAGCTTTAGTGTAGCCTATTTCCTCTTAAAAGACCCACATTCTGCATATTTTATTTTCCATGATTGTTAACATTTGGAATGATTGGGCGTGTCTAAAAGTTAAAAAAACATGCATATTTTGACAAAAAAGAGCCATTTGCTGCAATCATGTTTTTCGAGATCTAATCATGGGAATGATCCCTGCAAAGATCCCCATATCTTGAAGAATTTCGGTATTCTCAGTTAACTGTGATTGATCACAAAAATATTCGATATTGATCTCCTGTTTCTGAGAAATGTTTTTGAAAATTTTTGACACCTAATTTCCAACCAATCTTTGTATTTATGTTTATATTAAATTAGAGCACTTAAAAAACACTTTAAAGTGTTTATGCGACGTGATCTTTTTCTATTCATGAAAAGCTATGCACATTGTGTATTTGATAACATGATAACATAGAACTCTCCAGATTTCACTTCATCCAAAAGCTCGTATATCGACACACAGAAATTTTGATATGAACAAGATATAAATAATAAATCATGGTCTAATAGACAAAGGGCGAAACAGCCTCAGGACATAGTCCAGTTGGTACTCAAGTTGGGGATTGCCACAAAGAGGTCATGAGTTCGAATCCAGGAACGCTCACAGTGTGGGTGTTCCTCTGGTACTAAGTCAAAGGCATGGTTTGTGGTGGCACCTTGTGTGGATAAATGCGTAAGATCTCACCCAATCTAAGAGGGCGCTGGACTCCTGATTTGCATCATCCACGCAGCTTCTTGGGGCTGGTGCAGTGGAGGCCCTTTGGGTTGGGGTTAAACCTTTTGTCACAAAGACAAAGGCTGAAACACAACTCAAAATAGGGATGACAAACATGTCAGAGTCATATTGACGTGTTCGCAAGTTCTAAAACACAAAGTCAGACTTGATTTGTCAGGTTCGCATGTTAAGTTTGAGTTACCTTGTCAACTTGATTGTTGAGTTGATAGGTTTGGTTGGTGAACATGTTTCTTTTGAGTTTGATAAGTTAGGTTAATTACGGTTTTGTCGGTTTACTGGGTCAGTTTTGAGTTTGATAAATTTGACAGACTAGACCAGAGATCAAATTGGTTTAATTTGATTATGATCTAAACCTTCCAAAAGAGAGTTTAGTTTCTATCGAGTAAACTTATCGTGTTATAAATTGTCGAAAAAAAGGGTTTAGTTGAGTTATTATTTGTCAAAAACATTTGGGGTTGGATACGTCTAAGGGAAATTATCTCCATGGATCATATTGAAAGACGAATGAGAGCCTTACACAAATATTCAAACTCTTACATGATTGAACATATAGTACACGATTTTACAATTGTACAGATTTATACATAAGTATGACAAGCTTTTTGTTTTTTTTTTGTTTTTTTTTTGTTTTTGGTCAACAGTTTAAGGTGGAAACACGTTGCGCTCTAAGAAAAATCCAGAAAACTTAAATGTCATCCGATCTAATGATGATTGCCCCTGTACTTATCTTAAGCTTCTGATTTACAACCATTAAGACGTTACTTGGTTTACAATTCATCATTCCAACTTAAGCTAGTAAGTCCAGTATTTATTTCTGCTGAAAGATGAAGATTTCTTTATTCGACTGAAGAACTTCAATCTCTAGGAGATAGTTGAACCTTCCAAGATCCTTCATTTCGAACTCTGTAAGCAGATTCTGCTTGAGTCGCTCGATTTTCTCCTTATCACTCCATGTTATGATCATATCATCTAGCTATATGACACGCCGGTGATCAAAGCTCTATTTTTCTTGATAAACAATGTATGATCATCATTGCTCTATTTATATCTATTTCGTTTTATCGCTACCATCAATTTTTTAAACTATGCATGGGGAGACTCTACACAGAAATTTACAGGCGGTTCGAAGTTGCTATGCTGTATCAATTAAAAGAAAATTATCTATCCAACATGTTAGACTTGACAATATTGTTCCTCCAGTAAGGAGAAACTGAAGTCTAACAACGCGGTCCAAGATTTCATTCTAGATCCTAGACGTTCAGAGAATGTGATCAAGATTGAGACTTATATGTTTGCTGAGTTGCTGAGTTGACTCCACAAATTATTAAGAGAATATGCGATTATCTTTGCTCGGACAGCCGATGACATGCCAGGCATTCCAACCACTCTTGCCGTGCATAAGCTTAACGTCAATCCTAACGTTAAGCCCATCAAGCAGAAGAAAAGAAACTTCGCTCCTGAAAGGATCAATGTTTCTCTAATATTCCAACATACAAAACATCGTTAAACCCACAACTGACTTCAGCATCAAATGGTTTTATTTGTAGCAACAGCTCTGTAACCTCTAACGTCGTTCATTTTGTGTAGAGCACAGGTTACAGAGTATCTGAAAACAAACTACGTCTGTACGAGACTTTGACAATATTTACTGTTATTTTGCCCATCTCTGATCAAGATGAAGATTCAACTTTGCTAAAAAAAAAGAAGGAAATATACATTTTTTTACATGTTCAGTTTGGCCAATTTTATTCCTTTTTTCGAGTGATAATTTACATTGATATTCAGGTTTATGCTAGAATAGAAAGGTCCATATGGATTTTAAGATTACATAACTTTATTCAATTTAAAATAAAACTACCATAATAACTTATTTTATATCATCATATTGCTCCATTGTCCCATTATATAGGTCAATGTTACTATTTAAAATGTTCTAAAATATAAATCAATATGCTTATTGTAAAAGACAAAAAGTCGATATCATTAAAAAAACTACACACTATGTCATAAAAATATTTGAATAAAGTCAATATAACAGTATTTTTGTGATAAAAAATCGTTGATATTGGACAAATTTTTTTTGAGATATAATGTTTGACAAAGTTGGAAATTAAAAGAAAACGATTACAGTTTTTGATCAATTTTTCTTAAACGATAGACCACCTTGATAAGATTTTATATTTTGAGATTGAGGTATTGAAATTTTCTCTATTAAATGTAACAATCTAGCAAATATAGTCTTAGCATAAATGACTGGAATAATCCTAAAATATAATAATATTTTAAACGGACCATTTATAATCTAGCAAATATAGTCTTAGCATAAATGACTGAAATAATCCTAAAATATAATAATATTTAAACCGGATGAGATCCAGGGAGGCAAATTGTAAGGCAAAAAATGAGGCCGCGAATCACAGGCCGCCACGTCGCCATGTTGCCTTGTTTTTTTAAAAAAAAATTTTCTCTCTCATCAATAACATGGCGACGTGGCGGCCTGTGATTTTTGCCTTACAATTTGCCTCCCTGGATCTCATCCGATTTTAAACGGACCATGAATAATTATGCGCTGCGCACTGTATAAATTCGTCCAAAATGTTCGGGAAATAACTCGTGACTCGTAAGTTGTTGAGCCCTTGATATCGCAATACTTGCTGGGGGCCTCCCACGTCATCTAGCACACTAATCCTAGGAGGCAAAATTGGGGGTCAGATCAGAGGAGGTAAAAATGTAGCAAATATATGAGTTCTACAATCACACGCTGCTACGTGTATAAGAAGGACAAATGTTTAAATTTTTTTGTTTTTTTAAAAAAATAGATTGTACACGTGACAACGTGTGATTGAAGACCTCATATTTTGCCTATATTTTTACCTCCTATGATGGGGGCGTGCCCTTGTCCCTCGGCCTCAACATACGTGGCAATACATTGCTTCCTCATGCTCATACAAATCCCCTACACTGCTAAGTGCTAACTCTCAAGTACAATGTATCTATAGGGTCAACATGTGGGTCGGCGTTTCGATAGTAGTGTTGTCTCTATCATATTTTCCTACTCTCCTTAGTTTTCCGACCTTAAAAACGGTTCCATGTTTGCTTGCAGTTCTGGGGGCTTCTAATGCAGACTACTGTATATATGACCAAGCTCTTGCTAGCGGACCGTTTGGTATCTGATTTACATCCCTACACTACCTTTGGGACTGAGTGTGGTAAGGATCTTTACTGGTTGGAGTTCAACCTTTTTTTTTAAAAAACGGCTCTTCGAGTTTAGAGCCGCCGCCGCTGTCTTTCTCAGATTCATTCGTTCTTTTTTATGACGAAACTCAATCTTTATGTTGATAAAACATGATAAAAACCCACACTATACGTAATTTGCGGCCGACAAGAACGTCTCAGAGCGTGAAGGTATGGCTGAGCAACAAAGAAAAGGTGTTGGGTCCATGGTCAACCTGCCGCGCGTGGCTGAGGCGCACACCTGTGGAGTGGTGATAGATAGCCAATATGGCCAACTTTGACTTTGTCTTGGTGGGTTGCATTGTTAGTGACCCGAGGCTAGAACCGACGTCGATGGGGCATCTTGTATCCTTTAAGGGCTGTACCAACTTGAGCATGTAGTGAGAGCCGAGTAGCTGATGTGTATCTGAGGTGACTCGTGTTGTTTATTAAGTCAAATAGCGTTGACTGTGACAAATTGATATGAAAACAATTGCCGTTTTGTTATGTGATAGTTTTGTCATTATCACTTCACTATAGGGGTATCAAACAGAACGTGTTTCGTATTTTATGTTTTGTGTTTTTCGGGTATCAAAGTACTAGACTCATACCTTACCCGTTTGATTCTCGTGTATGGAAGTAGAAATCCAAAACTGTACATGTCAGGTTTCGTGTCGTGTATCGGGTATACTCACAAACTTGATAATTATAAATATTTCAGGCCGTGTACGGGTATTTCATGTATTTTTCAGGTATTTTCAGGTTTCATGTATTTAAACAACTGGGAGTGGTTGACACTATTGTTATAACAAGAGTACTCACCGGGTAACAATAGCAAGTCAACAGGATGATGACTTATAGCTTATGGAGGGTAGCGGCGGCAAAGGTCCCGGCAATTGCAACATTTGCATTTTGCGAAGGGGGCCGAGATAGGGGAATGGAAGAACTAAGAAGGAACGGGGGCGGCGGGGGAGCAAGGGAGGGAAAAAGGGAATGAAATGGGAGAAATTAAGTTAGATTTTTAATTTTTAGGTATGAGTTTTTTTTTTTTACTTTATTAATTTATAATTTATATTTAAAATATATTTTTAAGAAATCAGGTTTGGCGGATATAAATGGATAACCCGCGGGTATACCCCGACACGACGCGCTCTTAGTGGATAACTTTCGGGTCTTACCCGATTCGTACACAAAACCCGTCAACGCCATATCTATACCCGTGAAACCGTATCAAGGTTCGGGTCGTGTTTTCATGCCGTATCTGATATTGACACCCTTACTTCACTAGCAAGTAACTAACACTAGGTTTTCGTGGTAGTGTAGTAGTACGAATATTTAGTCCGGAGAGTTGAGAACCGCTCGTAGGAGAAGGAAGCAAATACCGTACAATCGGATAGTGCTTAGGATCAACCAATGGTTAGTCTTCCATCTTTTCTCCAATTTTTTTTTTTTAATTTCTGGTTCTGCACAATTTTTATGCATTTTTTTTTTACTTTTATAATTTTTCACCACGTGAAAAAACTTTTTAGATAAAGAGTGAAACTATTCATAGAAACTAAGTACCATGTATTAAATATCGTGTTACGGTAATTAAATCAATCCCAATATTAAATATTATATATATATATATATATATATATATATATTTTTGGATAATTCATAACCTTATATTCAATCAAAGAGTGAGACTTAGGGCAGCAGATTGTCACATAGCTTATGAGTGATCATAATTTAACTAATGAATTCCGACTAATATCTCCACAACTTATCTTTTCTCTAGTAGATGAAGCTAATGACTATGATAATCAGTCCTTGAGACAAGACTAACTTAAATTTAAATGATATATGATGAAGCTGGATCTTCACCAAGGGTCTAAGATGACCTCAAATAAACGTCGTCAGTTGGATTGAAGAAAATAGCTGGAATAGTTTCATGGAAATCCTGCACAAGGAAGCACAAATCAGAGGTCCCGGGAGTGTGGCCCCGGGTAAAACCCTCCGACGCTCAAGTCAGTTTGGGTCATTTCTCACTGAGAATATAATTTGGTATATGGAGTTAGAAAGTTCTCACAGTTCTTGGCTGAGAAGAAAATTCAATGTATTAGCTCCAGGAGAGATGAAAATGTTTCGATCCTTGCTTTGGTCCCCGTTAGCTTGCTTTTATTAGTTTCCCTTTGTCCTCTACCTCTGACAATGGACGTGACGTTGGCTTGGGGCAGAGAACCTATGATGCCTTAGGTCTGCTGATATGACTGGTAGGTCTGCAGACGTGACTAGTAGGTCGGCTGATGTGACCTTGGCGTGTACTGGCTGAACAGCCCAACGTGTACTCTTTCTTTGAACTGTACTTGTGCCTGATGGTCCCATACTTGGTATAAAGTTGTGCCTGATTCTCTCGCCGAAGTGCAAAACCAAGCTTTGCCGAAGTGCAATATTGAATCTGACCGAAGTGGTCTGAAGCGTAACGCTTTAGCTGAGGCTGAGGTTGAAGTTGGTGCTGAGGTGCAAACCTTAGGCATATTCTCTGATAATAAGAAGGATGCCATGGGGCACAGCCGAAGTGCAGTCAAGGCTGAACAGCAATGCCTGGGTGCTGAACTGTGTGAGTTATGCCGTTCACTGTTGTTGAATAACAGACGATTATTTCTGGTTTATCACTCTTACTCAAATTTTAATTGAGTTGATGACTTGTTTCGTATCATCTTAATAATTAATCATTACCGGTTATCTGTTATTTTTAAAGTTCTTTCTTAAATATATAACATATTAAGTTGGCACATATCTTCCGGTTCTACTGACATATAAGCTGATCCCCGACCAACAAATTGAAAACAAGTACTCCGGCAAATAACAACAACAACCATGTCTTAGAGGCTCCTGTCTATAGAGGAGTACGGAAAGTTAGATGTACGCAATCATACCCATGTATTAGAAACACACAGATGTTCTTTCTCGATGACCCATAATGATGCGTCAAGCTATATCAATCAACTGCTACTTCACAATATAGGAAGTGCAGCCAAGTTAGTGAGTTATTTTGCTTTATTCTATCATATTTCAAAATTAAAAAAGAATGTATCATTAACTCCATTAGAAATAGAGACATACTCACGCGAATAAGGATAAGTCTATACAAGTTACTGCTTCTCATCTTCTCGTCACTGCACTTCTTACTACGTATATTATTTTTATTATAATTCTTATCCCATCTTTTATTCTAACCCCTCACACGAATATTTTGTCTTCGTAATTCAGTCACGCCCCTTATAATAATTATATTAAATGACATTTGCTTAATGCGATGTAATTAAAATCCAAAATTAACTTTCAATTAAGGAGGAAGGGAGTAAACCCTAGTGAAAATAAACTTATTGAACCATGTTACGTGCTAGTAATTGGTGATGAGAAGTACAGTAATTGTGCCATAGAAGTTGTGGGTGGTTTACATAGTATATTTACAAGGGGTAAATATGCAAGTTGTTGAGACATACGTGTTACAAGTTTTAATAATGTTTTCTTAAGAGAACTTTAGAGAGGATGTAAATGTAATGAACCTGTTTGCCTATCTGATTCTAGACATATCGTATGTTCCAGATCATCAAAGTTACTATAGACAAGTATTATTAAATGTTAACTGAATCGGATTTTTTTGTCTTCGTTGGCCTAAAAAATTGATCATTGTTAATATTTACTATTTGGACCAATACTTATATATAATGCAATTATATTACATGTGAGATTTTTGAGTCATTTACGTTTCACATTCCTGAATGGGTCAGAGTTCTCGATGGACCCAACTAAGAGATCAAGATCCTCCTAACATCAGGATTTGGTCATTTTTCGGCAACGCTAGTCGGCTCTAATACTATAATTGTAACAATTTAAATTCTCTGATTTCAGACATGACGTCTTTTCAGGTCATACGGTGTCATTATATGCAAGTACTATTGAATGTCAATTAAAATGGTTTGTATCGTCCTACATTTTTTGAAAAGAATTAATTATTATCAATATTTGACACTTGAGTCATACTTATATATCGTGCCTTTTTTTCTTTTCTATGTGATATTTTGTCTTTACAGTAAATCCATTAATATGTTCTAGTTAATAGCTTTTAGGACATCCGTATATCAGCCACTCACAAAAACACCGAATTCAAACTCATGTTAACAACAATTAGAACTGACAACACAACAACAACATTTACCCTATAGTCTTAGATGCTCTCGTCTATGACGGGGTACGGGGGTCGGATGTACGCAACCATACCCATGTGTTAGAAACACACAGAGATTGTTTCTCAATTACCCATAATGATGCGTCAAGCTATGTCGATCAACTACTACTTCACAATATAAGAAGCGCATCCAATTTAGAGAATCATTTTGTTTTATCCGATCATATTTCAAAGTCAAGAAAGATAAAATGTAAACAAATTAGAAGTGACAACATGATATAAATTCTCATATTGTAGTTGACTAAAGGTTGAAATTTCTGTAAAACTTTCCACCTAACACTTCTGCATGTTCTTCTGCAAACATCATACATGGCATACTCCCCTCTTCCTCAGGGTTCAGATTCTCTCACCCATCCTCTTTTACCGCGTGCGTCACCTCGCGACACCTGACAATAGGGAGTGGTGGGAGTGCAGTGAGTCACCGTACAGTAAGTAGATCTCATCCCTCATGCTCGTACAAATTTCTCCGCCCCGGCTATGTTTATCAAAACCAGGGGCCGCCTTTTCTGGTTTTCCTCACCTTCTTCTCCTGAAGTGCTAGTGGTATTCACCGTTCAGCTAGAAATCAGATGATACAATCAGACGGTTAATAATTGCTCACATTAACAAAAAGTTAGATAGTCCCTACACTTTAGGTTGACTTGCACTTTTTTGTTGTGATCTTTGTCTTCCAACTATTTGTGCATATCTACTGTTACATATTTTAATATCGGAAGCTTTTGATTTTTATATTTAATAAAATCCAGTCACTAGTACATATTCCTATTATTGTAATATCTATGCAGTTACATATAGAGTCGTGGGTCTCACTGGAATCAAACATTCTATCCCTTGGGATTGAGGTATTGCTTGTCTGACTCTTATCCTCTCCAGACCCTAGCGACAACTTTTGCTGTCGTTGGGATATACTGGTTACGATTGTTATTGTTGTTATTAATCTAATCACGATCCATTTGTCGATCCATTTGTCACTCTTGTTACACACCGTCTTTCTGATATTAGTTTTAGGAGGGCCGGACTTGGCCAACGGTAAGCTTGCTTGCCTGATGTGCTAGGTCGAGGTTTCGAAACTATCTCCACACAAAATGAGTAAGGCAGTGTAGGTCTTCCCTCCCCAAACACTCACGTAATAGGTATGAACCGAGTCTGGCCTTTTAGTTTTAGTAAAGTGTAGATGGCCGCTATATTTACCAAGGGTCCAAGTGGTTGACTGGTACGTGTAACAAAGTATACGACCGCACGTCCACGTCTTGCTTACAGAATCTCCAAATGGTTGTTCCTTGTGTGTTAAAATCTACTAACTCAGAAGGATCAAAATGAACAAGAAGAAAAAGAGAGATCAGAAAATATGATTTATGTAGTAATATTGAGTAAATTTTACAGACGGCTTTCGACTATTTAATTAGTAACTAAAGTATTTGATGATACCAAAATCCACCTGCTCGGATAAGACAAGACAACATAAGTCCACTTCCGAGTTAGACCAAAATCCACCTGCTCGGATAAAACAAGACCTCCGAGTTAGTCAATAACGGTCAACGTAAGCCCACCTCGGCCATTCGGCCCGTCAGCCTCGGGTCATCACTAGGGAGGTCATCCAAGGCCACCAAGGCAGAACAGAGCCCCATATCATTTCTTGGTCAGCTCGACCACATGCCTAAGGCAGGTCAGCCCGACCACCGTTCTATCTGATCAATATGCAAGGTCAGACGACTTTAGCTAATCAGCTCAACTGTCTCTCTTACTCAACTGCCCATGAAGCACCTCAGATCGGAAAATACTTGACCCGGCCAGAACATGGTCAGACCTACTGCAAGCCTGTCAGCTTAGTCGGCAGCCTCATTGTTCCTTTTGGCCAAACCACATAGGGCAATTCAGCTCGGCCATTATGCGTTTCGGCAGACCTAGCTCGGCCGTAGTATGCCTAAGCAGAGTCCTGCCACACAGTAAGCTTGGCCTCTAGACCGACGCGTGGCGCCACTTGGCCCTCATGCAACTCAAGACTGCCAACAACGCAGTCATTTATCTCCACATGTCAGCCATGTGAGAGAGAACGACCAGCACATCAAATATCAGTTGTTGCGTGGCAACCATACAAACCAGAATCGCCACCCAGACAGCTAGGTGTCATCACCATCTCCACTCTGGGACACATAGCTCTCAGCTTCAACCTATAAAAAGGAGCTTCATCAACAGAAGCAGGACCAAGTCCTTTCCACGACATTAAGTCCTCTTTAAGTCTTCTCGGACAAGCTCTCTTCAAGCCACTCCGAAGTCCAAATGACACATCAGACTCAATAGTCCTCGGCTCGGCCATAAATGTGCCTCAGCCGACCCATATAGACTAGTTTATACAACCTTTGTTTCCAGCATAAGCTATACACTGAGATGCCCACAACTAACTTGAGAGTCGGAGGGTTTTCCACAGGACATTGACTATGGGCCTCTAACGTTAATTTCCTGAGTTGGGATCTCCTCACCCCAACTTTCCTCACCCCCTTTGTGACCACGCGACACGTGTCACCAAAGGGGGGTGGTGATGCTAGATGAGGGGTGACCCTCATATAGTCTCACCACCTTCCCTTGTTGCCACGTGTCGCGCGGTCACGCGTCACCGCACCCCCCTTGCGGTGAGGTGATCCTATCCTTAATTTCCTTCACAAGTTTTATAAACGGATCTTAACGGAGAGCTGACGACATACCAGAAGGATTGTCTCCAATCCACCCTTTGAAGATCCGACTTTATCAGTACTTATGATCATACGAAATATATCTTGCAAAATAGCTACATAAATAATAATAAAAATACAACTTAAAAATTTAGCAATACAACAAATAACATTATTTAACACGTTCTCATGAATTCCTCGTACGTGGCATATACTCCCCTCGCGCTCCCTTTTCAAGTTTCAATGTTCCCTCCTCTGGTACTCCCCTCCCTAATCCTTTCTAAATTTATCAATACCAGGGGCCGCCTCTTCTGGTTTCTCTTAAAACTTACAACTTCTCAAGTACTAGTGGTATTCCCCCAGAAAACTAACCGCCCTCCGTAAAAGGAAAAAAAGGACTCAAGTGACGGCGTATGAAAGCAGGTGGTTTTCCTGCAAAGAGACTTAGAACTGCCCGCCAAATAAGGAAGAAGATTAAAAACATAAACCCACATGCTGATTCAGAAGACGGCCGTTCATTCAACGAAGACGAAGCTAAAGAGATGACTTCATCTAAGCCTATTCTGGATCCATCATGGACGATGGCAGACGGGGAATTTACCGGAAAAGACGAAGAAAACAGAGGAGAACAGGGGAGCAGCTCTATGACCAAGTTAGAATGCGGATGGGTGTCGCTTATTGGCCGGAGGAGATCAATGGAAGATGCCGTCACCGTTGAGCCGGAAATATTAGACGGAAAATTCGCCTTCTTTGCTGCTTATGATGGTCATGGTGGGGCCCGGGTGGCGAATGCATGCCGTGAGAGGTTACATAAGTTGGTGAAAGCCGAGGTGGAAGAAGAGATTACAAAAAGTAATTGTGGTAGTGGAGAAAGTGTTGATTGGACAAAGGTACTGAAGAGTTGCTTTTCTAAGATGGATGATGAAGTGATAAAGGATAAGCATGATATGATGGTAAGAGGGGAGGAGGAGGAGGAGAGGCGGTCGGGTCCACGGCGGCCGTGGTGATTGTCAGGAAGGAAGAGGTGGTGGTGGCTAGTTGTGGGGACACGAGGGTTGTTCTTAGCCGTGGTGGTGCTGCTGTGCCCTTGTCTAATGATCATAAGGTGAGATTATAAAATACTATAATGCCAACCTGGATAAAAATTTATCATATATGTTCTGAGTTTATTCTTTATTGTTAAAAATTCTAAAGTTATGTGTAGATGGGTTTTGAAATTGTCGTATGGGGTTAAGGCAGAATCAGTGTCCCGTCGAAAGAGACGGAAGAAGCTCGAATTTCTGTCTCTATCATGTCGTAAGTTGATATAACTGCTTAGTAAAATAACGTTGATGATGGATTTATCTGTTAACAAACAACAAATTTACTTTTTCCCTTTCTCTGTTGGGGTAAGCTGTTTCTTCCCTGCATTTATTCGAATAATATCTTGAACACATGATAGCGCGGTGTTCAAAGAAATGGAACTATTCATTTGGATGATGATAAAGCTAGATCTTCACCAAAGGTCAAGATGACTTCAAATTAACGTCGTCAGCTGGTGATAGGTAAATAACTGGAATAGCTTCTATAATATCCTGCACAATGAAGCACAGATCAGAGGTCTCGGGGGTTGGCTCCGGGAAAAACCTTCCGACGCTCAAGTCAGTTTGAGCCATTTCTCACTAAGAATATAATTTAAATGGTGAGTTAAGTGTTTATCACAGTATGAGCTGAAGAGCAAAGTGTATGAATTTGCTTTAGGATATGTATGTTTGAATTCCGGATCCCTCTCCTCGTCTGTATTGGCTTGATTTTATTAACCTTTTCCCGCCTTTGGCCTCTGATGGCGGATGAGATGTTTGCTTGGGGCAGAAAGCCTAGGACGCCGTAGGTCTGATGATGTGACCAGTATACTGACTGATGTGACTAATAGGCCGGCTGTTGTGACCTTGACGTGTTCAGACCGAATAACCAGCTGTAATCATTATATTCGAATTGCACTTCTGCCTGATGGTTCCTCGATGTAACGCTGTGCTTGATTCTTTTGCTGAAGTGCCCAACTAAGCCTTGCCAAAGTGCAGGATTAGGCCTTGCCGAAGTGCATAGTTGGATCCAGCTGAAGTGGTCTGAAGTGCGGCTCTTGGACATAAGCTGAAGTTAGTGCCGAGGTGCAAACCTTGGCATATTCGTCGATAATATAATGAGTGTTATGCAGCCCCGCTGAAGTGCAACCAAGGCTGAACAGTGATGCTTGGGCACTGAACTGCTGAACAACGATATTTGAGTGCTGAGCTGCTGAATAGTAATTCTTGTGTGCTGAACTGCAGGAGTTGCACCGTTGACTGTTGTTGACTAACAGATGATTTAATTATGGTTTATCAGATGAGGAGAAAACTAATTTTTTTCAGTGCATAAATTTTATAACGATTCAGAAATTACTGCTAGCTATTATGGTAATTACCTTTAATCTAATGACATAATGTTGGCAGAATTACCGCCGGATCCGTGTGGATGGCACGGTTGGACAGTCCCAAATCGGCATCTTCCTTGATTCTAGGGAAGAGTTAATTGTACATAATTATATCCCTTAATTTTAGGTGGTTGTTTAATGTATTTAATGGTAAATGATTGGGTGTATTAAGTAGGGCATATTTTTGGTTTTTTACCACATGGGAATTAGGAGATTCAACTCATTTATTGTATTAATGTAGCATCCCATAATTGGTGGGATTGGTGGATAGGATAGGGATATAAGATTACTTGTAAATGTGTATTGGAAGGTAATGAGAAAATATTGGTTTTCTTACCATCAAAACTTTCGGCCTTCTTTGTTTCATTTCGGCCCTATTGGTTTCATGGTATCATAGCCAAACCCAAGACACTAAGACAATTCCAAAGTCATTCTCATCCAATTTCCGAGATGAGTTCTCAAACAATCTCTCCCGATGCAGGCTCATCAACTGCACCGGCTTTTAATCCCAGCCCAGGCACTACTGCGACAAGTCCAAATGAGATTAGTCTTCAACAATCTCTTAATGAGAGCTCTTCCCTCCAGATCACAATTAATGAGAGCTCTGCACCGGCTTGATTCCTTTGCTGAAGTGCCCAATTAAGCCTTGTCGAAGTGCAGGATTAGGCCTTGCCGAAGTGCATAGTTGGATCCAGCTGAAGTGGTCTGAAGTGCGGCTCTTGGACATAAGCTGAAGTTAGTGCCGAGGTGCAAACCTTGGCATATTCGTCGATAATATAATGAGTGTTATGCAGCCCCGCTGAAGTGCATCCAAGGCTGAACTGTGATGCTTGGGCACTGAACTGCTGAACAACAATATTTGAGTGTTGAACTGCTGAATAGTAATTCTTGTGTGCTGAACTGCAGGGTTGCACCGTTGACTGTTGTCGACTAACAGACTATTTAATTATGGTTTATCATTTGCCCCCAGATTTTGTGTGGCTGAGCTGAAATGCGAAGGCGGACAAATCTTGTTCTAATAAGCCTGTGACGTATCTTCACTAACTGAGCAGTTATCCTTTTATTTGCGCCGTAACTCCCGCTTTTAATGTAAGCGTTAATTCCAACACCTCATCATTATCTTTTCGGCGGTTTCAGCTCCCGAGGGAGGAAAAAGCTTTAACCACTGCCTCTTCGAATTTTCAGACGAAAAGTTGTGACCTTTCACTTTTTCTCACTTATAAATAGGGACAATTACCTAACCCTTTCTTTTCTTCTTCTTCTATTCTGCACACCTGCCTATTCTGCATTTCTGTTCATCTTCTCCGTCTCCGAAGTCTTTCTTCATCTTACTCCGGTGCTCTTCCTTTCAGCTCAACCCTTCACTCTTCTGTAAGCATTTCTTCAACTTACTCATGACTTTCGTTATTTCAATCCCTCCTTCTTCGGATTTCCAAAATGTATCTACTCATTCTTACCCAGATGATCTGGAGGGTGACCGTGAGTTTCAATCCTTCACGAGAAATCTGATTCTGATGAGGACAACCGTCCTTTAAGAAGGTTACGCCCTGCTGGTGGACCTTTCGGTTGCTGCCACATCTTCTGCCCTAGTACCCCTGCCGTCTCTTGACAGGGGTTCTCCTTCTCCGATAGTGCAGGGTTCACTCTGCACTTTAAAGGTTGTTGATATCTCTCACTTCTGTAGTGAGTTTAGCATTGATAGAGATTTTTCTCCCACTTTTGCCTCTCCTCATCAAACTGCCTATGATCCACCCGTTGGGTATGAGGCAGTTTATGAGGAATATTCAGGTCAGGGTTTGACCTTCCTGTCCCTGGTCCTCTTCTTCAAATTCTTGACTTTTACCACCTTAGATTACCACAAATCATGCCCAATGGTTAATTCATTGCCAGCTACTGCTCTACCTGAGAGCAGCTGTGACTGAGTTCGATTTAGACGTCTTTAGGGGGATGTTTTGTGTAAGCACAAAGAAAGCTGGTATTACTTTAGTAGGAGACATCCTAATAAAGCTATTAACCACGCTATAAACATCCCCTCTTCTGTCAAGAACTGGAAGGGCAGATTTTTCTTTGTCAAGGCCATAGGGTTACCCGGGAGAACCTATGGAAATCTGGCCCTGCAGATAACAAGAGGCCAAGCGAAAGATTCTGCGATGAAGCCTCAAGGTTATTGCATCTTCCCCAGGCTATAGACTGGAAATGGTGGACAGATCGGTTGTAAAGGCGGCCGACCTGTACCACATGTGGCCTTCCCATCAGTATGAAACTTTGGGCTCTTCTGCTTTAGCCTTAATCTTGGATGTTTACATGCTTTAGGCATTTACTAACTCTTCTTGAGGTTGTGCATACATTTTGACTATTGTGTTATTCCGTTTTGCAGGAACTATGGTGTCTGAAAGCCTTGGAAAACTGAAGAAATTGGTTCCCAAAGAAGAGGAAGAGAGAGGATGAACAACCTTCTTCCTCTGCTCAGCCTCTTTCCAAGGCTTTTACCGAGGTGCGGGCCCTGCCTGCTCCTCCAGTCGTTCCTTCCTCCAAACAAGGTAAAGACGAACCATCTTGTTGTTGATATCGTTATTATTTGATTTCAACACTTTTAACTTGAGTTTTATTGCAGCCAAAACTTCTGTTGGCACTTCTACTAAGCCAAAAGTCTCTTCAGGCTGCAGCTCAGTCCCTGAAGAAGAAAACTTCTGGGGCCTCAGCCTTGCCTCCCAAATCCGTGGCAAAGGCTGGGGGAAGTGTTAAGAAGACTGCCCCTCCTCGAAAGGTCATCATCAAGGCTTCTCAAGCCAAGGTGACTCCACCAGCTGCGTCAACCAATGATGTTCAAGCTCCTGAGGCACCCATTTTTGATCCAGTCCTGGCTGCACCAGTTCCTGATCCAATTTCTGCTGCACCAGTCTCCATTCAAGCCTCGGCGGCCTCAGTCTCTCCTCCAGGGGGTCAATTATTAGGGATCCAAAGGATGCCCTTACTGGAGGAGTTGTGATTACTTCAGGAGAGGCTTCCCCCCGACATCCTCTTGGGAGAGCTCCATATGAGGGGGAGCCCTCCCATCAATATCGTCGTGAATAGAGAAACCTAGTGTACGGAGTTGCTGACACTGATGCTCATCCAGGCGTAGCAAGAAAGTTAGCTGATCTGCCCGTGCTGCCTGTGGATGAGGCCCAATTTGCACGCCAGGACTGGGAGTCTGCTTTTGACACGTATTTCAGCAACATGTCCTTGGTGAGTTTCTTTAGAATCCTACAATCCTTTTACTTAGATTGTTGAAATGATATCTGACCATGTTGGTTATTGCAGTATCGTGCCCAAGAGTGTGACATGCTGAGAAGAGCTGAGGAAATGCGCAGCTTGGTGGTGAAGCTCTCTGTGGCCAATGCTGAACTGAAGAGGGTCAATGATGAGTTGGCTGAGACGGCAAGGTCTGATGATTCCAGGCTGGATGAGATGGATGCTGAGCTGAAGACGTTGAGGTCAGAAGTGGACTCAACGAAATCAGAGTTGGACTCCCTAAAGTCTGAAAATTCCTAACTCAGAGAAGGAAAAGAGGAGTCCGACACTCGGCTGGCAGTGGCCAATTCACAAGTGGACGAACTGAAGGGAGTTATCTCCAACTTAGAGCTGGAATCTTCCAAGACCCAGGCTGAGTTGGAGTCCTCCTAGAAGGGACTCCATAGTGCTGAACAAGAACTGTTCCTACTGAAGAGCCAATCTGAAGCAGATCAGAAAATCAAAGATGAACTGGCTCAGCAGCTTGAAGCAGAGAAGAAGAGCAATGCTGAGCTTATTTCTCATTTTGAGTCTCAGGCTGAAGAGATTAAGAAATCTGCAGTTGCTGAGTTCAGGAAATCTCAGTATTTGAAGAGAATCTGATGAAGATGCAAGGGCTGTTTTGGCAATGGGGCAGACTTGTGCAATTGACGCCTGCCAAGAAGTCTATCCAGACCTGGATAAGGAGCATCCTCAACTTGCCGATCTCTACAACACTGAGGCTGAAGATATTTTTGATAAGCTCCTTGAGCAGTTCAAGGAAGGAGTTGACCTCAGAGTGGCCGACCAGGAGGAGGAGTAGTTTAGGATTTTTTCCTTTTTCTTGTAATCTTTTGTACTTGTAACAGATGATTTGTTTAATGAAAATCTACTTTTTTCCAACTCTTGCTCTTCAGCTTATTTCAGTTTCCTTAACTGTCTTTGTCTTCTGCATGTGAAGTTTCATTTGCTCTATTTCAATGGTTAATGCAAATATTTGTCTTCAGCACTGCATAATTTTACTTGCTCTATTTCCATAGTTATTGCAAGTATTTGTCTTCAGCTTGCTCTATTTCCATAGTTTGCAAACATCTCTCTTCTGCACTGCGAAGTTTTGTTTGCTCTATTTCAATAGTTATGCAAACATTTGATCTGCACTGCGAAGTTCCATTTTCATTTGCTCTATGCAATATTTGTCTTCAACTTGCTCTATTTCCATAGCTTGCAAACATCTCTCTTCTGCACTGCGAAGTTTTGTTTGCTTTATTTCAATAGTTATGCAAGCATTTGATCTTCTGCACTGCGAAGTTCCATTTTTATTTGCTCTATGCAAATATTTCTCTTCAACTTGCTCTATTTCCATAGTTTGCAAACATCTCTCTTCTGCACTGCGAAGTTTTGTTTGCTCTATTTCAATAGTTATGCAAGCATTTGATCTTTTGCACTGCGAAGTTCCATTTTCATTTGCTCTATGCAAATATTTGTCTTCAACTTGCTCTATTTCCATAGCTTGCAAACATCTCTCTTCTGCACTGCGAAGTTTTGTTTGCTCTATTTCAATAGTTATGCAAGCATTTGATCTTCTGCACTGCGAAGTTCCATTTTCATTTGCTCTATGCAAATATTTGTCTTCAACTTGCTCTATTTCCATAGCTTGCAAACATCTCTCTTCTGCACTGCGAAGTTTTGTTTGCTCTATTTCAGTAGTTATGCAAGCATTTGATCTTCTGCACTGCGAAGTTCCATTTTCATTTGCTCTATGCAAATATTTGTCTTCAACTTGCTCTATTTCCATAGTTTGCAAACATCTCTCTTCTGCACTGCGAAGTTTTGTTTGCTCTATTTCAATAGTTATGCAAGCATTTGATCTTCTGCACTGCGAAGTTCCATTTTCATTTGCTCTATGCAAATATTTGTCTTCAACTTGCTCTATTTCCATAGCTTGCAAACATCTCTCTTCTGCACTGCGAAGTTTTGTTTGCTTTATTTCAATAGTTATGCAAGCATTTGATCTTCTGCACTGCGAAGTTCCATTTTTATTTGCTCTATGCAAATATTTCTCTTCAACTTGCTCTATTTCCATAGTTTGCAAACATATCTCTTCTGCACTACGAAGTTTTGTTTGCTCTATTTCAATAGTTATGCAAGCATTTATATTTAGCCTCGGCCCTTGGCTCCGCGAAAATATTTCGCCGTTTGACTGAAGTGCAGTTCAGCCATGCTTTAACTTGCCATTAATAATTTTTAGATAAAGTAAAACCTGTTACTTAATCCATTTAGGCAAAATGAATGAACCACAAGTCGACTTTGTCACGAACATCGTTTTATTCAATCTTCAGTACCACTGATAATAAATAATTTACATTTTTCTAACACTGCTAGAAAAAGGAAACCATGAAAGACTTCTTTGGGAAAACCACTCAGACCTGTTGAGGTGAAATTCATCATTGATGTAGAAGCCTTAGATGAGTAGAATGCCAAGTCCTTGGTAAAGTTTTGCCTTCCAAGGTTTGTAATTTATAAGCCCCATTTGTGCGCTCCTCCTCTATCCGATAAGGTCCTTCCCACTTAGGATTGAGCGTTCCAGTTGGTGCTGCATGGCTTGCTTCATTGTTGCAATACCAAGTCTCCCACTTGATAGGATCTTGGCCGTACTCGGGAATTGTAATATTGCGCAATTAGATTCTTGTATTGAGCCATGCAGACATGAGCCCTCTCCCTTTTCTCCTCCAGTTCATCCAAATTCAACCGTAACTCCTGGTCATTGATTCCAGCAGAGTAATAATCTGTTCGGGTAGAGCTAGAATCAATTTCGGCTGGGATGACCGCCTCAGTGCCATACACTAAGGAAAACGGTGTTTCCTTAGTGGAGGTAGAGGGAGTAGTAGATCATGCCCATAATACGCTTGGGAGCTCCTCTACTCAACTTGCTCCAATTTGGTATAGACGTTTTCTCAGTCCATCCTTGATTGTTCTGTTGGCCAATTCAACTTGTCCGTTAGCTTGAGGGTGTGCTACCGAAGTAAAACGTTGTTCAATCTTGAGCTCGGCACACCAACTCTTAACAGGGTCATCAGCGAACTGTTTTCCATTATCTGATATGAGAACTTGTGGAAGGCCGAAACGACATATGATGTTCTTCCACAAGAATTTCTTGATCTGATTCCCCGTTATTGTAGCTAAGGTTTCTGCTTCCACCTATTTGGTGAAGTAATCAATGGCAACAACCAACAATTTAACTGATCCTGGAGCTTGAGGTAGAGGTCCAACAAGATCTATCCCCCATTGTACAAATGACCAGGGACTTGCAATAGAGGTGAGCTCTTGGCTTGGCAAATGTGTCATTGGAGCATTGACTTGGCATGCTGGACACTTTTTGACCAATTCTTCTGCATCACGCCGCAGAGTGAGCCAGTAATATCCAGCAAGATAACATTTCCTTGCCAACGACCGGGCTCCAGAATGATTTCCGCAGATTTCTTGGTGCATCTCTCGAAGGATGTAATCTCCTTCCTCTTCAGTCACGCGTTTCAACCAAGGCTGCGAAAATGATTTTTTATAAAGGTGGTCGTTGAAAAGGGTATACCTTGTTGCCTTCAGACGAAGGCACCGAGCTGCATGTTTGTCCTCGGGCTGAACTCCATGCTGCAAGAAATTAACGAGTTCGTCCATCTAGGTATTGTGATAGTTCACTTGCAGCACTTCATTAACATCATAAGCACGATGCTTCACTAGCTCCACAACTATCTTTTTTCCCAAAGTTGTTGAAGTGGATGATGCTAGCCGAGATGACGCGTCCGCTCTTTGTTGGCAGATCTGGGGATATGTTCAATGTTGAAGTGCTCGAATGCCTGTCCGAGCTGCAGCACTTTAGCCAGATATGTTTTTATGTTTTCCTCTTTGGCTTCATAATCTCCATTGACCTGAGAAACAATCAGTTGTGAATCACTTCGGGAGACAATTCGTTCTGCCCCCAACTTTCTCGCGAGGCCTAGTCCTGCTATGAGGGCCTCGTATTCTGCCTCATTGTTAGTTGATTCAAAGTCAAATCGCAAGGCGTATTCAAATTCTTCTTTGTTGGGGTTGATAATTAGGAGTCCTGCTCCACAACCATCTTTGGAGGAAGACCCATCCACATATAACGTCCATTCAGCCACTGGCTTGATATCTTCCTCCACGGATCCCTTCAGCTAAGAAATCTGCTAATGCTTGGGCTTTGATGGAAGTTCTTGATTTGTACTGAATGTCGTACTCTGCAAGCTTCACAGCTCATTTTGCAGCTCGGCCAGATGTGTCTGGTCTTGATACGATTTGCTTTAAGGGCTGATCAGTGACCACTATAATGGGATGAGCTTACAAGTAAGGCCTGAACTTCATCGCTGCCACTACGAGTGCTAAGACTATTTTCTTAGCATTGGGATATCTTACTTCAGGCCCATGTAAAATTTTACTTGCGAGATAAATGGGCCTTTGTACATTATCTTGCTCCCTGAGCAGAACTGCACTAACAGCTTCTTTGCACGTTGAGAGGTATATAATAACTCTTCTCCGGGCAGAGGTGAAGTAAGCATTGACACCTCAGCCAGATGGGATTTTAGCTCGTCGAAGGCCTTTTGACATTGGTCGTCCCTCTGGAAAGCTATTTTCTTTTTCAAAACTTCGAAGAAAGGAAGGGATCTTTCGGCTGACTTGGATAAAAATCTGCTCAGGCCTGCGATTCGACCCGTTAACCTCTGCACTTCCTTTACGCTCCTAGGGGGATGCATGTTTTGTATAGCTTCAATTTTAGCAGGGTTTGCCTGTACCCTATCTTTGAAAACCATGTATCCCAAGAACTTTCCAGTACGAACCCCAAACGTGCACTTCTTTGGGTTTAGTCTCATGCGTGAGTCTCTCAGTACAGTGAAAACTTCCTTTAAATTTTTGATATATTGATCAAGAGTCCTGCTCTTGATTAGCATATCGTCGATGTAGACTTCCATTATCCGGCCAATTTGTTCACTGAACAAGGAATTGACCAGATGTTGATAAGTGGCCCCAGCGTTCTTCAATCCGAATGGCATAGTTACATAACAATAAGTACCTGAATCAGTTATGAAAGCAGTCTTTTCCTGATCTTCTAATGCCACGAGGATCTAATGATAGCCTTTGAAAGCATCCAAGAAATCAAAGACTTCATGCCCAAGTGTTGAATCTACTAGCCTATCGATTTTCGGAAGTGGGTAACAATCTTTTGGACATGCTTTGTTGAGATCAGTGTAATCTATACACATTCTTCAAGACTCATCCTGCTTGGGGACCACTACTGGGTTAGCCAACCAGATTGGAAAAAGCACTTCAACAATGAATTTTATAGCCAACGATTTTTGACTTCTTCTTTGATGACTTTATTCCTTTCTGGTGCGAAGTGTCGCTTCTTTTGCTTTACTGGCTTCGCTAAATGATCAACGTTTAGTTTATGCTCAGCCAGGTGTGATGGAATCCCTGGCATGTCTTCAGCAGTCCATGCGAAAATAATCGCGAATTCTCTCAGCAAATCCTGCAGCTGAGCTAACAGTTCGGACGTCATCCAGGTCCCGATCTTTATGACATTTTCAGGTCTGCTCGGATTCAGGACAAAGTCTTGTACTGCATCATCCGACTGTAAGTGTTCTTCATCTGGAGGTATCAGTTCGTCAAGACTGACTTGCTGAACTGATTCATTCCCCTTAGTGGCAATAGCGTAGCAACTTTGTGCCACTTGTGTGTCACCTTGTATAGTTGTCACTACCCCTGGAGTGGGAAACTTCATGCTGACATGCAGAGATGACACAATGGCCTCCAATGCCACCAAAGCTGGCGTCCTAATATGACGTTGTATGGGGATACGTCCTTGACAACCACAAAGTCTATCCATATGCATCGATAGGCAGGGGGTTTGCCAAAACTGCAGCTGAGCGTGACCAGACCTGCTTGCCGCATTGCAACTCCAGTGAATCAATACAAGGACGAGGTAACTGGTTTCATCAAGGAATCGGGTAAACCAAGCAGCTGATATACCCGATAGAACATTATATTTACGGCACTGTCGGTATCCACATAGACACGTCGGACCTGCACAACTTTATCAGGAGGAAGGTGTACGCACAGCTCTATCACCAAGCCTGTGTTGTTGGAGTCCAGGGGAATGGGATCTTCTGGCCCATAAGTCAGCTCTCTTGCCAACTTGGCTCTTTTAGATGGTGGATCTGATGAGGTTCCTGAGGAACTAGGTGCTCCTTGGCCTGAGTGAGGTGGGCCCCCAGAGATTGTATATATAATAGCATTGACTTGGGGCTGACCTGCAGCCCCACGCCTTCCTTGTTCCCCATCATCCTCATTTCTGCGATACCGAGGTGGAGACTCTGGTCGGCATTTGTATTTCTGGGGTCCTTGTGGAAATCCAGACTGTTGTTCAGGCGCGATCGGGGGTCATAAAACTGTTTTAGATGACCCTGTTCAATCAGTCATTTAATAGCTTGAGCTAACTGCCTGCAATCCTCGGTATCATGCCCGATATCTCTATGGTAGCGGCAATAGAATTTAGGATTTCTCTTTGTCCTAGGCCTGTACAGAGGCTCTGGATTTGTCCTCAATCCGTCTTTTTCCATGACGGTTAGAATATACTCCTGTGAGGCCAACAGTGACAAGCCCTCCTTACCACCCTTGTCCTTTCCACTTATGCGATCGAACGCACTGCACCGATCACGATTTTTTCCTTCATGGCGCCGATCTTCCTTTTTTGAACTAGATCGGCTTTTTTGCCGGGCTCTATGCTCGGCTTCCTCTTTAATCTGTTTGCCTCCTCTCCTCGGGCAAATTGATGAGCTTTCTCTAAGCATTCTCTTAGAGTTGTAGGTCCCTCTTCAACCAGTTGGGAGAAGAGGCGACCAGCTCGGAGTCCATTAATGAAGGATGCAGCTTTAACACCCTCATTTCTGTCACTGACCTGCAGTGACTCGTCTGAGAAACGTTGCATGTACTTCAACACAGATTCATCTGGACCTTGTCTCAAGGTCATTAGATGGGATGAGTTCTTCACAAACGGGTTGCTAGACACGAACTGTGACTTGAAATTCTGTGCCAGCTTTTAAAGGACTTCACAGATTTTGATGGAAGCTCTTGGAACCATCTCCTGGCCTTTCCCCTTAAATATAAAGGGAAAGTCTTGCAACGCAAAGGGTCTGGGATGTTTTTCAGACTCATTGCAGTTTGAAACTGGAAGAGATGGTCTGTTGGGTCTGTGGTCCCATCATATATGTCCATCTTTGGCACCTTAAAACTGTCCGGTGCCAAATACTCTGCTATATCCCAGGAGAAAGGACTTTCCTGGACTGCTTGCACAAACGCTTGCCTGTGCTCTTCGTAGTAAGCTCTCGGCCTGCGAGGAACTTCTTCGTCCCTAGGGACGCTTTTCAGATACTTTGACCTTACACTTAAGTGAGGTCTAGACATATGTTCTGACTCCACGGTTCGAGCTTTGAAACTGTGTCTTTTAGCATCTGCCATAAAACCTTTATGCGGTTTAGAAAACTGGCCTTGTGATACTTCTCTCTGGAGAAGAGGTGGATCTACCTCCATATTCTGCATCTCTGGTTGCTTGCCTTTGAGATGCTGGACCATGGCTTCGAACACTTCCATGTTCTCAGCAACGTATTTTATTGCTTTATCCCTTACTTCCCTTGAAACTTGCGGGACAAGAATAGGATTAGGCATAGGAGATTCAGGTACCCTAGAAACCTGTTCTAGGGCAGCTGAACGCGTAACCATGCGTCGTGGTGGGTTGATGACTCACCCAAACCTTCTTGATGACCCTTTGTCATGAGTAAACGTTGGCTGTTTTAAGTTTGAGCTTTTTCACTGGATTAAGGGACTAAGGAGCCCTCCTTCTAGTGCCAAATGATGAAGCAGGATCTTCACCAAGGGTCAAGATGACTTCAAATTAACGTCGTCAGCTGGTGATAGGTAAATAACTGGAATAGCTTCTATAATATCCTGCATAATGAAGCACAGATCAGAGGTCCCGGGGGGTTGGCCCCGGGAAAAACCTTCCGATGCTCAAGTCAGTTTGGGCCATTTCTCACTGAGAATATAATTTAAATGGTGAGTTAAGTGTTTATCACAGTATGAGCTGAAGAGCAAAGTGTATGAATTTGCTTTAGGATATGTATGTTTGAATTCCGGATCCCTCTCTTCGTCTGTATTGACTTGATTTTATTAACCTTTTCCTGTCTTTGGCCTCTGATGGCGGATGAGATGTTTGCTTGGGGCAGAAAGCCTAGGACGCCGTAGGTCTGATGATGTGACCAGTAGACTGACTGATGTGACTAATAGGCCGGCTGTTGTGACCTTGACGTGTTCAGACCGAATAACCAGCTGTAATCATTATATTCGAATTGCACTTCTGCCTGATGGTTCCTCGATGTAACGTTGTGCTTGATTCCTTTGCTGAAGTGCCCAACTAAGCCTTGCCAAAGTGCAGGATTAGGCCTTGCCGAAGTGCATAGTTGGATCCAGCTGAAGTGGTCTGAAGTGCGACTCTTGGACATAAGCTGAAGTTAGTGCCGAGGTGCAAATCTTGGCATATTCGTCGATAATATAATGAGTGTTATGCAGCCCCGCTGAAGTGCAACCAAGGCTGAACAGTGATGCTTGGGCACTGAACTGCTGAACAACGATATTTGAGTGCTGAGCTGCTGAATAGTAATTCTTGTGTGCTGAACTGCAGGAGTTGCACCGTTGACTGTTGTTGACTAACAGATGATTTAATTATGGTTTATCAGATGAGGAGAAAACTAATTTTTTTCAGTGCATAAATTTTATAACGATTCAGAAATTACTGCTAGCTATTATGGTAATTACCTTTAATCTAATGACATAATGTTGGCAGAATTACCGCCGGATCCGTGTGGATGGCACGGTTGGACAGTCCCAAATCGGCATCTTCCTTGATTCTAGGGAAGAGTTAATTGTACATAATTATATCCCTTAATTTTAGGTGGTTGTTTAATGTATTTAATGGTAAATGATTGGGTGTATTAAGTAGGGCATATTTTCGGTTTTTTACCACATGGGAATTAGGAGATTCAACTCATTTATTGTATTAATGTATCATCCCATAATTGGTGGGATTGGTGGATAGGATAGGGATATAAGATTACTTGTAAATGTGTATTGGAAGGTAATGAGAAAATATTGGTTTTCTTACCATCAAAACTTTCGGCCTTCTTTGTTTCATTTCGGCCCTATTGGTTTCATGGTATCATAGCCAAACCCAAGACACTAAGACAATTCCAAAGTCATTCTCATCCAATTTCCGAGATGAGTTCTCAAACAATCTCTCGCGATACAGGCTCATCAACTGCACCGGCTTCTAATCCCAGCGCAGGCACTACTGCGACAGGTCCAAATGAGATTAGTCTTCAACAATCTCTTAATGAGAGCTCTTCCCTCCAGATCACAAACCATAGACTGAATGACAAGAACTTTCTACTATGGTCTCAATCCGTTCTGATGGTATTTCGTGGTAAAGGCAAGCTGGCTTTTATTTCTGGTCAAGCTTCCAAGCCGGATTCTACTGACCCGTGGTACCCGGCCTGGGAACTCAATAACTTCTTGCAATGTCATGGCTCATAAATTCAATGGAGCCACATATCAGCCGCACTTATCTCTTCCTGAGAACTGCCAAAGCTATTTGGGATGCAGTACATGAACATTATTCTGACCTTGAGAATGCCTCTCAAGTCTTTGAGATCAAAAATAAACTCAAAGAGATACGTCAGGAGAATTTAAATATCATGGAGTATTACAACACCCTGCAGACCCTATGGCAGGAACTTGACTTACATTATGAAGCTGATTGGGGAGATTTGGAAGGAAACATCAAGTTCAAGGAGCACTTGGAAAGCGTATGACTTTCTGGCAGGACTAAACAAAGAGTTGGACGAAGTAAGAGGTCGTATCTTGGGAAGGAGACCACTTCCCTCACTCAGTGAAGCATTTGCGGAGGTTAGAAGGGAAGAAAGCCGACGCCGGGTCATGCTTGGAGAAAGAAGGGATGTACCGATGGGGGGACAAATGGAGCGGCCCAACGACGGGTCCGCCCTAGCCATAAGAAATGTTGGTCAGCGGACCAACAATCGTCCGCGGTGCTCTCATTGCAACAAACTTGGCCACACACAAGATAAATGTTGGAACCTACATGGCAAACCATCGGATACTCGACCAAAGAAACCACCTCAATCCTTTGGTCGAGGATTCGCTGCAGTTACGGAGGAACGGCCGAGCCCTATTGGAGCAAGTCAAGTGGCGCTGAATCAGACACAACTTGAGCAACTGTTGGCCCTTCTAAAGACCCAGACCGAACCTACTCCACCATCCAACATAGACTCACAGCAAGTTATGGTTAATTTTGTGGAGCCCTCACCGTGGATACTAGACACAGGAGCCACTGATCACATGACAGGTAATCTAACTCTATTCACTACATATGCCCCGGTTCTTGGAACTTTAAGAGTTAAAGTGGCCGATGGAACATTTGCACTCGTAGTTGGAAAAGGATCTGTGAAAGTGGCTCCCACACTTGTGCTCGAAACTGTGCTATATGTCCCCAAGTTAACTTGCAACTTAATTTCTGTTAGCAAACTTACAAAGGAGTCTGGTTGTGTGGCTAAGTTCTCTGCCCATTTGTGTGTTTTGCAGGAGCAGGAATCGGGGAAGACGATTGGCATTGCTAGAGAAAGGAGTGGCCTTTATCACTTTGAGGAAGACTTTCATCAAAACTCACCAAAAAGCTCACTCCATATAGTCGCCCATAGGCATTCTCTCAGTGTCAACTTTAAAAAATCTGATGTACTGTTACTTCATCAAAGATTAGGACATCCTAGTCTTGGTTATCTTAAACAATTATTTCCGTTGAATAAACAATTGTCTACTTTGAAATGTGATGCTTGCGTTTTTGCTAAACATGCCCGAAATGAGCACCCCCCAAAACCGCATACACAATCTGCACCATTCCATCTCGTGCATAGTGATCTTTGGGGCCCAGCTCGAGTTAAAAATATTTCTGGCGCTAAATGGTTTATCACTTTTATCGATGACCACACAAGGGTTTGTTGGGTCTATCTCCTCAAAAACAAAACAGAGGTAGCCAATGTTTTTCCAAATTTCCATTCCATGATCAAAACTCAGTTTCAAACGACAATACAAATCCTACGCACAGATAATGGTACTGAATATTTCAACAAGAATCTGAACATTATTTGGCCTCAGAAGGTATTATTCGCCAAAGCTCTTGTCCGGACACACCACAACAAAATGGTGTAGCTGAGCGGGAAAACCGTCATATCTTAGAAGTTGCTCGGGCCCTAATGTTCACTATGCACGTCCCAACCTATTTGTGGGGAGAGGCCGTTCTTACAGCTTGTCATCTAATCAATCGTCTTCCATCAAAACCGTTACAGTTTCATACACCTATCTCGGTCCTACAACACACCTACCCCCTCTTTCATTGTGGTTCTAGCCTTCCACTCAAAGTATTTGGTTGTGTAGTATTTGTTCACAATCACAACCCCACTATATCTAAGCTAGAACCTAGGTCCCATAAGTGTGTGTTATTGGCTATTCCTCCACTCAACATGGCTATAAATGTTATTGTCCTACTCTCCGTCGCATATTTGTCACCATGGATACACAATTTCGCGAACAAGAACCATACTTTCCATCTCAATACTCGGCCGACTGCACACAATGGCCATTACTTGAACCCGAGTCTCTCGTTATACCAAATGACCTACTGCCTGCTCCAATCATCCCAGACAGTGGTTCAGGGGGAGACACAAACAGCCCTCAGCGACGAACCTCAGCCCGCAGCCGACGACGAGCCTCAGCCCTCAGCCGACGAGCCTCAGCCCTCAGCCGACGAGCCTCAGCCTTCAGCCGAACTTCACTCAAAACCCGCCAACTCCAAACATCATTATCTATTCGCGAAAACACAACACTCAGGTAGATAAAGACACTGATATTTCTCTAGGGTGCCAACCCTCTGAACCGCAGCCTGGCTCCTGTGGTGAAGGAGAAGGAGATGCCCCGGACACCTCAGACATGGATCTACCGATTTCCCTTAGGAAGGGAAAAAGGGTATGTACTCAACATCCCATTTCCAAGTATGTTTCGCATGAAAGGTTATCAGAAAGTTTTTCGGCTTTTACTGCTAAATTGTCTGATGTGCAAATACCGAAAAATATTGATGAAGCTTTAGCTAACAAAAACTGGAGAGTTGCAGTACAGGAAGAGTTGGGTGCATTGGAGAAAAACCACAAATAGACAATTATGGAACTCCCTGAAGGAAAAAGGCCGGTAGGATGCAAGTGGGTGTTTTCAGTAAAGTTTAATGCAGTTGGGAGTATCAACAGGTACAAAGCTCGACTAGTTGCCAAAGGCTTTACACAGGTATCCGGTATTGATTCTAACGAGACCTTTGCACCAGTAGCCAAATTAAATTCTGTAAGAATTCTTCTCTCTCTAGCTGCAAGTCTTGACTGGCCACTTCAACAATTGGATGTAAAAAATGCCTTCTTAAATGGGGACTTACATGAGGAGGTATATATGGACTTACCACCCGGCTATAACAAAAAAAAAAGAATTTAGTTTGTAAACTGCTTAAATCATTATACGGACTGAAACAGTCACCTCGTGAGTGGTTTGGAAAATTTACTCAAGCAGTTAAGACACAAGGGTTTAAACAATCACAGGCGGATCACACTATATTTCACAAACATACGCCGGAGGGAACTCGTGCTATTCTGATAGTTTATGTTGATGATATTATTCTTACAGGGGACGCCTACAAGGAGATGCGCTGCAAAGGAGTACCTAAGCAGTAGATTTGAGATGAAAGACTTGGGGCCATTGAAATACTTTCTGGGAATGGAAGTAGCACGCAATGCGTCAGGTATCTTTATTTCACAAAGAAAGTACATACTGGATTTGTTACAGGAAAAGGGGATGCTAGGGTGTCGACCGGCAGAGACGCTTACAGAACCGAACGCAAAACTCGATCTTAATGGAGGCAAGGAAATAGACCGGGAGCAATATCAGCGGCTTGTTGGTAAGCTTATTTATTATACACACTCGTCCCGATATTGCATTTGCAGTTAGTATGGTCAATCGGTTTATGCACTCTCCCAAACACAAGCATCTCAAGGCGGTGCTCCGAATTCTACGGTACCTAAAACGGACACCGGGAAAAGGACTGTTCTTCGGCAAGCAGGGAGGTCGGCATGTAGAGGTGTATACCGATGCAGATTGGGCAGGATTATTGGTTGACCGCAGATCTGCTTCAGGGTATTGTACCTATGTATGGGGTAACCTAGTCACGTGGCGTAGTAAGAAACAGAATGTGGTAGCACGGAGCAGTGCAGAAGCTGAGTTTCGAGCACTCGCACAAGGTATGTGTGAAGGTTTGTCGCTAAAACGATTGTTGGACGAGTTACGTATTGATTCCATAGGGCCAACTAGACTGTACTGTGACAACAAAGCAGCAGTGAATATTGCACATAATCCAGTTCATCATGACCGCACCAAACATGTTGAAGTGGACCGCCATTTCATTCGAGAGAAGATTGATGATAAGAGTTTTATTATGATTTATGTTCCTACCAAACAGCAGGTAGCGGATATCCTGACTAAGGGGTTACATAAACCGGCGTTTGAAGGGTTAGTGAGCAAGCTCGGCATGAACAACATCTACATACCAGCTTGAGGGGGAGTGTTGGCAGAATTACCGCCGGATCCGTGTGGATAGAACGGTTGGACAGTCCCAAATCGGCAGCTTCCTTGATTCTAGGGAAGAGTTAATTGTACATAATTATATCCCTTAATTTTAGGTGGTTGTTTAATGTATTTAATTGTAAATGATTGGGTGTATTAAGTAGGGCAGATTTTCGGTTTTTTACCACATGGGAATTAGGAGATTCAACTCATTTATTGTATTAATGTAGCATCCCATAATTGGTGGGATTGGTGGATAGGATAGGGATATAAGATTAGTAAATGTATTAGAAGGTAATGAGAAAATATTGGTTTTCTTACCATCAAAACTTTCGGCCTTCTTTGTTCATTTCGGCCCTCTTGGTTTCATATAAACACTTCTAATGGAATATAGACGACAAATAGTGAATGTCACGTTCTTCTCTAAAATTTATGTAACTATGTCGTTCTCTATCTGTAGAAATATATAGGTTATGTAAATGTTCTAGTTACCGTTTCTTTCATATAGTTACATCACTGTCCTTGTGATGTCATACAGATATAGCCGTTAGAGTTTGTCTCCATACTTGTGTATATATTCTCTTTGTAGTGAACATAATGATGTAAGGAAGTATACTTCCATAAAGTACTGTATACTAATGAACTCAAGAGTTTCATTCAAGACTATCAAGTATTTCATTCAAGATTAGTTTTGGATGTATATTTTCTATATGTTATCAGAGCAATACTGCTGTGAAATTTGTTTCAACAAGAAAATTGCTGTGAAATCTGCTACAACAATCCATCAACAAAGTGTTGGAACTGTTGCTGTGAAATTTGTTGCAACAAGAAAATTGCAAACACAATCATTGAAGAAAGGAACATCTCCTTTGTATTCTGAAGCATAAGACATAAAAGCTCTCTAGAAAGTGAGCCCAAGAAGTGGTCAAGCATATCTTGAAAAAGTTGAAGACGACGAAAAGGTTGAAGACAACAATTTTTTTTTTTAAAAAAGGGGGGAACACAAGTTTTTTTTCGTTGAAAGAAAAGAGGAGGACACGTGACCCTCATGCATTTATGTTAAGTCCACATCTTGACTGCTGGCATTAAGTGCATTTTACATCTGGAAGATTGTTTTTGAAAAAAACAAAAAAAGCGGAAAAAGGACGCGCGCTGCTATAAGCAATCGTCTTGTAACACGTGGCTAACCTTTAACTCAACTTTGTGAAATTTCTTGTCAAATAATTGTAAAAGTAGTGGGTCAGTTTTTCTTTTCGTGTACGATTACTTCAAAACTCTTTAAAGTTCTCGTTTTTCGTACACTATACCATTAAAGTCTCCCATCCAGTCACTTTCACACTTCTTCTTCAAAACTACACATCGTGCACCTTTCACTCATCCAAAAATTCCCCAGAGTCGTTCTTCTTCTTCCAAAATTTTTTTCTTTGTTGAATCTTGTCATCCCTCTGTATGGGTGATCAAGGGAGCGAAGAAGTAACATCTGGAGGGGACAGAACTGCAGGTTCCACTCATTCCTCTACTGGATCTATTGTTGACTCCACTCCGGTAACCATCACCAACCAACGACTGAATGGTAACAATTTTCTACCTTGGAGTCGTGCTGTTGAACTTTTATGTTGGACGTGGAAAGAAAGAATATCTTTCTGAAAAAATGGTTCCTCCACCTGAAACTAGTGACAAGTTCGCTACCTAGGAGGCTGAAATTCGATGATTATGCCATGGATCATTGGTTCCATGACACCAGAGGTTACTAATACATTTATGTTGTATCAAACTGCCTCTGAGATCTGGAAAGCTACCAAAGAAATGTACTCTAAGAGAGATAACATTTCTGAGTTGTATGAGTTGGAAGCCCAACTTCGTGATATAAAACAAGGAGATCAACGTGTTAGTAAGTTTTTTAGTAACTTATCACAATTGTGGCAACAGATTGACTCTCTTGAGTCATACCAGTGGACATGCACCACTGATGATCAATTGTTTCGAACAATCAAAGACATAAAACGAGTGTTTGGTTTCCTCTCTGGCTTACACAAAGATTTTGATGCCGTTAGAAGCCGTATTTTAGGAACCAAACCTCTACCTACAATGAATACTGGTTCTCTGAGGTTAGACAAGAGGAGAGTAGGTTGAAAGTTATGATGGGGGCTAGCACATCTGTCACTACAGAATCATCTGCTCTAGTATCTCAAATGAATGTTAATGATAAAGAGAAAATGCATTCTTTGCATCTAAACGGACTGAAACCAGTGAATATCACAAAAAAATATTGTAAATTTTGTCACAGCGTTGGACATCTGGTTGAAGATTGCTATAGACGTCCTGGATCTAAGGTCAAGCCACCTCCATCATTTCTTAGGAAAAATCCTAATTTCAAACGAGCATTTCCTGGCAGGTCTGATGTAAGTGAAACCTAAAGATCAGAGAATGATTCCTGGAGACAGTATCCCAATGCTGCAGCAGCAGTGTCTGAAATCCCACATGCAACTCAAAGTGAGAAGAATGAACAGACAGTCTTTACTCAAGAACAGCTGAACGCACTACTGAGAGTGCTGGAAACTCAAAGGAACCAAGCCAGTTCTGGACAGATCAGGGCTACCATGGCTTTGCAACAGGTAAAGGAGGCAAGTCCAAAGTCTGGATTGTTGACTCGGAGGCTACCCATCATATGACGTTTGAAAAATCATTACTAGAATTTTATATCTTTCTCTGAATCAAAAAGGGGGTGAGAGTTGCTAATGGTCAAAGTCTTGATATCAAAGGTCATGGAAACATAAATCTGTCCAAAACATTGTGTCTAAAGAATGTTCTGTATGTTCCTGCTCTTGACTGCAATCTTATTCTGTAAGAAGACTATGCTTGATAATAATTGTCTAACTGTCTTTTCTCCTTCTAATTGCTACTTCTTGCCTTCTTCTTCATGCTTTCAGAAGAAGGCTATGAAGGAATGGGTAACGAAGGAGAGGATTGGTTTTGCTAGAAGTCAGGATGGGCTGTTTATTTTGCACACACCACAACCAGGTGGTGGTGATTGTTTTGAAGGCTATTCTAGCATTTATTCTTGCATGAACAATGTTTCTGTTCCTAGAAGATTGTATGAAATCTAGAATAGACCTTGTTTTACTTTGGCACAAACGATTAGGCCATCCTAATTTTTGTACCTTAGAAAGGTTAAGCCTGAATTATTTAATGGGTTACAAGTCTCTGATTTGAAGTGTGAAACATGTATGTATGCAAAACAAACAAGAGTGTCTTATCATCCAAAGCTATATCAGGAAAGTAGACCATTTAACTTAATACACTCTGATATATGGGGACCATCTAGAGTCCTAAATGTAAATGGGAGGAGGTTGTTGTTTTTGTTGATGATCACACTAGAGTTACTTGGATCTACTTAATGAAACAGAAGTCAGAATTATCTACTGTGTTCAGAACCTTTGTTAATCTGATTCAAAACCAATTTAATGAAGTAATTAAGACGTTTAGATCAGATAATGACAATGAATACTTTGATAGGGAGGTCAGAATGTTCTTATCTGAGAAAGGAATTTATCACCAGATCACTAACGTATACACTCCACAGCAAAAAGGAGTTGCTGAGAGAAAGCACAAACTATAATGGGAATTGCTAGATCCTTGATGTTTTCAATGAATGTGCCACAGTACCCATGGGGAGAGGCAGTTCTGACTGCTACGTACCTTATAAATAGAACTCCTTCTAGAGTTCTAGGGTACATTACCCCTAAGCAGAAATTACTTAGTCTTTATCCTCATTGTCTATTATTATCTGAATTACCTCTGAAAGTTTTTGTGTGTGTTGCATATGTATACCTCCAAGTACCGGAACAGAGGAAAGCTGGACAAAAGATCCCTCAAATGCATGTTCATTGGCTATGCTGGAACACAAAAAGGATACAAATGTTTCTTTCCTTCGTCTAGGAAAATATACACTACCCTAGATGTATGCTTTGATGAAGAGTCATTTATAAGAATAACTGTTCCACTAGCTCTCAGATTGATAAGGAAAACTATTGGAGTATTATTGATATTATTACAGTAAGTAATCACTCTGCAGAGAATTCTACTTCAGCAGAAATAGATTCACAGCAGGAAACTGATCAACAACAAGATGCTACGAACAACTCAAACACAGGAGGAGTAATCCAGAATGAACAAGTAGTCAGAGATCCACTACCTATCACACAGGTTTATACAAGACGGATGAAACAGGTAACACCATCTGTGATGCCTTCTGACTGTAATACTGATCATACAGACTTACCTATTGCACTAAGAAAGGGAACAAGAGAATGTACGCAGTATACTACTCCTAAGCTAAGAGATTATCACTTATTGATGTCTAAAGCATGCTCCACCTATCATCCTTTGAACAATTATCTGACATATGACAGGTTGGGAAATAGTTTTACATCATTTACTGTTAGTATTGACACTCACTCTCTTCCATCCTCTATTAATGAAGCCTTGAATCATAAGGACTGGCGAAAAGGCTGTTGAAGATGAGATGAGTGCTCTTATGAAAAATGAAACGTGGGATCTTGTCACATATACTAATGCACATAATCCTGTAGGCTGTAAGTGAGTGTTCTCTTTAAAGTATAACTCAGATGGAACACTCAATAGGTATAAGGCCAGACTTGTTGCGAAGGGTTATTCTCAATCATACGGATTAGACTATCTTGAGACCTTTGCACCCGTTGCAAAATTGAACACTGTTAGAATTATTTCTCTGTGTCTGTAAACTTAGACTGGCAGTTAGTTCAATTAGACATCAAAAATGCCTTTCTCAATGGAGAACTAAAAGAACAAGTATATATGTCTATTCCACCAGGTTTCCAGAACAGTCACAAGAAGGTAAGATCTGTAGACTAAAGAAAGCAATTTATGGTCTTAAACAGTCACCAAGAGCTTGGTTTTCAAAATTTGCTAAAGTAATGATTCAGTATGGGTTTAGGCAGGCTGAAAGTGATCACACTTTATTCACTTTAAAAGCTGATGGAGTTATTACTATTCTTATAGCATACGTAGATGATATAATTCTAACTGGTAATTGTGTTAATAATATAAACAAAGTAAAAAATCATCTCTCTACCGTATTTGAAGTTTAGGATCTAGGGGCTCTAAGGTACTTCCTTGGTATGGAAGTTGGAAGAACAAATCAAGGTATGTGCATTTCTCAATGAAAATATGTATTGGATCTCCTTAGGGAAACGTGCATGCTTGGTTGTAAACCAGTGTCCACACCATTAAACCTGGTTATTCGTCTGAAATTTCTTCAGGTAAGTTGCTCACTGATATTGGCTCTTATCAGAAACTTGTAGGTAAACTAATTTATTTCTCACATACACGGCCTGACATATGTTATTCAGTAAGTTATGTGAGTCAATTTATGCATTCTCCTACTAATCATCATCTACAAGATGTAATGCGAATTTTAAGGTATCTAAAAGGAACACCAGGTCAGGGACTGTTTTTTAAGAAAACTGTTGACAGATCGATCAGAATTTATACAGACGCAGATTGGGGTGGATCAAGGCAAGTTATGAGATCTACATCCGGATATGCCACCTTCTTATGGGGTAGGTTTGATAACATGGCGAAGCAAAAAGCAAAGTGTTGTGTCAAGGAGTAGTGCTGAGGCTGAGTTGAGAGCATTAGCTCTTGGAATTTGTGAAGGTTTATGGATACAAAGGGTGCTTAAAGATCTATATCAGAACAATATTACTTCATCAATGCAGGTTTTTTGTGACAATATCTCAGCCATTCATATGGCAGAAAACCCAACACATCATGATAAATCTAAACATGTGGAGATTGACAGGCATTTTATCCGTGAGAAGCTGGAGAATCAGTCTCTACAGATTCAGCACATTGCTTCATCAGAACAGATAGCAGACATATTAACTAAGTCAGTTACACCAGGATTATTTCATAAGTTGTTGTCCAAGCTTGGCGGTATTAATGTGTATGCCAAGCTTGAGGGGGAGTGTAGAAATATATAGGTTATGTAAATGTTCTAGTTACCGTTTCTTTCATATAGTTACATCACTGTCCTTGTGATGTCATACAAATATAGCCGTTAGAGTTTGTCTCCATACTTGTGTATATATTCTCTTTGTAGTGAACGTAATTGATGTAAGGACGTATACTTCCATAAAGTACTGTATACTAATGAACTCAAGTATTTCATTCAAGATTAGTTTTGGATGTATATTTTCTATACTATCCCTAGTAGTTACTTCTGGTTCTCTGAGACAGGTCTGGAATGTTAGGTTGGTTATAGTGTCTTTCGAAACAATCACAACACTATAACAGGGGCATGTAGTAAATCGATCGCGACTTCCTACTTGCTTTGTCTGGTGATGGCGAGGGGCTCTTTGTGTCTGTTGCCATTTTATGGTTCAGTAAGTTAATCAACGGTGATCCAAATTTCATCCTTAATGCTGCGTTTTCATATTTCAGGAATCATATAGATTCTCTAAACACTATTACTTGATATCTCTTTGGTTCTTTCTCACCAATTGCTCTTGTAATTCTTTGGAATAGCCTGATAGGCCTGATGAAATGGAAAGGGTGGAAGCAACAGGAGGACGAATAGTAGACTGGAATGGGTACCGCGTACAAGGAGTGCTTGCTGTTTCAAGATCCATAGGTATATAACCAAGGTGCAAACTTGTATTGGTATATCTACTTTCTTTTTTTCCATGCTTGATCCATTTGCCTCTCGTCCTAATCGATATCCCCTGGGCTAGCCAATGGCTTGAATTATTAGTCTACTTTGTGTCAATGACAGGAACCTTGTAAATTGTATCACTTCCATTACTGTTTCCAAAAATTTTGTGAACTAACGGCTATGCTGGAAGGTGAGAGAGGCAATCAGGTGCGCTTCTTTTCCTTATGCACAATATTGTCCAACCTTTGCACCATTTCTAGTTTTCTTTACGCGTCTTCGTGGCATTGCGAAAGGCTGCCCTTGATCTTGAGAACTTAGGTTATTAAAGCAACTTACATTCTAATCACACAGGCGACCATTACCTAAAACCTTATGTGATCTCCGAGCCAGAGGTTAGAGTGAAGAAGAGAATTGAATCCGATGAATTTCTCATCATAGCTACAGATGGGCTGTGGGATGTGATATCAAATGAATTGCTTGCAATGTGGTTAGAAAATGTTTGAAGGGGCGAATTAGGAAAGACTGTACACGGAAACAAAGTGCTGCCGAGGCTGCAGCTGTTCTTGCAGAGGTGGCTATATCAAAAGGAAGTTATGACAATATAAGTGTCATAGTTGTGGAGCTCAAGTCCAAATCTGAGTTGCTGAAACCAAGTCAACGTGCTTCTGCTTAGCGCCCCCCACCCCCACCCCCGCGACAATATGTGTCATAGTTGTGGAGCTCAATTCCAAATCTGAGGTGCTGAAACCAAGTCAACGTGCTTCTTCTTAGCCCCACCCCCCTCTCTAGTTGGAGTGCTAGCTTGAGTGACTGTGTAAGATAAGAGCTACATTCTCATAATAAAGTTGGTTATGTCATTGTACAAAAAGGGGAGTAGTGACTCTGTTTATCATGGCGTAGTTAACTTGAAAGATTTAATCGTTCTTGTTGCCACTGCCTTTTAGTTGCCTTCCAATCTGAACTAAGCTTATTAGGAAAAAACTATACAAGGAAACAGAGTGTTGCCGATGCTGCAGCTGTTCTTGCAGAGGTGGCTATAGCAAAAGGAAGTTATGACAATATAAGTGTCATAGTTGTGGAGCTCAAGTCCAAATCTGAGGTGCTGAAACCAAGTCAATGTGCTTCTCTTAGCCCCCCCCCACCACCCCCCCCCCCCCCCCCCCCCCCCCCCCCCCCCCCCTTTTTTTTTTTCTTCCCCTTCTCTTCTCATTTAGTTGGAGTGCTAGCTTTGAGTGACTTATGTAAGATAAGGGATTTACATTTTCATAATAAGCTCGGTTATGCCATTGTACAATAAGGGAATAGTGGCTCTGTTTATCATGGTGTATTTTACTTGAATGATTTAATCGTTCTTGTTGCCCGCTGCCTTCTAGTTGCCTTCCAATGGACTCAAAGACACATTTTTCTTTGACTTTGGAATATGATGAAATAAATCAAAATGTCTTATTAAATTGGTTGCGCTTCTTATATTGTGAAGTAGCATTTGATCGATTGATGCATCATTATGGGTCATAGGGAAACCACCTCTGTTCCGACCCTTCATACCCGTCATAGACAGGAGTGTCTATGGCAATGTGGTAATGTTGTTGTTGTGGCATTATGGCATTAAAAAAGGTATAGGCTCCTGCGTTTGTTTAGAGTCCGGGATGGACCGGATTGGTTCACGATTTGAAGAGGCTGTTTCTGCGGTTCATACCCGCGACTTCAAAATCAGAAAACAACCACCTTATCAGTTGCTCCAAAGCCCTCTCTATGTGATAGCATTATAAATTGAGGAATAATACCATACCTTCAACAATAATACCGATATAAAATACACAGGACTTCATTTACAGATACATGAACCTGATACCACCAATAAGATCATTTTGATTATGCATCTTCAAGTGTTGCCTGACAAATATTTTTTTTTTTTTTATATCAGTTCCAGTATGTTTCTTCCCTTCCTTTAGACTAAAATGTTCTTAGCCCTCATGATATCACGTTGCTTGAGGGAATGTAACCATTTAGGATTGCTGAATGAGGGGAAAATCTCACTCCTATCTTTAAATTTAAGAGTTTTTTTCACTTTTCTTTTGTGGGAGAACTAATCTTTCTAGCTGTGTAAATTTTATAATGCTTCAGGAATAACTCCCATCATGATGATCATCCTACCTAATGCAATATACACATATAATGGAGGCAAATATTTGATGTCATATTCTTCTTTGATTGTCTATATATTTTTCCTTTTAGACTTTCCCCCCTTGATTTAGTTGGACTGCTAGCTGTGAGTGCCTAAAATCTAAGATTAAGAGTTTTACATTCTCACAATAAGGTTGGATTATGCCATTGTACAAAAACAGGATAGCAGAGGCTCTCTTTATCATGGTGTAGTTAACTTGGATGATTTAATTGATCTTGTTACAGTAACTGCCTTCTAATTTCCTTTCATTCTGAACCAAGGGTTGTTTAAAACATGGTACGTCCCGACACACGGACCAGAATTGAAAATGGAAATAAAGGACGTTCCCAGTGCACTAGGCTTCCGCGCTTGCGCAGAGTCGAGGGAGGGTCGGATCGTTTCGCCATCTGGTGTATGCAGCCTTACGGCTCAAACCGACAGCAATCTTAACAGTTGCTCCAAGACCTGCTTTCAAGTATATTGCATAATAAGATGGACTTATGAAAATAGAAATTAATTCTGTAGCAGGGTACAGGAGATATACTTCTTCAGTTCTTTGAAAGAGCTCAGAATTCGCTAAGTCAGTACGTCGGATTTTGAATGATAAACGGGGACGTCTGAGGAAATTCAGTACATAATGATATTGTTAATCGATTGACCCCTCATCTAGCACAACCGAAATGGACCGAAGATCATGTATGCGACAACCCTGTTCTGGAAATTATTAGGTTCTTACTAAAATATGTCAGAGGAATGCAGCAGCAGTACTGCGTAGAATGACTTTCGCCTGTTAGGAAATATGTATATGATACAGGAAAACTAAACAAGAAAGACAATGAAAGTCGAGACGAGTTTTGGGATAACTGTCTTTAAAGTAATTTAGTCTCTACCGATGAGCAAGGTAGACATCAATGACTAATGCTTCCTAAGATATTGCTTACTAGAGTAAGTTTGAACTTATGGTAGAAGAGATTGATAGCAGAGAGAATGAGAGAAGAATGTGATGCATAATTTCACAAGAATTGAAGAGTTTTATATGTTGAAGTTAGCAAAGCCTGCTATTTATAGGCTTTGAGTTCACAAACTACAAGTTCAAAAGACCCTTTTTCTGTAGATTTTTTTCAACTTGGATTGGTTATAGACGTTCATATGAAATGAGATGTCATTTGGTGCAGAAGTTGCATCTTTTATAAACAGTCGGGATACTTCAGGCGCCTTATGTAGGCGTTCGAAGTGTTCTGGAAGTGTGTTGGAACACTTTGAACGCCTACATCAGGAGCTTCGTGTCACTTCGAACGCCTACATCAGGCGCTTCATGTGACATCGAACGCCTATACAAGACGTTCGAAGTGTTCTGGAAATGTTCCAGTTGACTTAGAACGTCTACATTAGACGCTTCAAGTGTTCTGGAAATGTTCCAGAACACTTTAAACGCCTACATTAGGCACTTCAAGTGTTTGGAACGCTCCCACTTCTTTCCATTATCTATAAAACACTTCAAACCTCACCCAATCTCCTATCAATAGATCATATAACATTACAAGGTTGGATCACAAGATTTAAAGTACTTTTAATTACTTTTCCAACGTCGCCAACAATGCTTTTGGATTAAACGATGAACATGTTCTTGACATCAACATGAGCAGACTGTATTAATCTTCAGATAAGAAATATTCTGAAGCTTACAGTATCACACAACAAAAGTGAAAGGAAGTTTAACGATGCTCTAGCCTTGAGCAATAAGGATTTGCTAGCTCCAATGAGAAGCAAGAAATTTGCTTTTCTACTTCTCAAGTCTCACTCTACTGAATTCTATCTATGTGACTCATGAAGTGGAGAAGAAAGAGGATGAGCACTTGTTTTAATTCGTCTCTTCGCTCCTTTCTTCTACCAATCTTCGATCTTATTTTACCTAAAAACTTCACCTACACTCCCACACTGCTAAACATCACAAATCAACAGGAACTAGAAAGAGAATTGGACAATCTTGACACAACTTTCTATCTGCACAATCATGGAATGTCTGAGCTTCTCAGGATGATGTATTTTTGCTTTCAGTTCAATGTGTAGGTTGATACTGACAAAGCTGCTGGAGGAGCAGAGTGAATATAAACGAACTCGATGCTTTTTCCAGCTGCCAGGGAGTTGACCCATGAAGGAAAAGTGTAGGAGTCACCAATCTTTGTAAGACCCCACAAAGGTCCGTAGAGATTGCCAACTGAAAGGTTTAGCTTCTTTAAAGTGCTTGCAGATTTGTTAGTCAAAATTACAGAGTATCTGTAGTAAGTTCTTCCATTGGCTACCCATGATGTTGTCATCTTTTGTTTGATGTCAATTGGAGAGGAGTATGACCCTGCTAACAAATTTTCACTTAGAACCGCTTCGCATTCAAGAAAGTCTAAGATATGATGTACCTAGAACTCAGAAAAATACCTGGCGATGTTACTCTAGGTTGTTGAATTGGCTTTGTATGAGAAATGGGATTAGGAACAGGCACATCCTCTGCAAGAAAACATCATAAAACTTATCAGGTAAAATGTACACATGACTAAAAACTAGAAACAAAATCAAGCTGAAAATGCACCAGACCTGGAAGAAGCTGATTCTTTGAATTCTGACCACCTGCTAACCTGGCCAGCACACCGAGTAAGGGAGCATTGTTGTAGGTAGCTGGTTCTGTTTGCTCATAATTGTCTTTCGTCAGCAAAGTTGTCATAAGGACCAGGGCCACCAACAAGAGCACCAGTAAGTACATTTGGATCACTTGCCTTTCTGTTGAACCAAGTTGCATAACCTCCACGGCAAGTAATGAACGAAGGATCGACTTTGTAAGAGACAATGGAAGAAGCTCTATGATGAACTTGTTGCGGGTAGTTATTTCCATATCCCACCATATAACTAGTTGCCCTTGGATTATCTCCTAAGATGTAGTCCACCTAATATATTCAATTGAAAAACACTTCATTTAGTTGAAACAATTGCATTGCAAGAACCAAAGAAATAAAAAAAAATGTGACAAGCAACATTTACCTGGGATTTGGCAAAGGAGAGGAGTTCAGAAGGAGCAACAGAGCCTGAAGAGCACTGGAGGGATTTCCCAGCAGACGACAAATAATCGGAGTAGACAGTGAGGAGGAAGGCAGAAGTTGTAACAAACTGCATATTGTTCCAACTCTGTCTGAAAAGGAGGCCTCCAGGAGTTCTCTGTATATTTTGACTGCCCTTTCCAAGGCATGCACACATGAAATACTCTGCTTTTTGCTGGTACTTCTCGAATTCTGATGCATGCTGACCAGCTTTTCCTTGCATTAGCATCTGATTCATGTATTTACACCATTAGTTGCTATATATTGCATGACATATATACTGCAAAGCAGACTAATTCATGTAACCCTACCTAGCTTCTAATCCTTTGATAAATGTATATATATGTGTGTGCGTGTATGTATGTATACATATGAATACACACATGTACATGTACATGTAAACGTACTGGGGTGTGTGTGTAATGTGAACAAGCAAGGTATACCTTGGCCACAAGGGTCTGAACACCAGGATATTTGACATCCCAACTGAACTCAGTCATGGCCCAACCAGTTCCACCAAGTGAATCGCCATTATTACCAAGATAATCCAAATAGTACTTGTTGTTGGTTGCCTTGTACATCCAGGCAGCAGCCCACAACAATTCGTCCTGCATTACCATTTTGACAAATTTTCAGTAAAAAGATAACAAACTATAGCAATGCACACAATAATAATAACTGTGACCAATTGTTAACACATACATTTTAACCATTAATAGTTAAATTCTATTACACAATACCCTATCTATCCCTTGGGATGGAGGTATTGTTTGCCTGTAACTTCTGCCGACTCTAGCGATAGCTCGTTAAATATACTGGCTATAATTGTTGTTGTAATATTGGACATCTTAGCAGTTATCAAATAAAAGACAAATAAAGTGGAAGTACGTACTGCGTATCCGCTAACAGATCGGTAGTATTTTTCGGCAATGGTGATGCTGCTATCGTACTTGCCTCTGTATTTGTCCGCAAACTCAAACAGCTGAAAATTCAAACCAATTTTCACGTTAAGAGCCCCGACCAAAATCAAAACCAAACCACCGGTCTCCGGATCTTTTCACCCTATTTCCCCTCATCCCACTCCTTACTGCACGACACGTGGTAGTAGCGATGGTAAGACTAGATGTGGTTCAACTTCATCTAGCTTCACCACCTCTGGTGCCACGTGTAGTGCCGTAAGAATTGGAGTGATAGGAAAATGGGCGAGGGATCTAACCTCCTCAGCAGACAAGATTACAATCATTTACTGCTTTAGTAGAATCATATCACGGGCTACCCGAGAAAGAGAAAAGAGAAAAGGGGAAAAGGGAAAAGAGAAAAGACGTCATGCGGGTGGTCCAAGGTTCTCCGACAAGTCAAACCCAACCACATGTCAGACAACCCAACAACATTTTCTGAGGGCCCTAATTTAATAAAGGCATTTATTGAGTATTATATTGACGGGTGGATCTTACAAGTACTTCTTAAATGCACCTGTGAAATTAAAATATCAGTATACTGTAAGTGATATGATATTATTCTAACTAAAAGAGGTACAATGCAAGTGACTTCGGTTCGTATATTTGTCCAACTCATTCTTTTTAAACGAGTCCGTGTCAATAATTTATACCAGTGAATTGAACTATGAATTTGGCGAAAACAAACTCATGCACAAAAAGGTGTATGGTAAGACTCCTTGTATCAGATTACAAAAAAATCTAGCCTTTTTCTATATTATATAGAAACACGGAGACCTAATACAACGTAAACGTCTTTTTAATTATATAGCAGATGTGTCGAATAAACTAAATAAAAAGCGAAAATAAATGTGAATCCCAAAAACGCCATAGGAACATGTTACCAGGAAAGCAGGAATTCATCTTTTCCTTGTTGAAAAAATAAAATCTGTAGACCACTGTTATGAATGCGTGCCTACTTCCTTGACCTACACCCATAATAACTGTGCCTCCCATAAAGCAGAACCGTGCTATCTACCTTTACAATATTGGATTCACTTATCTGTCCCATTTAATATCTCCTTATGTGTCACTAAAATATAAAATACTAGTACCAATTTTAACTAATAGTTCATCTAATATGCGCAGTACTAATTACTTTTCGAGCATATGAGACAAAATAAAATCTCTCGTTATAAGAATGTTTATACATTTATATATCTTGTTTCCATTTTAAATATATTTAAAGACATTTTTTTATTGACTTTAGAAAATGATAGAATAAAACAAAATGACTAAATTAGCTGCGTCTTTATATTGTAAAGTAGCAGTTGATCCACACGGCTTGACGCAATTTTCATTATGTATCATCGGAAAACAACCTCTGTGATTTCTAACACATGAGTTAGTGTGTATATCAGACCGTCTTATCCCACCATAAATGAGATCTTCTAAAAATAGGTAATGTTGTACATTTCTATATCTATGGCGTACCAATGAAATGCAATAACCTTACACACCAACTAAGAATGAAAAATGGTAACAGGGTCAGATTGAGATAGCAAAGAAGATTTACCTGGGACGCATGGTTGAGGAGTTGAGTGGAATAAGCAGAATCATAGGCGGAAGACGATGGAGGCAGCCGCCATTGCAGCGGCTGTCTCTCCGGCAAGGTCAGACCCAGGCCGGCTTGCATCGATTCTATAAGCAGCCCGTGAAGTGGTCATGTCCTCCGGCCTTTGCCAACAATAGTGGTCCGTGTTGCCATCTCCAACCTAATCAATTCCGTTATAACCCATTAACTAAACTACAATATTTGTTTCGTTGAACCAAACTCTCCATCTCCTGGGATGGATGTAATGTTTGTTGACTCTTATATTCCCCACACCATAGCAATAACTTTTTCTGTCATTAGGATATAATAGTTATGATTGGTGTTGTTGTTGTTGTAAGGTTAAATGGACTAATGTCTTTTATGATATATATATATATATATATATATATATATATATATATATATATATATATGTATGTATATGTATGTATGACAAAATTATTGCATTTACTAGGATAAAAAGTGTACCTCTCCATAAAGAATATTGGGTTCAGGATGTGCTTTAATAAAGTAATCAGTGCCCCATTTAACGGCATCCATGGCATGACTAAGCTCTCCGGTAGACTTCATTTGCCTTCCGTACTCAATAATGCTCCAAGACAACATAGTGACAGTATACGCCATGGGAAGCCCAAACTTCACATTGTCTCCTGCATCATAGTATCCTCCCACCAAATTCACCTGCAAATTTCACATCCATTTATAAAAGAATTAACACATATATGTAAGTATGAACCTAATCTTTAGTTTTATTACTGTCAGATCTATAGATATACGATTTCAATGTGCCCCAAGAAAGCTAAAATTCTGCTATTGTACAAGGTGGGCAATGACAAAATATAGCATAGAAAACAAGAAATGGCTCACCCCATTTTGCCGGCCGTCGTTGAGGCCAGAATTACTCCTCCATTGAACTCTCTGGTTACTAGGTAAATAACCAGATCTCTGGGCTTCATAAAAAAGAATGCCTTTACTCAGAGCTTGACCATAGTCATGGCCACACCATGCAAAGGGAAGGACACCAAGAAGCAAGAACAGAGTAGCAAAAGCAGAGGGCTTGAAGATAGTCTCCATGGAAATGAAACTAAACTCAAGTTTAAAGAATCAAGCTTAATGCACAGATCTGTGTGGAAATGTGAGTCTTTTGCTGGTTATAACTTTTGAATGTAGCTCAAAGGAAATATAATGAGGTCATAAAGAAGAACAATGTGTGAATGTTGGAAGGAGAGATTAGGAAAGAAAGGTGATTGTGCGGAAGAAGAGGAGGAGATGTAGTATATATGGAGGATGGAGGGAAGGTGCCCATTTGTCCTGAAATGGGCAGTCTAAATTTGATTGTTTCAGTAAAAAACAAATAAATGTATAAATAAAAACTTCCCCCTTTGTTTTTTGGTTAGTTACAGTTGTTAGGTCAAAATAAATAGCGGAAGCAGAAAGGTTACCTCCGGCCATTGTCGTTTGTAGAAGCCTTCTTCGCGTTGATGTAGTCCTTAGGGTAGTCTTCTAGCCTTGTTCCTCTTGGCTTGAATGAGATGGTTTGATGGACAACCATAGGCTCTTATTTATAGGCTAGGCTAGGGACCCCCTAATCCTGTCTTGATTAGAGTCCGTACCATCACAAACTCTACTGTATGGTGATAATCCCTTACCACCAAGGAGTTGTAGTCAAATACAAGTCTAGGAGATAAGATGACATGGTGATCCACACTATATGTGATTTAAATTAATAAATCACGGGATAAATCTTAAAGATAAACATTACGTCTAATATTTATCCAACATTCTCCCACTTGGATCAAATGTCAACACTAGACAACGCTACACAAGTGACTAAGTAACTTGGCCAAAACAAAAATGTCACTCGAACAACTTGACTACCTCGATCGAAAATATAACACATACGAATCAAGGCGGTTGCGCTCTTAGATTAAACAACGAGCACTCCCTTCCAAGTATTACCATGCATTATACAAACAATCAAACAAAATGAATGATTTACTATAAATCATCTCAAAATGGGTCCTCGTCCATGGATCAAATAGATCCTACAACTTTAATTGCGCATATTCAAAGTCAACAAATGTCTAGACAAAATAAGATCAAAGTACAACAAATCAAGGAGAATTAAGAAGTCCCACATCAGCAGCATGATCCCTGAAAACTTTAACCGGTAATTCTTTAGTCATAGGATCAGCTACCATTGACTCCGTACTAATGTGTTCAATCTTTATTTCTCCTTGTTTGACATGATCTCTGACCTTCAAATACTTTATGTCGATATGTTTACTGCGACTCCCACCTTTATTATTTTTCGTAAAGAACACAGCAGCTGAATTGTCGCAGAAAATCTTTATGGGTCTATTAACAATATCGACAACCTTTTAGACCACTGAGGAAATTTCTCATCCATAAGGCCTGTGACGTAGCTTCATAGCATGCAATGGTCTCAGCCTCCATTGACAATAGGTGACACACAATTCTGCATAGCAAATTTCTCAAGTACTTTGATGATGTAGGCCTCCTGAGAAAGACCAAGTATTTTACTTGTTCTATCTCTGTGAATCTCTATGCCAAATATAAGAGGCTTCACCTATATCCTTCTTATCAAAGTTCAAAGCGAGAAATCGCTTAGTCTCATGCAATAACCCAAGATCACTGCTTGCTAGTAGAATATCATCCACATATAGGACTAAGAAAATGTATTTGCTCCCACTCGTCTTGAGGTATATACATTGATCAACAATGTTCTCTACGAAACCGAATGAAGAGATTACCTCATGAAACCTGATGTTCCATTGACGTGAAGCCTGTTTAAGCCCATATATGGATTTATTCAATTTGCAAACCAGTTGATCATTATCAGAATTGACAAAGCCTTCAGGTTGACGCATGTATACCTCTTCATCAAGAACCCCATTAAAAACGCAGTTTTCACATCCATTTGATGTAGCTCGAGATCAAAATGAGCTACTAATGCCATGATTATCCGAAATGAATCCTTCTTTGAGACTGGAGAGAAGGTTTCATGGTAATCAATGCCTTCTTTCTGAGTGAAACCTTTGGCTACAAGTCTGGCTTTATATCGTTCAATGTTACCAAACGAGTCTCTTTTGGTCTTAAAGACCCATTTGCATCCCACCACAGAGGCTCTGTTTGGTAACGGAACAAGTTCCCAGATTGTTTTTAGCCATTGATTCCATCTCCTCTTTCATGGCATCATACCATAGTGACGATTTGTCACAATTCATGGCTTGTGAAAACGAGATAGGGTCATGATTTAGTCCAATGTCATAATCGGACTCTTGAAGATATACAACATAATCGCTAGAAATTGCTGGCCTTTTAGTTCTTGAGGATCTTCGTACTCCCACTGGTTCAGTAGATGTGGATTAGTGGGTTCAGTTTGTTCTTGATGTGATTCTTCAATTTGAGGTTGTACAATTGGTGGCTCTTCATTTTGTTGAATAGCAACCGAATTGTCCACATAAAAACAATATGTGTATCCCTTATTTCCTCAAAATTGAATTCTCGATTCGAATCACTCCCACTGACTTCATGATCCTCTAGAAACTTAGCATTTCTAGCTTCAACCACTTTAGGAGTATGTGAGGGACAAAATCTATATCCTTTGGAGTTAACTGCATATCCAATAAAATAACCGTTTTTCGTTCGTTCATCCAGTTTCTTTATGCTTGGGTTGTATACCCTAACTTCAACTGGACAACCCCATATGTGTAAATGTTTTAAACTTGGTTTCCAACCATTCCACAACTCGAAAGGTGTTTTAGGAACGGCCTTAGATGGAACCCTATTTAAAACATACACAGCGGTTTTTAGAGCTTCACTCCAAAAGGATATAGGTAAATTCGTTGTGCTAATCATGCTCCTGACCATGTCCATAAGAGTCCGATTCCTTCTTTCAGCAACACCATTTTGTTGTGGTGTGCCAGGCATGGTGTATTGAGCAACAATACCCTCCTTTTGAAGGAATTCGGCAAATGGACCAATCATTTCCCTTCTCTGTGTAACGTCCATAATATTCACCACCTCTATCAGATCGGACAATTTTGATTGTCTTCTCCTTTTGTTTCTCTACTTCTAATTTGAAGATTTTGAACGCATCAAGTGCTTCAGATTTTTCAAATAGAAGATAGAGATACATGAACCTTGAATGGTCGTCGATAAATGAAATAAAGTATTTCTGACCATTCAAGCAAGGTGTATGAAAAGGTCCACAGATATCCGTGTGTATGATTTCAAGAGGTTGAGAACTTCTTTTGGCACCCTTAATGGTCTTGTTGGTTTGCTTGCCCTTTATGCATCCCACACAAGTACCTAAATCAGTGAAGTCTAGAGTTTGTAAAACTCCTTCATTCACCAATCTTTTCATTCTTTCGATTGAGATATGTCCCAATCTTTTATGCCAAAGACTTGATGAGTTCTCATTGATAATACAACGCTTTGTACCAGTTTCTGTTAAAAGAGTATGCTCGTAAATGGGATCTAACTCAAGTTGAAACAGTTTTCAAAATGAGCCTATAAGATCCACTCCTTCAACAGTAGAGCGCATCCGGTTTCCAGAATAGATGCATTGCTCACTTTCATTTGGCTTCCTCAGGTTTAGGTTAGAAAGCCCTGCATGGTTTTCGCAATGTGAATTGTAGAACCACAATCAATCCACCATGTATTATCAGAAACCTCAGTAAAATTAGATTCATGACACACAAAGGAAAATTACCTTTCTTCTCCAGCCATCCCTTTATTTCAGGCAATTTTCTTCCAGTGTCCCTTTTTCTTGCAAAACCGACATGTGTCTTTATTGCCGGTTTTCTTCATTGGAACACCTTTGCCCTTCTTTGCATTTCTCTTAAAATGAGTCGCAAGATGCACAGACTCAATGGACTCATTCTTCAACCTCTGCTCCTCTTGAACACACATGGTCAGAAGTTCATTAATTGACCAGTTTTCTTTATGTGTGTTGTAGAGATCTTAAATGGAGTGAACTCCGAAGGGAGAGAGTTGAGTATGAAATGCACCAGGAATGACTCCGAGATTTCAACCTTTAGGGAGCTTAATTTAGCAACAATGTCCCTCATCTCCATGATGTGCTCGCACACCACGGCTTCTGTCATGGGTCATTTGAAAGCCTCTTCATAAGGGTGCTGGCTACCGCCTTGTCAGAGCTTACAAATTGATCATCAATGGCTTTCATGTAAGCTTTGACATTATCAAGATTAGGGATAGAACCCCTAATGCTTGGACTTATACGAGACTTGATGAGCATCATGCTGAGGCGATTAGATCGCTCCCAACGCTCGTAACTAGACCTCTCAGATGGCGTACTTGATTCCGTAGGATTTGTGGTTTTTCCTCACGGATTGCCAGGTCTAAGTCCATACACCCTAACGTCAAAAGGATATTATCCTTCCATTCAGTAAAATTGTCACCAGTCAACATTGGAGTTTTAGCAGAATCAAAAAAGCAGTAGTGGGAATAACTGCATAACCAAAGAAACATATCATGCTATGAACATATATAACCAGAATGAATTAATCAAGTTAATTCAAATAGTATATTCTAAACCTTCCTGTGGGTAGAGGTTGCACTCATGCATAGAATATACTTAAACGGTATGAAAATTAAACAACCAAAATATTTCCGTACCTGTGGGCATAGGAAATTTATGTTTAATTTTCTTGATCAATAAAATAACCAATTCCCTGTGGGGCAATTGATTACCTTATTAATCAAAACCATAGGTATGATGACATTTTATTTTCTTTATACCATATAATTTTAAGATGCTGTGGCTAATCTTAAAATTAAGAAAATAATCTCTATATGTCATCAACATATTTATATAGTTATTCTTTAAAACGATATGAAAATTAAACAACCAAAATATTTCCGTACCTGTGGGCATAGGAAATGTTTATGTTTAATTTTCTTGATCAATAAAGCAACCACTTCCCTGTGGGGCAGAGTGATTACCTTATTAATCAAAACATAGTTATGATGACATTTTATTTTTTCACACCGTACAATTTTAAGATTGTGGCTAATCTTAAAATTAAGAAAATAATTCTTTATATGTCATCAACTTTAAAACCTTTATATGACATCAACAAAAGATGAAATCATAATGAAAATGTGAAGTGAACCGATTCGGCAATACCCCAGGAAAGATCATGAATCAATTTCCTAGACAGGTATTACCATTCCACGTAAAGTCCCAGGCCGTGCGGTGGGGTCACAGACGGTCCCGCTTAAGTACCGACTTTCTAGACAGAAATTACGTGTACGGTGTATTTATCACACTTTCAATAGTTCACCTTTTGTATTTGCCACAAATCCTCCTTTATGGCACGTGTACAACACGCGCCTGCCGCTGCATTCTTACTGCCGCTGTTTTAGCATGAAATGACTTCAAACTTTCCATCAAAATATTAAGACAGAACATGCCAACTTTCACAATTTTTTTTTTTTGAATACTTGACCTTTATAAGGCTCCAGGCCACCGAATTCAACAGCAGCTCCGAAATTTACAGAAAACATAAATGATTGAGATTTTCAGCAACCAAAGAATACAAGCACTGAAAAAAAATATCCGGCAACAAAAATTATTATTTTATTTTAGGAAAACCGAAAACAAAACAATTGCCAAATTTATCCTAACCCAAATGTTTTTAATCTATGCTCATATAAACAAGATTAACGCAATAGATTAAAACATTGTTTGCATTTTTCAGTAACTGTAGCGATGACGGGTAATCAGTAATCAATAACATAAGCACGATAACCTGGTGAATTAGGCTCCAATAAGACCGTTCAAAGAGGAATCATCTGATGTGAAATTTGAACTGAAATTTGCTCCTAAAAGCATAATGCTAATTCACCACAAAAAAATCTACCCCCGCACATAAATAATTTTACAAGCTTGTGATGCATACTGATTGTGTTCGAACAGAATCTCTCCGTCCATTGAAATCCGACAGCAACATAATGCAAAATGGGTAATTTTGACAAAGCAATTTCGGCAGAATAACAATACACGCAATTGAATACCGAAGGCCTCGAAAACTATAATTCCGTAACCTTTGAACGATCGAATTGCATTAAAGGGTACGGAAAAGGTTTTCTAAATGCAAACGATATGGTCAGAGGTCTCTGATACCAATTGTTAGGCCAAAATAAATAGCGGAAGCAGAAAGGTTACCTCCGGCCATTGTCGTTTGTAGAAGCCTTCTTCGCGTTGATGTAGTCCTTAGGGTAGTCTTCTAGCCTTGTTCCTCTTGGCTTGAATGAGATGGTTTGATGGACAACCACAGGCTCTTATTTATAGGCTAGGCTAGGGACCCCCTAATCCTGTCTTGATTAGAGTCCGTACCATCACAAACTCTACTGTATGGTGATAATCCTTTACCACCAAGGAGTTGTAGTCAAATACAAGTCTAGGAGATAAGATGACATGGTGATCCACACTATATGTGATTTAAATTAATAAATCACGGGATAAATCTTAAAGATAAACATTACGTCTAATATTTATCCAACAACAGTGTGATACTTACGGCCCTGCATGTGCACAATACTTGGTGGAAAAATATCGGGTTTGGATCTCCTCACTGCACTCTCCCTTACCGCACGACACGTGACAACAGGAGCAGGGGATGATGAGGCTAGATGCGGATGACTCTCATCTAGCCTCACCACCTCTTACTGCCACGTGTCGCGCAATGAGCAGAACGGTGAAGAGAGAGTGCATGTGAGGAGATCTGGTCTCAAAAATATCATAATGCTATAATAGCAACCAATTAAAAGATTCGAATGTAATTGTGCGGTGAGGAGATATGGTCTCAAAACTATCATAATGCTATAATAGCAACCAATTAAAAGATTCAAATGTAATTTGTGAACATGAAGTCACAGATTTGAACCGCGGAAACAGCCTCTTGCACAAAAAAGTACAAAGTAAGGCTGCGTACATCAGATTATAAAGCGATCCGATCTCTCTCCAGAGCCTATGCAAACGCGTAAATCTAATGCATTTGGAACGCCTTATTGTAATTTTTAAATTATGCGAGTAGCATATTTGATATGGACACTTTGTGAATTTGAGACTTAGGAGAGAAGAACATATAACTCAATCCCCATCTTCTAAAAAAAAGTTATACATTACACAATAATGGTTTTACAAAATTATACATTAGACACAGTTTATGGAGTGAGGATTCCATTTATTGATTTTCTTTCTTGGCAGGGTAATAATTTGTGGGCGAGAGAAAGAAGCCAAAAGTCATGTGCTGTTGTTTGGGCGCTTTTGCTCCTCTGCCGGAATTCGGCGGCTTCAACTTATTACTGCAATGATTCGTTTTTTTCCATTTGGAAAGATAATACTCTTGGAGCATTTTTCTTTTAAAGAAAAATGATGAAATCCCTCATCCGGGGATCCCGTCACTCCATTCTCAATGAGTCTGTGTGAATGATGTAATTCAGGGGTCCAGCGGCTTCTTAGGTTGGATGAGATCTTACGCAGTTACCCACACAAGGTGTCCCCCACAAACCAGGCCTTTGGCCTAGGGAACACTCACACTGTGTGTGCGCCTGGATTCGAACTCACACAAGGTGCCTTTGGCCTAGGGAACACTCACACTGTGTGTGCGCCTGGATTCGAACTCACACAAGGTGTCCCCCACAAACCAGGCCTTTGGCCTAGGGAACACTCACACTGTGTGTGCGCCTGGATTCGAACTCTTGATCTGTTGGAGCAAATCTCAACCCGAGTACCAAATAGACTATGCGGCGTTGGAAAGAAAATACTCTTCCATACAACAAGACGACCAAAAAGAATCCCAAGAAACGTTGAACTGAAAAAAAAATTTTGATACAAATATATCAAAGTGTGATATTCTCCTTTTTGTCATTTGTTTTAACTTTTCGACCATTAGTTGCATATTTGAAATATTTTTTTATGAAGGTGTTGATGAATTTTAAAAATTGTTTGAGAAAAGGATTGAAAAATTTTTACATTTAGAAATACAAAGGTTGCAAAAGTAAAGATATTAACGTCGATTTTTACATAGATTTTTAACAAAGATATCACTGTATAAGGTATTTTCTCTCTCTAATGTCTTTTAAAATGTTTGGTTTTGGAATGGGAGATATTGTTGGAGTACAATGTTTGAAAAATGAAGTTAATTTATACATTCGAAATGACATAGTGTATTTTTTTACATATTGATTTTCTATTGGTTATAGTAACTATTAGGATGTATTATATTTTAAAAAAAGAGTTGCTAGAGAGAACAATTGTCACGCGTTGATGTTTACGTTAGTCGGTCTAATGAACGTTTATCTATTTTTCATATTTGTCGTACTGAAACATTTTGTACTTGTAATATACTATTGAACGGTTGAAATATAAGAAGGGCATGTGAAAAAAAAAATCCTTAAATTTCCTTAATTTTTTTTTAAGTTCGGCCTTTTTATGTATATTCTAGGAACACAACTTGCATCTAGGACATAGCTCAATTGGTACGCGGGTTGTATTTGCCAAAAAAAAAAGCAGTCCATTCAATTATTAAGTATTATTATTACCCTTGAGTGGAGTATGTGCAGTAAGCTTTATGGTTCCTTCTTTTGTTTATCTGCTTGTTTTAATAACAAAAATAACATTATAATAATTTTGTTTTGTTGTTTATTTGTTTGGGAGAAGAAGATATGCTACGGACTTGCTGGGTCAATGAAAAGCTACTAGCTTTCAATATTAATAATATATAAAACAACGACAAAAAAAATGACCTGATGATACCTTGTTTTTATCTTTAAAAATAAGTGGTACGTCTGCGTTCACTTTTACGTAATAAATTGTAGTAAAAAATTTTGAATCTTGACCAATTCTCAAATTTTAAACTGTTTCGTTTCTATTTACGGGTTTTAAAAATAAAATATTAAATATTATAAAACTTCCTGATTAAGATATATATACATGGTATAAGACATGCATAGGGAGAAAAACCTTTAGGTCTAATAGTTAAGTAGCATTTATCATATTATTGGATCTCGAGTTGGATTCCTTCCCCAAATTAAAAAAAAAAAGACATGCATAAGGTTAGAACAAAGCGCTGTAAAACGTAAAGACAAACAACTAATCAATAGACACGATAAAATGAAAAGACAAATCACTACACTATGAGGTTGAATCTCTAACCCGAGGGATCTATGAATTTGTCCATACAATTTTGTGTAAAACAACAACACATATTCAGTATATCACAACAACAGTAAAAGCTATCGTTAGAGTCTGAGGACAATTTTATATAAAACGTAAATAAAAAATTGTGTCTCATTGAAATTGGCTTAGAATTCGTCTATAAGTAATTTACTATGGATGTAATCTAAACTTTATTGGATTTGAGCATACACGCTACCATGTATACGTGTTGCTAAACACATTATTACTTTTATACTAAGCTGACCTGTAAGTTCTGTAATATAGAAATGATAAATCACTGTATGATTAGATGGAAAAAGATAGGGGTGTTAACCAAAACGAACAGTTCATAAATCGTTTGAGTTCGATTCCAGTTTGTTCGTTAATTTTACTTAAATGAGCCGAGTTTAAACACCTGATTAGGTTCGTTTATTAACACGAGCCGAACCATTTACGAACTGTTGGCTCGTTTGAACAGTTATAGTGTTTTCAAGCCAAACTCAAACAAAATTTGAAGCTCGTTATAGTAAACGAGCCGAGCCAAATAGTACGTTTAACTAAACGAATGTAAAACAATTGGGACTTAGTATAAACCATGGATTATAAAAAGATCGAACAAGTAATGAAAGAGATAATATGGTATATTATATAAGTTCATCTCTGACTCTATTTCCGTACTTTATACAGTTACACTATGTTTATGTTTATTACTTTATCTGTCACTGTATTTGTAAACAGAGATGAGTTTTCGTTTCTTTACTAGTACGATATTTACTGTATCATCTCATCTCTCATGCATGATCCACATGACGAACATGAGCGCACATACTTGCTGGGCGATTCATTATCGTTCATTTCCTATTTTTACCATCTTACAAAGGCCAGAGAGCAGGATTGTGATACTGTTGATTATAAGCCGAGGGTAGGTCACTCGTAAGGAGTTGGTGGGCCCAGCTAGTGTAGTTTGTACTTATGTTTATTCTATATTTGCAGCACGATCTTTTATACTGATGATACTCTGATGTACCCAGATTTAGTTATGACATATGTTGCATGTCGATTATATTTTGCTAAACACATTAATACTCCTTACGGATAAATCCATAGGTCTATGAAATTGAGTTACCAAAGGTTTGGCCTTTCGGGTCCAAAATAAAAGGGTCCAACTTTGAATTGGAGTTCATGAAAAACACACACATGCAGGGACTTTGGAGTGTAGTGTGAAATGAAACCGGACCCAAACCCAGAAATTGAACGTGGAACGTGAGACGGTGCGTCAAGTACACCCAACAAATTTTGCTGACAGCCTGACATGACATGACACATGCCATTTATTAATAAAATGACCACCGACAGCATTCAATAAATTATTTTTTTTCTTATTATTTCCTTTTTTTGCCATAACCTGACGATACTCCCAACAAATTTTATAAGATAATTATTGTTAATAAAAAAAAACTACAAATATGTTGCAAATCAGAAAAATCCTAAAATAACTAAAGCATTGTTGTGAATGACGTCTTTTAGGTACTATAATATGCCATTTAGATTATCATCTTAGGAATGCTTCTGAGATGTCATTTTGTATGGCGTCTTAAAGAATACAAGCTTTTGCCACATGAAAACTGCTACACTCTAAGATGATATTCTGAATGATGTCTTCAGTGATTAAGACGTCATTCTGAATGTCGTTTTAGAGTGTGGCACATAAGCAAACTCTATTCAATCGTGATGATATTGCAAAGGAGATACCATCAAACTTTTCATTTTTTGCAGTCTTCATACATTGAAAATTGCCTCATAAATTCAAATTGATTTGTATTACAGAGGTGTATGGTGAATTTTCAATGAAATTTTATATAATCGTGGCGCTACGAAAATGACGAAAATAATTCTTGTAGTTTTAGAAGTAATTCCATATATATATATATGTCAAAACTATGGTATACCCTCTTTGACATTGGATACACCATAGTTTTGACACAAGCAACTATAAATAGCATCATTTTTTAGTTTGATTTTTTTCATATTTCTAAAACACAAGAAAGTGATGCCGAAATATACACGCAATATCAAACACAATTAAAGATAGACATAAGCTAGGCAAAATTGTGAGTTATTTGTTTAATGTTATTAAGTTATTTGTTTATTGTAAATTTTTAATTGCACGATTCTTATTTATTTTTATTTACTGTTTTTACATGATTCTTGCTTATTATTTTTATTTATTTTAATTGCGCCAAACTGATTTATTTTTATTTTCATGAATGTAGTTACTTGACTATTGTTATTATTATTTTTGATATGGTGTATTTATGTTCGCAGTTTGTTTATTTTATGTTAATTATATTGTACTTGTGTTTGATAATTATTACATATTTAAGTGTATTTATGACATTTCTTGCCAGTGGTAATAGTGTTGTTGACGAGTTGAAATTGGAGATAGGTGATCCATTGATGCTATAGGACGTGCATTAGACCCTTTATCTTAGGAGTAATACTAAATACAAGACGTTAGATGTGTTGAAGAGGAATGACGTATAAGGATCCTATCGTCCGTGATAGTTACGTGGCATACATCGAGTATGTGGAGTTATAAGGAGTGACCCGGTGCAGTGTGGTTAATGTAGATCACGATTTGATAACCGCATTTATAGAGAGGTGGCAACTTGAGACTCAGTCTTTTCACCTACATTTTGGCGATGCCATAATTATGCCCAAACTGACGTGGGATGAGAAGATTAGGCATGACTTACTAGAGTTGCACCTCTCTGAGTATATGGTCCAGGATAGACGTTTATGGAGGCAGATGATTAAGGTTAGTAAGAGGTAGGCAGGATATATGGGCACCTTAGAGCATACTTAGAGAGGGTTAGATAGTATTTACACTTTAGGTGGACTTTGCATATTTTTGTTTCTGTCTTTGTCTTTCAACTATTTGTGCATATTCACTTTTATGACATTTTAATATCGGAAGACTTCTATATATGTTTAATAAAATCTCTTCACTAGTACGTATTCCTATTATTATAATATATGTGCAGGTACATATAGAACCGGGGGGTCTCAATGGAAGCAAACTCTCTATCCCTTGAGATGGAGGTATTATTTGCATGCCTCTCACCCTCCTCAGACCCTAGAGATAGCTTGTGTTGTTGTTGAGACATACTGGGTATTATTGTCGTTGCTGTAATTGTTTAGTCTATGTTTCTCATGTGTGCTTGTTCATCCCGCAACGGGTGCAGTGAAGCTTCAATTTATCTTCTTTCTCTCATGATGATATCGTGGCTGAGCATGGAGTGGTGGTTGCGGTTGTTGTTTTGGCCCTTGCTCAGTTTTTGGGTGTTCAAGTGACTAAACCGAGTCTCATCCATGTGATGATTCATTTTCACCAGTGGAGGCCGAATTTAATATATGAATTTTGTTTCTTCATGCCATATGGTGGCGTAGGAGGCTTCGACTGGGGGAGTGGCTCTCGTATCACAATCTCCTATTTCACCGTCTCAAATATATAGTCAATGGCCGTCAAGAGTTGAAAGAGCCTCTACTCTTGAATTTTGTTGTTGTAGATGATTATATCCTATATATCCTTTATTGGTTTCGGGTTCTTTCAGTCAATCGTCACCTAAATATACTACAATTTGTTCCAACACTCCTCCATGGTGTTGGTTCCCTGTCGAATTGACACCTGTAACAAGTCTATCCCTGAGCTATATGCGATGTCCAATCCATCTCACAACGTCTTTACAGTTGGATATTAGGACACGTTGTTCACTAACTTAGATTGAATGCTTTGAATTAGCCAAGTGAACACAAAATGATCAGTTTGTTTCAAGTGTAAAAAGCTCGTTTATGTGGCTACCGGAGGTGGGGGTATACCGGTGATATGTTGGCTCATCCCTCCGATCGCTTTGTGCATAAGAGTTGCTTATATAGAATAATTGTCACTAGTGACTTTGAACAATAGTGACAAGTAGTCGGAATTTGATTGAGTTGATTGTGTACCAAGGCTACTTCTTAACAAATTGCTTACTTGCATGGTCAATTCATCGTTGTTGGTTTTGTTTTTGGAACTCTCACATGTTCCTAACATTTCTTGTTTCTTTGTAGGTTTGCAGGTGTTTCTTTGTATTAAGACTGCTTGCGGTTGTTATCGTCGGCTTGGTTTTACATGTCTAAGGTGCTGTTGGGTTGATTTTTTGTGGCTTAGGTGCTGTTTTTGGTATTGTTCGTTCGCCAGAATAGTATAGAGACGATGATAAAATCGTTCTGAGTCTCAGAACTAACAACAGTCTGATACCATGTTTGTTTATTTTCATTAAGATATCAATTGTATACAATGTCTTGCTTATAATACGACATAGAATAAAATAATTGATGGTTGGAATTTGATTCTATATCAATTATCTTAATTTTCCATGATCGCATTCCCTCACATTAGAAAATAGACTTAGGTTATAACGAAGAAGAATTTACGCCCCGCATAACATGTTCTGTTGCGTGGGAAACCAGCCATTCACATTTGGTGGTACTACAATTCTATATAAATTAAAGAAATCTGATTATTTCAACTTGCAAAAAATGGTGTGCTTTCTGTTGAACTTCGAAATAGATTGTTTTGATATTAATCAATTTAAGGCATTTGACTTAAATTTCAACTTCCTAGAGCCTAACAAACAAAAACACTAATTTATGGCTTTCAATGAAACTGCCAGTTTTAGTGTGAATCCAGAAGTCAGCATTCAAAAGGTTGGACAATCTACACACCTAGACGCGTGTTTTGTGTGTGTAATGTATAAAAAATTTATTCTAAAGAATCAAAATGAATCCATTGTTAAATTATATGCATGGACGTCGGTTCGTTTAAAAACTAATAACAACAACATTACTCTATTGCTGATAAACCAGAAATAATCGTCTGTTAGTCAACGACAGTCAACGGCAGATATTATACAAGTATATAACTCCTGCAGTTCGACACCCAAGCATTGTTGTTCAACCAAACTGCATTTCAACTATTTGGCCTAGCATCCTTCTTATTATCAAAGAATACGCTAAAGGATTGCACCTCGGCACCTGACTTCAATCTTAGCTTCAGCTTAAGTGCTACGCTTCGGACCACTTCGGCCAAGCTTGGTTTTGCACTTCGGCGAAGGAGTCCAACATAGCATCACATCGTGGGACCATCAGACAGAAGTGCAGGTTCAAAGAAAGAGTACACGCTGGGCTGTTCAGCCTGTACGCGCCAAGGTCACATCGGCCGACTTACTAGTCACGTCCGCAGACCTACCAGTCATATCAGTAGACCTACGACGTCATAGGTTCTCTGCCCCAAGCCAACGTCTCATCCGCTATCAGAGGCAGAAGGCGGGAAAAACTAATAAAAGCAAGCTAACGCAGACCAGAGCGAGGATCGAAACATTTTCATCTCTCCTGGAGCTAATACATTGAATTTTTTCCTCAGCTAAGAACTGTGAGAACTTTCTAACTCCACATACCAAATTATATTCTCAGTGAGAAATGGCCCAAACTGACTTGAGCGTCAGAGGGTTTTACCCGAGGCCACACCCCCGGGACCTCTGATTTGTGCTTCCTTGTGCAGGATTTCCAGGAAGCTATTCCAGCTATTCTCTTCGGATCAACTGACGACGTTTATTGAGGTCATCCTAGACCCTGGTGAAGATCCGGCTTCATCGATTGCTTTATAGACTATCGCCTATGATAGGTATAGGAGTCGGATGTGCAAAAACCATACTAGAAACACACAGAGATTGTTTCCCGATGATCCATAATGAAAATTGCGTCAAGATGTGTCGATCAAATGCTACTTCACAATATATGCTTCGAAGCATAGTCAAGTTAGTGAGTCATTGTGCTTTACTCCATCATATTTTAAAGTTAAAAAAATGTGTCTTTCACTCAATTGAAAATGGAAAATTCGTTTAAAAACTAACAAGTAATTAAATGATCAATTAAACGAATTATTAGTTCGAACCCAGTTTTTTTTTTTTTTCTTTTTTCCTGCGCGTCCAAAACCGACATTATCGTCCAAAGTAGCTTTGTCCTAACTCCTAACACATACTACGAGAAACACGAAATCGCATGTCTATTGAAATCTTTGAGATGCATTTGACTTTTTATTCATTTCGATTGCATATATTTTGTCAAGTTTAATATCGAAAACTGTCCATTTGTATTTACTAAATTACTTCATTAACACATTAACATATATATACTTTATTATTGTGCCGTCTATGCGGGTACATATAGAGTCTGAGTCTCACTATAACCAAACTCTTTATTATTTGAGATAGAGATATTGTTTACCTACCTCTTACTTCTTTAAACCTTAAATATAGTTTTTGCTGACGTTAGGATATACTGGATATGTGTGGCTGTTATTGTGTTATTGTTTGCCCATGGATTAATGCATGAGAAATGGCGGACCAAGTGCAATTCGATGACTATTAAAGACGACCTTTCTGTCGTTATCATATCCAATTTCTTTATTTACGCTCGTTGAAGGGATGTAAGCTTCTTCATGAAGTAGTTTTCTTTATCACATATCAATAAATCTTTATTATTAATTTATATGTTTTAGATGTTCTGAAAATACTTCGACTCATATCAGCAAATATTGCCTTGTTCCCAGCCTTCTTGAAAAATGATATAGTTTCCTTGATGAAGTAATTTATTTTGTCACATCTGAAAAGATTTTATCCCAAGTATATATTTTGGATGCTTTCCAAATGCTTTGACTCATGCTGGCCAGCTAGCATTACAATGTTCCTAGCCTTCTTGAGAAGGGCTATAAGGTTCTTGATAAACTAGTTTCCTTTAACACATGTGACAAAGTCTTTATCTTAAAATTACTAGTCAACTTTATGGTGGTCATTATAGATGTTAACGAACCGAACCAAACCGAATATTTCGAATTCTGATTCGTTTAGTTAAATGAACTGTTTGGCTCGATTCGTTTAGCTAAATGAACTTTAAAATTGGTTCGAGCTCAGCTCAATAACAAATAAGCCGAAAATTCACGAATAGTTTGGCTCGTTTTAGTAAATGAACCCAAACAGCTGTTCGAATTCAGCTCGTTTACAGATAATTACCGAACAAATACGAACCAAAAACTAACCGAACCTGAAAAGTTCGTAGACTATTCGGTTCGTTGAACAACCCTAGTGGTCAATAAGTAACGACTAAGCACTTTGAAATGTGATTGTGATGAATATACAATGCACGAAGTCCGCCTCTAATTATTATATTTTATATTAATAATTGACTCATTTATGTTTTGGATGGGCAGAGAATGTTTCTACTCGTATTACTAAGTATTGCCATGTACCTGTCAATCTTGGGAAGGTCTATAGGTTCCTGAAAGTGGGTTAGGATCTCCTCACCGCAAACTCCTCACTCTTGGGATAGGATCTCTTCACCCTCAATCCCATCACCCCACTTATGACTACGCAATACATGGCAGTAGGGTGGGATGGTGAGGCTAGATGCATGTGACCCTCATCTAGTCTCACCACCCTCCATTACTTTCACGTGTCGTGCAGTGACGCGTGAGGTGAGGGAATTGAGGTGGCCCCATACGTCACCGTGCAACACGTGGCAGCAGGGGGTGGATGGTGAGGCTAGAAGAGGGTTGCCCGCATCTAGCCTCACCACCCGCCCTGCTGTCACGTGTCGTGCGGTAATGGGGGTAAGAGAATGAAGGGCAAGAGACCTCATTCCCTTGAAAGTAGTTTGTCGTGTCTGGAAAAAAAAAATCTTTATCTTTAGATTATATATTTTGGATGTTTTGAAAAATGCTTTAACTAGCATAACTGAAGTATTGCTATGTTCTTAAGATATTTCGCAAAGGGTTATAGTTTCTTAATAAAGTAGTTTCCTTGTCACATCTGAAAAATTCTTGATTATTCTTTAGATTACATGTTTTGGATGTTTTGAAAATGCTCTGACTAGTATAAGTAAATATTGTTATGTCCTTATTAAGAATTTCAGAAAAGAGCTATAAGCTTCTTGATAAAATAATTTTCCCTTATCACGTCTCAAAATTTTTCATGTTTAACTTGTAGGTCTTGGATGTTTTGAAAATGCTTTGACTTGTATACCATGTCCTTGCACTCAGGACATAGCTCAATTAGTTTTTGTGTTAGATGTTGCTCTAAGAGATACCGAGTTCGATTCCAGAGACACGTACAATGTGAGTGTTTCACTGCTCCCTAAGCCAAAGACCCAGATTGTAGTGTATACCTTGTGTGGGCTGCTTGTATATGACCTCCCAATTTAGGAGACTACTGAGTTCCTGATTTATATCCTCCACGATACTCTTAAGACTGAGGCAGTGTAGAGACCCTCAATATCAGAGTATGACTTTTTACTCCAAATATTACGAGGTCCTTAAGACACGACCATCAAATCATTATCAGATCATGACAGATAGATCATGGTATCATGATATTCTAAATATGTCATAGATCTTCGTAGCTTAACACTGGATTCCAGCTTGCATGCATGCCACTCTGCGGCTACTAAGCTGTAGCGCCCCGCTCCCGAGCTCCATCCTCGGTAACGGTGCACCCGCCGTATCTCACTAAGGAGAATACAAAGCGTCACATCAACCTGTTACACGTCAGCGTTGACATAGAAATTTTTTTTTCTTTTCGCGGAAACGGTTAAACACAACACTAACTAGAATTTAATTAACCTCAATAAAAAAAAAACATCACTATTAGGCTGACCAGGCCCTACAAGTCAAAGTCAAATGTCTGAATTAAAAGTCTAAAAGAAATGTCTCAACGTACTAACGTAAAATATAAATCTCAATGTCACCCCAAGAATATCATAAACAGCCCGTCTCTGCCCTCGCCGCAATCATATCTACTGGTCACTCGGCCCACTCCACGACATCGGCACCATCCTCGAGGAAAATATAATCATACTCCGTCTCGGCTACATATGGAATAGTAGGGGTGAGTGATGGTAATCACCCAGTAGGTGCCTCTCAAAACAATACAAAGAGTACACACCCAAAAAGATATCAACACATAACACATAAAACATGATAGCATGGCTTATACTGAAAGGTAAAGCACTCCACACAAAATGCGCAAGTACGTGATGCATGATCAATCAACGTGTCACACGCAACGATAATCATGTCACGCAATATGCCCCTAGACCTATATGCAATGCATGCTCCCGGGTCCTAAATCCAGCGTCGTGGTCTCTAGCCACCACTAGCCGTTTGGACACCCACGCCCTATAGACGCAGTATGTCTCATGACCCCGGTGCCCTATAGACACGGTAAGTCATCCCGATACCCACGCCCTATAGACGCAGTATACCTCATGCAATGCACGTGCCATGAATGCAGGAACACCACACAGCCGCTCCTTACTCCCCTCTGTACCACTTCCGTTCTTAAACCACTAACTGTCAAAGATTTATTATTATTATTATGTTTATTATTTACTTATTATTTATTATTTTAATTTACTCTTTTTTAAATAAAATTGGGTTCAGCCGAAGCCAAACCCTTTGTCCCTTTATTTATTTATTATTATTTTTATTAAATTGGGTTCAGCCGAAGCCAAACCCTTTGCCCCTTTATTTTTTATTTTTTTTAAAATTAAATTGGGTTCAACCGAAAGGCTAAACCCCTTTTGTTATTTTTTTCTTTTTTTTTATTATTTAACATATGCTGCATGCCAAACAAAAGAAAACAGAGAACCAAACATCAAAGCCCATCAACATCGACACAACCAATTCAACACACATTCAAGACCACCATTCGACTAACACCAATAACACACACATATAATTTCACACATACATGCTTCATGTTATCACAAAGAGAATACCTCAAATAGATCATGATCGAATTAAGAATAAAAGAACAACAATGAACAAATAAAATACCGTTTTGAGCATGCAATTTGTACCATTTTGAGGGAATAAATAGTATGCACCTACCTTTTTGACGAATTAACTTCCTACGCAGAACCTCTTCTTCTCAATCCCGCTGATCTCTATGCTTGGTGTTGGGCAAATCCTTCCTTTCTTCCTAAAGGTCTCGGATGGTTGCTTTGGAAAAGGACAAAAACTTTAACTTGTACACTTAATCAAGGAAGTTGACAAATACAATTTTAAACACCTTTTCATTCACCGTTATACTTTTCCGTTTATCATGTTATTACCGTTTTAATTCCAATTTATCATCTACGTATAAGTATACCCACGTATATGCTCGCGTCCGTACATATGCATATACGCGTTTATACTTACACGTTTCAACCTCGACCCACTTTTTCCCTTAACCTCTCGGCCTTTGCACAGGTCCCATACAAACTCCATCAATCATAACTCAAATGTAAATGCACTGAACCAAAACTTACATGTTGAATAAATAAACTACGGTTCATTATATTCTAACCACGTATCTCTTTGGGGGAATTTAAGCTTTGCATGGGTAAATGCAAGTTATCGAAACATAGGCATCAAAGTATGTGAGGAATATGCCTTGTGAAAAAAAGCTGCAAAAGAAAAGCTTTTTTTTTGTTTTGCAACTTGTGATATTACTGATGCTATTTTGTCATTTTATTGCTTAGTTCATTCTTATGTTTGCTATAATATATGGCAACGTCTCATATATTCCATTATATGTGAGTTGTAGTATTTCTTTTATACTCTTAATATATACATACATACATACATATAATATACATACATACATACACATAATATACACATACATACATATATATATATATAGTAGCACTTTATTTTGACTACTGTTCATAAACCACAACTCCACATAAAGTCACCATTATCAATTAGCAACCTCTCTCGTGCATATACCATAGCAACGGCTAATCAAAATAAATATTTTTCATGCATATGACAATTTCAAAATTGCTAAGGTATACAAGTATATTTCGGCGATAGTGCATGCAGCAACCTTTTAATTCTCAACGTATAAATATATTCCAAGCACTAATCGCCATATGTAAATATTCTCATATAATTCAACAAACCATACAATCAAGTATTCATGCATAATCCGATTTGATATGAAAATAGCATCATAACGTTGGAATATCATAACAAATATAACAAAGATACTTACCTCGTGTCTCGATTATACGCGTTATATGAAGAACCGGGATGAAGAATAGATTAAAATCCCTTGGATTTTGGCCTTGGAACCAACGACATCAATTTTGGAATTGAACAATAGAGGAAACGGCTGAGGGGCTGCCGTTCTCTCTCTATCTTTTTTTTGTGTTTTCAATAAGGTATGAGTTGTGTGATAAGTGGCATAGTTATAGGCTAGGATTAGGTATAATCCTAAGTTAATTAGGTTATCTTATAATTTGAATTTGCGATTTAATTTAAGCTTTATCTATTTACTTCCTAATCCTATTAGGATCCTAGGTTTAAATATATCTTCTTTTATTTTTTTTTTTTTCCTTTTCTGCCGTGTGTATGAGATATATATATATATATATATAACATATATTTGTTATGTGTAACGTGTGCATGTGTTCTGCATGTATTTGCACGGCAAATTTCACGTAGGAGGTCGCGGGCATAACAGACCTCCCCCCTTATAATAAGTTTCGTCCTCGAAACTTGCGTATGGTGTGATCAATGACTTACAATAAGTTTCTACTTAATCATTCACTTAGATAATGACCTTACCAACTATCCATTGCATATGTTGATATGCTAACATTAATGCCCTCGACATAGGTCTAAATCCTTAAAATCATTTGTATACCTTCAAAGTAATTTCTAAGTCCATTATTCTTTGCTAACTAAGATCATAACATATCTTAAAATTCTAGTAACAAACTTATGGTTATTATCATCATACTTGAGCTTCCATACCCCGATCGCCAGTCGATACTTATATATGCAGTCATCAGCAGCACTCTAAGATCGGTTCTTATACTATAATCTTTAACTTAAGTTGTCCAATCCTAGTATGTCACACTAAATATTGATCGACTTAGGGCATTCTAATTCACTATGTCTCCACGCGCCACACTGATCCACTGTACTTCTTTACTTGGCCATTTCAACTGCTAATTCTAATTTAGTTAGATCTCACCTGAAAATCAACCACTACTTATGCATACTTATTCTATTTCATTCTATACATCAGCACTTACGTGTTCCTAGGAATCAATACTTAACCCTGATTTCTAATATTTTGTTATTCCACTGTACCTATTTTAGTATTGCTCTCCTGTATCAATTAATATATCTAATAGGACTAATATCTTCGGCTTATTTGGATACTCTAAAGTCAACATCTTAATCATAACTATAAACCCTTTTGTATGGTATTCTTTGTTAAACTTTACCGATCATAACGCTAACAAATCATTTTCTTAGAAATTCATTTTACTACAAATCATCTCTCAAAACTACGATCCTAACTTAGACTTAGTCATGTTCCGGCGCCACCGTCAAAATAGAGGCATGAATCCGGTTCATTTACCATAATGGTACCGGGTTTACAGGGGTCAGATCTAAGGAATTATTCAAATGATTACGATCAGCACTTAGGTAAGGCAAATAATTCAGAGTCGTATGGAGTGTCCTAGGTATATGTGGGCATATCCGTTATTAGATTATCACTTATGTCTAATATCATAACTTATTTCTAGAATCGGTCCTTGGTATCATCATTTCTTACGTCTAAAATCATTACTTATTGCTAAGTTCAATACTAAGAATATAATCACAACTTATGACTAAGATCACTATTTATGTTCAAATCATCACCTAATGTTCATATCACCACTTAATTTTCTAGAGCCGATATTTAGTATCTTCATTCATCAAGACTAAAATTGTAACTTACGGGCAACGTCATCACTTACCCTCAAAGGTCACGTTTTATTTCCAATAACATGCTTATATAATCATCTGCTTACGACTAAAATTGGTACTTATGTCTAAGATCACTCTTAATCAAAATCCTCACTTATGTCTAAGATCGTGGCTTAAGGACAAAATCATAACTTAATTTCTAAGATCGTAGCCTAAATCTATGCTTCCGCCGTGGATCTGGAATCATGCTCTGAAAGATCGCACTGTCAAACACATAGTACTTCTTAAACTCATTTTAAAATTAGATCCAAGTGATCAGCGATGTCAGTTGTGCTGCGCTATCACTTTTCCGCATCTCCTTGTCGAAGAATCTCAAGTCCGAGTGCAATGGTGGTGGAGGCGATGCATGCTAGTTCAGCAGCTGATGCTACTGTGCTAAGGTGTTGGTCATGGTAACTATGACATCTTCAAGTGCTTGGGATTGATCCCCTGATTCTGGTGGTTCTCACCACCATTTCCAGCTGGCTCACATCGTGGAGGCATTTCTGTAATTCCAGTTCATGAAAAGAAATCAGATTAGTCAATAGAGATTTAAGAGGGTTGGACCCGGGGTAAAATGGTAATTAGACAGGAGAAGCTCACCATCGACACACACCTTCCATAACCTGATCATAGCCTAAGTCTAAAATCATCTCCTAAGTCTTCTTTGTTTATTAGGGGTAAAATCGAAATTTTATAAAAGGTCGTACCTTATGTCTAGGTGAGCTCGTTAATCCTACGTTTCCGAGGCAGATCTGAAGCCTCGGCTCTGATACCACCTGTAGCGCCCTGCTCCCGAGCTCCATCCTCGGTAACGGTGCACCCGCCGTATCTCACTAAGGAGAATACAAAGCGTCACATCAACCTGTTACACGTCAGCGTTGACATAGAAATTTTTTTTTTCTTTTCGCGGAAACGGTTAAACACAACACTAACTAGAATTTAATTAACCTCAATAAAAAAAAAAACATCACTATTAGGCTGACCAGGCCCTACAAGTCAAAGTCAAATGTCTGAATTAAAAGTCTAAAAGAAATGTCTCAACGTACTAACGTAAAATATAAATCTCAATGTCACCCCAAGAATATCATAAACAGCCCGTCTCTGCCCTCGCCGCAATCATATCTACTGGTCACTCGGCCCACTCCACGACATCGGCACCATCCTCGAGGAAAATATAATCATACTCCGTCTCGGCTACATATGGAATAGTAGGGGTGAGTGATGGTAATCACCCAGTAGGTGCCTCTCAAAACAATACAAAGAGTACACACCCAAAAAGATATCAACACATAACACATAAAACATGATAGCATGGCTTATACTGAAAGGTAAAGCACTCCACACAAAATGCGCAAGTACGTGATGCATGATCAATCAACGTGTCACACGCAACGATAATCATGTCACGCAATATGCCCCTAGACCTATATGCAATGCATGCTCCCGGGTCCTAAATCCAGCGTCGTGGTCTCTAGCCACCACTAGCCGTTTGGACACCCACGCCCTATAGACGCAGTATGTCTCATGACCCCGGTGCCCTATAGACACGGTAAGTCATCCCGATACCCACGCCCTATAGACGCAGTATACCTCATGCAATGCACGTGCCATGAATGCAGGAACACCACACAGCCGCTCCTTACTCCCCTCTGTACCACTTCCGTTCTTAAACCACTAACTGTCAAAGATTTATTATATTATTTGTTTATTATTTACTTATTATTTATTATTTTAATTTACTCTTTTTTAAATAAAATTGGGTTCAGCCGAAGCCAAACCCTTTGTCCCTTTATTTATTTATTATTATTTTTATTAAATTGGGTTCAGCCGAAGCCAAACCCTTTGCCCCTTTATTATTTTTATTTTTTTAAAATTAAATTGGGTTCAACCGAAAGGCTAAACCCCTTTTTGTTATTTTTTTCTTTTTTTTTATTATTTAACATATGCTGCATGCCAAACAAAAGAAAACAGAGAACCAAACATCAAAGCCCATCAACATCGACACAACCAATTCAACACACATTCAAGACCACCATTCGACTAACACCAATAACACACACATATAATTTCACACATACATGCTTCATGTTATCACAAAGAGAATACCTCAAATAGATCATGATCGAATTAAGAATAAAAGAACAACAATGAACAAATAAAATACCGTTTTGAGCATGCAATCTTTGTACCATTTTGAGGGAATAAATAGTATGCACCTACCTTTTTGACGAATTAACTTCCTACGCAGAACCTCTTCTTCTCAATCCCGCTGATCTCTATGCTTGGTGTTGGACAAATCCTTCCTTTCTTCCTAAAGGTCTCGGATGGTTGCTTTGGAAAAGGACAAAAACTTTAACTTGTACACTTAATCAAGGAAGTTGACAAATACAATTTTAAACACCTTTTCATTCACCGTTATACTTTTCCGTTTATCATGTTATTACCGTTTTAATTCCAATTTATCATCTACGTATAAGTATACCCACGTATATGCTCGCGTCCGTACATATGCATATACGCGTTTATACTTACACGTTTCAACCTCGACCCACTTTTTCCCTTAACCTCTCGGCCTTTGCACAGGTCCCATACAAACTCCATCAATCATAACTCAAATGTAAATGCACTGAACCAAAACTTACATGTTGAATAAATAAACTACGGTTCATTATATTCTAACCACGTATCTTTGGGGGAATTTAAGCTTTGCATGGGTAAATGCAAGTTATCGAAACATAGGCATCAAAGTATGTGAGGAATATGCCTTGTGAATAAAAAGCTGCAAAAGAAAAGCTTTTTTTTTGTTTTGCAACTTGTGATATTACTGATGCTATTTTGTCATTTTATTGCTTAGTTCATTCTTATGTTTGCTATAATATATGGCAACGTCTCATATATTCCATTATATGTGAGTTGTAGTATTTCTTTTATACTCTTAATATATACATACATACATACATATAATATACATACATACATACACATATATAATACACATACATACATATATATATATATATAGTAGCACATTTTGACTACTGTTCATAAACCACAACTCCACATAAAGTCACCATTATCAATTAGCAACCTCTCTCGTGCATATACCATAGCAACGGCTAATCAAAATAAATATTTTTCATGCATATGACAATTTCAAAATTACTAAGGTATACAAGTATATTTCGGCGATAGTGCATGCAGCAACCTTTTAATTCTCAACGTATAAATATATTCCAAGCACCAATCGCCATATGTAAATATTCTCATATAATTCAACAAACCATACAATCATAAGTATTCATGCATAATCCGATTTGATATGAAAATAGCATCATAACGTTGGAATATCATAACAAATATAACAAAGATACTTACCTCGTGTCTCGATTATACGCGTTATATGAAGAACCGGGATGAAGAATAGATTAAAATCCCTTGGATTTTGGCCTTGGAACCAACGACATCAATTTTGGAATTGAACAATAGAGGAAACTGCTGAGGGGCTGCCGTTCTCTCTCTATCTTTTTTTTTGTGTTTTCAATAAGGTATGAGTTGTGTGATAAGTGGCATAGTTATAGGCTAGGATTAGGTATAATCCTAAGTTAATTAGGTTATCTTATAATTTGAATTTGCGATTTAATTTAAGCTTTATCTATTTACTTCCTAATCCTATTAGGATCCTAGGTTTAAATATATCTTCTTTTATTTTTTTTCTTTTCCTTTTCTGCCGTGTGTATGAGATATATATATATATATATATATATAACATATATTTGTTATGTGTAACGTGTGCATGTGTTCTGCATGTATTTGCACGGCAAATTTCACGTAGGAGGTCGCGGGCATAACATAAGCCCTCTTAAAAAACGATTATGTTGATTCTAAAACGTAACTCAGTTGGTATTCAGATGACAGATTATCTTTAAAAAAATCCATGGGTTTGTACATTGCGGTGCAATCTTAATTTATTTGGTAATGTTATAAAGATGTCACCAGGGGCAGAGGGAAGGGGGGGCCTGGGGGGCACGTGCCCCCCCAACGTCGGTGGAAAAATCCTATAGATAGGTAGGTGTATTTGTATTTTTGGTCATTCAGTTCAAAGTGTGCCTTTGCTTGACAGAACACTAACCCTCTGTTAAGTGGTCACATAGTGTTTAGCATTCGGAAATTCTCTGCTAAGTGATTAAAATATGTCTAAAACTTACCGGAAGTTTGGTCTCTTAAATATATTAAAAAAATTCAAGATTTGGAAAACTAGTAGTCTTTTTTGCATGTAAGGTAATCGTTGAAAACTAGTAGACTTTTTTGCATTAGTTTGCTTATGAAAATGAAAGTTTCTTTTTTTAATTAGTTGCTAATCTTACGAATCCTGTAAGGGCTGATGCTCGTTAGTTGAATATATATAATTTAAAAACGACATACGGTTGTGCCACTTCGTTGGGGAAGATGCTACAATTACACAGCTTTTGTTATTTTATTTGGTTGCTCTAAAATCGTTTCAAAGTTGAGAGCTACACATACCTTTAGGTTGCATTTAAATCCTTAGTGTTGGTTGTTGCTGGTGTGAAAACTATTTTACAATTTCTAGGCAACTATGTACATCGTATATGATTGGTTCATTGATTCAGCATCCAGACAGTAAACTGTAAAAGGTAATATGCTTTTCCAAATGCTCATTGTTAAACACTAGCTTTTGTGACAGTTGTTTGTTTCTAATTTTTCTGTAATGAATATCGTCAAAACTGATCTACGCAACCGGTTTGGAGGTGACGTACTATCGGATTGTTTATTGTGTTACTTTGAGCTTGAAATTTTTAGCACCATTGAAGATGAAGATATTATGCAATGATTTCAATCAATGTCATCTCGAAGAACCTTTTTGCATCCCTCGGCAAATCCTTCTCGTTTTGCAATAGGCAAATAAAAGGTATGTATTGATGTATATTACTATATTCATTTAATAATTATGATCCGCATGTTGTTTGTTGTGTATTGTTTATTTTTTTGTACATTGGTTGGTAGAATGTGTTTTTTTTTTCACGTATTTTATGTTATAATACAAAAATATGTCTAGAAGAATTTGTTGGTTTTCTCGGTCCGAAACGGTGACCCGTGGTATTCCTATTGCGAAGCCTGCCAGTGCCCCTCCAAGAAGGGACTCCTGGCTCCGCCACTGGATGTCACCCTCAAATCAGTTGGAATTTCCAATTTTGTAATGTAAGATCAGAAGAAGAAATTGCATGTGAGATGGGGAAGGGAACATGATCCAAGAAGTGGTGAATGCAATTGGGTAGCCAATAATAGAGAACTGTTTTCATGAGCTGGATTATAAGTGCTTCAACTATTGGGTATCTGTTTCATTATTAATTTTATTTATTTTTTGTCTTTTTTTTTTTTTGAGTGATATATGTTATATTTCTAGTAAAGGTAACAGATGCTCATGCATGGTATGTCGTCTCCAAGCAAGTCATTTTTCTCTTTTTTGGACACTGAAGCCCTTGGCTATGCCTAGAGTCTTGCTTGATATTTCATATATCAAGTGACATATGCATTTATTCAACCAAAAAAAAAGAGGTCACTTTTGTATTAAGAAAGTTACAGTAATTTCTGTCCCTTTCTTGTCATATTAATATTCAACTTTGAAATTTAGTTGTGATATATATAACTGTCTGAAAGAATTGCTACTCACTCCAAAACACACGAAAAATAAACTATTAAAAGAACCAGAATTATGATAGTTTATGTCAAGGCGCGTGTGTATGTCAAGCCACGTTGCCACGTGAGGGCGGATGTTGAGAATCCCACATTGGCTAATTTGAGAAAAAAATGCATGGCTTATATGAGGATGAGGTACCACCACCCATTGTCTTAAGGTTTTGAGTGGATATGAGCCTCACCTCGTGTAAGCCCAAGTTTCAACATGGTATCAGAGCAGGTTTAAAATGTGGACTCACCCCTTGCCTGACCCATGGTTGGCAGCTTAATGTTTCTCTTCACCTAAGTCCAGATGTTCATGAGTACCTTGTTTGTGATTTGTGATTGAGGGCGGGTTGTAAGGCGCATGTGTATGTCAAGCCACGTTGCCACATGAGGGCGGGTGTTGAGAATCCCACATTGGCTAATTTGAAAAAAAATGCATGACTTATATGAGGATCCACCACCTATTGCCTTAAGGTTTTGAATGGATATGAGCCTCACATCATGTAAGCCCAAGTTTCAACAAAGTCCTCATGGTTACGGAATTGCCTTTTGCTCTGAAGAGAAATTAAAAGAAACTGCAGGCTCCCTTTCACCCTAATATAGGCTTCATCAATCATCTAAACTCTTGATACTAATAAAGAAGGGAAATTAAAAAGGGGTGGGGGAAGGAGATGAGATCACCTCACCTACTTTCTCCTCACCCCACGCGTCACCGCGCGACACGTGGCAGCAGGGGGTGGGGTGGTGAGACTAGATAAGGACGACCTTCATCTAGCTTCACCACCTACCCCTGCTGCCATGTATCGCGCAGTGACGTATGGGGTGAAGAGATCCTAACCCGGAGGAAGGGTAGGAATCAGAGGAGATAACTAAGAGGCCAATGGCCATGCACGTCGCCTACTTGCCTTCTAAGTTCAATTGGACCCAAATATTGCACGTGTATGATTTAATATGCAGGACCCTATGTGGATATTGTCTCAGATTTTTGCATTTCCAGTGCTACAGTATGATTTATAACGAATCTCTTCATTGGATTTTGGTCCTTCCCAACTCACAACACGATATGCTGTCACCCTCTCCACGGTTGATCGCTTTTCGATCAATCGAACAAATATTTTTACACGTTAGTTTCACCGAATCTTACTATCTTTAAAGTACAATCTACCTATATCACATCGTATTTTTAAAGTTTAAGATTTAAAGCCCAATGGCAACATGATTTCAAGATCGTGGACGAGCTTTGTAATTTTGATTAGGGATAACGTTGGCAATTTTTTCTTCTGCCAGAAAATTTTGTTATTATGT